>CM052443.1:111110706-111225935 GCA_028533085.1 Varecia variegata
GCCTGAGAAAGAGCGAGACCCCATCTCTACTAAAAATGGAAAGAAATTATCTGGCCAACTAAAAATATATATAGAAAAAATTAGCTGGGCATGGTGGTGCATGCCTGTAGTCCCAGCTACTCGGGAGGCTGAGGCAGTAGGATCACTCAAGCCCAGGAATTTGAGGTTGCTGTGAGCTAGGCTGACGCCACGGCACTCACTCTAGCCCGGGCAACAAAGCGAGACTCCGTCTCAAAAAAAAAAAAAAAAAAAAAGAAATCTCCCACCCTTTTTGCCTCCTCAGTTTGCCTTCACTGCTTACCCTGGCCTTCAGATTTAGCTAGACAACTTAGAGATATGAAACTTTTAAATTTATCTGTCATTTCCCTTCTGCTTTCTTTGATCTCAAGGTTACTCCTCTTACTACTCAAAAAGTAGAACCATGGAAAAGAACCCATAATTTAGACTCAAATACAGCTCTCTTTAAATCTGGGCTCTATCTCTTGCTATGTGACCCTGGAAAAGTTGCTTAACCTCTCTGAGTCTCAGCTTTTCCATCTATAAAATAGTATGATACTGTCTGCTGTATATAGTTATAAAAATTAAATAGGATGTGTATACCTAAATACATGGCCCCGAGTAGGCAGTGGCAAATATGAGTCCCATTTCCTTCTTCAGCAGAAGACTTTACATTTACCTGCTATGCTGACAAGTACCATTTGTCCTGTAGAGTCAATGAAGGCAGAAAAACACCCCAAACTTCATCTGCCAGGGGCACCTAGAAGGGCCAAGAATAGGGTGAGATGAGCAGGGTACTTTCCTTGGGCACAGAATTTAAGAAGGTAATTCTGAGGTAATCAAAAAAATTTAGTAGTCAAGATAAATAACATTTAATGTAATATTTTTAAAAATGAAAATTAATGCTTTGAGTGAAGAACATGTCCTAAAATTAGTGGCAATAGTGACACAACTCTATGGCTGTACTAAAAACCACTGAATTGTTCATTTTAAAAAGGTGAACTTTGTGATATGTGAATCATGTCTTAAAGCTATTATTAAAAAATTAATATCAAAAATCATGATGAATAAAATATCAAAATTTTAGTGAAAGTAAGGATCAGGCCAGAATCTACCCAAACCCAAGGACACCAGATTACAGATCTCAGGAGCATAAATACTACTTGAGAAAGGTGTGAGAAGGACCAAGAGGGGAACCACATGCGGCAAAGAGGAACAATATATTAATAGTTTCTGGGTTTTTCTGGTAGTTTTAGTTTTTCTTTCCCAAGCCATGAGCACTAACATCCCCTGAGTGCCTCTCCTAACATCCTCTCTGAGTCTCTTCCTTCCCTTTCCTCTCTCTTCTCCACAGTTCACAATGGGGATGGGCAAAGGGGGCGAGAAGCAGTCTGGTAGCTAAGTTTGAACAGGATGAGGAAAGCAAGGCCACCCTTTTTGTTTCAGGCCCACCTCTAACCCCAGCAAAGGTTTGCAATAAGGTGGAGAAAATATTAAATTAACAACTGGCATCTAAATTCCTAAGGGAGAGTAATCAAATTCATAGAAACAGAAAGTAGAATTGTGGTTTCCAGGGGCTGAGGGGAAGGGGAAATAGGGAGTTATTGTTAAATAAGTATAAAATTTCAGTTTTGCAAGATGAAAAGAGTTCTAGAGATGGTGGTGATGTTTGCACAACAATGTGGATGTACTTAATACCACTAAACTTACACTTAAAAATGGTTACGATGGTAAATTATGTTATGTGTATTTTACCACAAAAAAAAAGGTTGAAAAAATAAATAAATTCCTAAAGGAGACTTTTTAAAACAGAAATATCTAAAATGGTTTTTTAAAGTTGTTTAATGTGTTCTGTGTGATATAATCACTTCCTCATAAACCCCTGCTCTTTACATAGGAAATAGGCTACCTGTATGAGCAGGGGTTTATGTGGAAGCCTACAGAGGGACTGGATTTCATATATAGATTGGCCTACTCAGAATGGAATGGGACAGAGGAGCCAGAAGCCCAGGATGCAGATGAGGCTGTGAGATGTACGCCCTCCAGACTGTGCAGAAAGGGCTCTGTACTCTTGCTGGCCGTGGAATGGACAGTTGAGTCAGTTTTATCTAGTTCTCAAGGATCAGGGAGGCCCTATCTGAGATCCAGGTTAAGACTAGGTATAAATCCTGTTTGGAAGTTCTTGCGGGCCCCATAGAGGAGTGGAGGAGAATCCTGTCAGTACATTCCATTTATGTTAATATCTAAAAGGGCAGTTGGAGGAAGGAAGAGTAGATTGGATTGACACCAACCATTGCTTTGACAGACTCAGTCCAAATACTTGGGGGCCCAATTCTCTGAGGTTCATACCTAACTTTATTATTTGGCATATTTCAAATATGTCACATTCAAGAAATTAGAGCCTATATCAAGACCTCATCTGGATAGCCAAATTTCTTATTTTGGTAACACATGTTCCAATTTAAGAGCAAGTAGATGCTTAGATGTTTGGCCATATTACCTTGTATATATGGTTCTCTTCTTTTCACCTGACCCCACATTAAAGAAGCTTTCCCACTGGAAATGATAGTTTAATATGAACCACAACAGACTGCATAGTTTCATAGCATGCCAGGAACCTGTTTACTGGCTTTTCAATCCTTGTTTCTTGTCAATAAATCTTTTCTCCCCAGAACTTTCTGACCATACCCCATATTGTTTTACTTTGAGCAAGCCTCATAAAGATTCATTCCAACCCAACTCAGAAACTCCAGAGTTGGGTCTCTGGGCATAGATATTTTTAAAAAGCTCTCAGATTATTCTAATCTTCTGTCTCAGTTGAGAATTGCCTGCAACTAAATCATTGGAGGCATGTGTATTGTGAAAAATTCTTATCCCTTCCTACCAGTTCATATTTGTTTACTAAAATAAGATTTAAGATGGCCTAATTCTATGGATTGAATAATTCATTATTTAATACTCTGTGTTTTTTCCCTCTTTATCACTTTTCAAAAGCACAACTTGGCCAGGTGTGGTGGCTCATGCCTATAATCCCAGCACTTTGGGAGGCTGATTAAGGAGAATCATTTGAGGCCAGGAGTTCAAGACCAGCCAAGGCAACATAGTGAGACCTGTCTCTACAAAAACAAAACAAAACTGTAAAGTATCTGGGTATGGTGGTGCACACCGGGAGTCCCAGCTACTCATGAGGCTTTGGGAGAAGAATCAATACATTATTAAGCTCCTATGTTATGTGTCCATTCTCTTTTAAGCACTGGGGATGCAAAAATGAACGAGACACAGCCTCTGCCCTCAGGAAAAATTGACAAGGCAACAGGCAATTACAATATAGTATGATGCAAGTTAAGGAAGGAGTAAGCAATCAGTAGAACTGCGGATGCACATTGAAGGGCATTTAACTGAATCTTGGAGGTTGAGAAAGTGTTGTCCAAGCTGAGACTCAGTGGATGAGAAAGACTTACTTAATCCAAATGAAAATAAGATACCCGAGAATTGTAAGTGCAAAGGCCAGGAGGGAAAAAAAAAAAAAAAAACAGGACGAAACCAAACAAGAACACTCAAGGACCCATAAATACTTTAGCATGACTACAACTTAAAAGTCAAGGTGGGTAGTGATTAGAGATAAGGCTGGACAGCAAAAGTCAGATTATGAAGGGTCTTTATGTTACAGAGTTTGGACTTTTTCCATGTAAAGTATCATAGAAAGATTTTAAAAGCCACCAGATTGGTTAAAGTTAAGAAGATTGGGGCCAGGCACGATGGCTCATGCCTATAAGTCCTAGCACTCTGAGAGGCTGAGGCAGGAGGATCATTTGAACTCAGGCATTTAAGAACATCCTGAGCAAGAGCAAGACCCTGTCTGTACTAAAAATAGAAAAATTAGCTGGGCGTCATGGCACATACCTAGGTCCTAGCTACTCGGGAGGCTGTTAGGCAGGAGGATCACTTGAGCCCAGAAGTTTGAGGTTGCAGTGAGCTATGATGACACCACTGCACCCTACCTGGGGCAATAGAGTGAGACTGTCTCAAAAAAAAAAAAAAAAAAAAAAGATTGACAACCCCATGAGTTAATGAGGATGTGGAGTAACTGGCATTCTGATGTACAATACCTACTAATGTTCTATGACCCAGCAATTCCCCTCTAGGTTATATATTTAGCAGAATGATTGCTTGTGTCAACAAAAAGATATACACAAAAATGTTCATAACAGTTTTATGCATAATTATCTAAAACCTAGAAATGACCAAATATCTACTAACATTAAAAAGAGTAAATAAATTGAGATATATTCATAGAATGAAATTCATAGCAATAAAAAAGAATGAGCTACTTATACATGCCACATACTGTTATAGACATAATGTTGAGTGAAAAGGTCGGACGCAAAAGAGAACCTACGGTATGATTCCACTTATGTAAATTTTTGAAGTCATAGACCTTTAGTCTATGGTGACAGAAGGCAGAATAGTAGTTACCCTGGGCGTGGAATATGACTCAAATTGGGGCATGAAGGAGCTTTCTGGAGTGTCAGAAATGTTCTATATCTGGATCTGATATACATATTTAGAAATACATCAAGCCATATAGATTTAGGCACTTTACTGCATGTAAGTTATACCTTAATAAAAGTTGAAATAAAAAGGGGAGTATTTACATGTTAGAGTGACCACTGTAGTTATAGAACAGACAGGAGGTAAGGAGAAAAAGTAGCAGTTATCTCACTAAGAGATGGTGGTAGCCTGAAATAAGGGGTGGATGAATCTTACACATATAAGGTGGGGAAAAGGGGGCTTGCTACTTCCTGTGTGTGATGAATGAGGGAGAGAGGAGTTAAGAGTGATTCAGAGGATTCTGGCTTAGGCAATAGGAAGGAGGGTGATGACATTCCCTGAAATAGGGAACACAGGAGGTGGACCAAGCTTGAGGTAGTATTTAGTAAATGAGAAAAATTCTGAGAAGAAGAATTAGGTGTGGCCAAACAGGCCATCCACTCTCTCCAGCTGGTCTGATGAGATGGTCTTCATCTCAATTTGAGTCACCTGCATTTTATTGGCACTGGAAGGACAGGCTCTAGCCAGTCAGAGTGGTTGAGGCAAGTATAACGTTAAGGAGCCACTGTCACCTTGTGAATAGGAATCTGTGGTTTGAAAACAAAGTCTGTGAAAAACAAAAATGGATTTAAAGCAATGGGCCTCAAGTTTCCTAAATGTCAGGGAATGAAAAAGTAAAGGCAGATTATGTCAAAGGAAATAAATACGCTGACCATCTTTAGCCATGTGATGGAGAACACAGATCACTGGCCTTTGAGAATGCACGTTTGTATTTGTGTGGAAATGAGGGGTATTGAGGAAAAGCAAAGGCTCTGGGGCCACACAGACACAGGTTCAAATCCTGCCTCTGCTACTTACTTACGTTATGAATGAGGGCAAGTCGATCAAATATCTGTAGCCTTGGTTTCTTTATGTGTAAAATGTACCAAATCATACCCACCTTTCCAGATGTGATGCTTAAATAAATTCAAATATGTGAAAGAAGTTAATTCATTATAGGTATTCAATATATAGGGGCTTCACTTTCCACAAAGTATGTGTCCTCTGTTAAAGTCATATAATCAGCTATGAGAAGTCTCTTTATTCTTGTTGATTCCATCACTGATCTCCCATCTTTCTCTCACTAAAATACTGTCAAAGATTGTTGTACAGGACTCAGAGTTGAATAATTGGCCTTAGTGCTGTAGTTTAATATCATCAATTTGGCAAGTGTAGGATTAGTTTGGCAACATTTAACCAAAATCCCTAAAACAACAGTGGTTCAAAAATATAGAAATGTATTTCTCATGAAAAAGAATTCAGGAAGTAGGCATTCCTGGGTTGGATGGGCAGCTCTCTGGTAACATAAAGGCCTCAAGATACTGTATTTCTGTCTACCACCCTAGCACATGCTTTTGATCCTCAAGGTTCCTCACAGTTCAAGATGGCAGCTGCAGCAGCAGGCATCTTCATGGCAGGCCAGAAGGAGGAGAAAATGCATAAGGGCCAGAAAGGGCACTTCCAGATGACACAGTTTTCTTTGCATGGCCTTTATGAAAGTTCCACAAAACATTTCAGTTTATACTTCCTTGACCAAAACTAGCTTCTAAGAAAGCTGAAAAACATTCCAGAACGTAAGATGCCCAGAAAAAGTCTGGATTCCGTTACTAAGGAAGGAGTAAAGATTCCATGGCAACTAGTACGCTTTTCTCAAGGCTTTTTTTCATCTAACAAATACTTCTTATATGACTTTTATTAAGCACTGGGCCATATTCCAGACATTGGGGATTCATCAAGAAAAAAAAAAACAACGAAGGCAAATCCCTATCTTCACAGAGCTTACATTTCTAGTAAAATAACAAGAGATAACACTTATTAGTGATTACTATATGCCAGGCATGGTTTTAAGAATTTTACTTGTATTAATTTGTTTGATATTTGCAGCAATTTGTGTGCTTGTGTCTTGTGGCTTCCATGGAAACAGACCATATGCCTGTGGGTTAGTTTCTCTGCAGATAATATACATGCCACTGACAATTATCTTAGGAAAAAGGTGTATTTTTGAACTAAAAAGAAGAGAGGACATGGAGGACTTATGATGGTTTTAGAATGAAGTAGGAAGAAAACCAACCCTTCCTTCTCAGAGTAGAGGACCAATTTGGCCTGAACTTTCAGTTGTGGAGGTACCAGGAGTGATTCCAGTGGTGGAATTGTGAACTAACCCTCCAATCATGGAGGCAGTACCAAACTGGCCCTCTACTCTCACAGCCCTCTCCTGTTACCAGCTTGCAGCAATAACTTTTTTTTCCCCTGTATCCCAATAAAAACCCAAACCTCTTACCCTCGGGGCCAGCACTTCTTCTCTCTTTCTGTTGTGAAGTGCCCTTTACTCTCTTGGAAAGTAAAATAAACCTTTTCTTTAAAACCTATCCTAATCTTTGTGTTGAGAATTCTTTCCCATCCCACCCTGTGAGTTCACACCCTAATATAGATAGTAAAATAGTTACTATAATGAAGCAAATTAATATATCCATCATTTCACATAGTTACCCGTTGTTTTTTGTTTTTGTGGCAAGAGCAGATAAAATCTACTCATTTAACAGAAATCCCAAATACAGTACAATTCTATTACCTGTAGTCCTCATGTTGTATATTAGATATTTAGACTTGTTCACCCTACATGTCTGCTTTTTTGAATTCTCTGACCTACATACATGTCCCCATTTCCTTCCCCCAACCACCACCCCTGGTAACCACTATTTTCTTCTCTGCCTCTGTATATTTGACTTTTTAAAAGATTCCACATGTAAGTGAGGTAATACAATGTATTTCTTTCTGTGTCTGGATTATTTCACTTAGTATAATGTCCTCCAGATTATTCAATGTTATGGCAAATAGCAGGATCTTTTCCTTTTTTTAAGGCTGAATAATATTCCTCTGTGTGTGTGTGTGTGTGTGTGTGTATTTCACATTTTCTTTATCCATTCATCCATCAATGAACACTTAGGTTATTTCCATATCTTGGCTATCGTGAATAATGCTGCAATGAATATGGGAGGGCAGATACCTTTTGAGGTGGTGATTTCAATTCCTTTGGGTATATGCCCAGAAGAGGGATTGTTGGATCATATGGTAGTTTTATTTTTAATTTCTTTAGGAACTTCCACACTGTTTTTCATAATGGCTATACCAATCTACAATTCCACCAACAGTGTACAAGTGTTCCCTTTCCTCCACAACATTTTTGCCAACATTTGTTATCTTTGGCTTTTCAATAATAGTCATCCAAATGGGTGTGAAGTGGTATCTCATAGTGGTTTTGATTTTCATTTCCCTGATGATTAGTGATGTTGATCATCTTTTTAATATAACCGTTGGCCATTTTTATGTCTTCTTCAGGAAAATGTCTATTCAAGTCCTTTGCTCATTTTAAAATCAGGTTATTTGTTTTTCTACTATTGAGTCATATGAGTTCTTCATAAATTGTGGATATTAACTTCTTATCAGATACATGGTTTACAAATATTTTTCCCAATCTATAGGCTGTCATTTCATTTTGTTGATTATTTCCTTTGTTGTGCAGAAGATTTTTGGTTTGATGTAGTCCTAGTTATTTATTTTTGCTTTTGTAGCCTGAGTTTCTGATGTAATATATAAAAAAAATTATTTCCAATGTTTAGGAGCTTTTTACCTTCTAGGTTCCCTTCTAGAAGTTTTATAGCTTCAGATCTTACATTTAGGTATTCTAACCATTTTGAGTTGATATTTTTGTATGGTGTAGGATTCAGGTCCAATTTCATTCTTTTTCACATGGAAGTCCAGTTTTTCTAGCACGATTTATTAAAGAAACTATCCTTTCCCTATTATGTCCTCTTGTTACCCTTGTCAAAAATTTGTTGACCACATATGTTTGGATATATTTCTGGGCTATTCTGTTCCACTGGCCCATGTATCTGTTTTTCTGCCAGTACCATAATGGATTCATTGCTATAGCTTTGTAATATAATTTTAAATCAGGAAGTGTGATGCCTGTAACTTTGTTTTTCAAACAAAAATTTAAAAAATTTTTGTTGTAATTCTTATCTTTGACTCTCTGACTATAATTTTTTTTCCCTCTGACTGCTTTCAAGATTTCTCTTTAAGCTTTTATTTTCAGAAGTTTGACCATGGGTATTTTTAATTTTTTTTTTTATTTTGATTCTGGTTGTGGTTTTTTTGGGCTTCATGGATCTATGTCTTGTTATCTTTCATTAATTTTGGAAAACTCTTGGCCATTATCTCTTCAATCATTCCATCTGTCTTGTTCTTTCTTCTGGTTTGTAAACAACAGAAATTTATTTCTTATAGTTCTAGAGAATGGAAAGTCCAAGATCAAGGCACTGGCAGATTTGGTGCCTGGTGAGGACCACTTCCTGGTTCATATTAATAGGTAGCTGTCTTCTCACTGTGTCTACACATGGCAGCAGATCTAAGGGTGTTTGCAGGAGTCTTCTATAAGGGAACTAATCCCATTCATGAGGCCTCTACCTTCATGACCCAATCACCTACCAAGGGCCCTACTCCTAATACCATCACACTGAGGGTTAGGATTTCAACATATAAATTTTGTGAAGACACAAACATTCAGTCTATACCAGACAAAAAATAAATAGGGTATGAAGATTTGCATAAAATAAATGAGTGAACTAATAAGAATATAATTTGTACCCTAATATGTATTTTATAATTTTTTATAAATTATAAATTTATTTATAAATAATTATAAATTTATTTATAAATAATTATAAATTTCTCTGATCCTTTTTCCAGAGTTATACACTTCTTATCTCTATTTTGCATCTTACATTGATGAGAACTTTCAGATCTATAGTAAACTTTAGACTAAAAATTATATGTCCTAAAAATGATTTGTCCTAAATTATCTGACTGCTATCACTCTGATTTCATATTGTACCAATCTTCCCTTCTGCCACAGACCACTGCAATATTATTTATGACAATGAAGGGGCTAAAATGTTATTAACCTTGGCAATTTTGATGTATCTGGCCAAATGGAGAGGTAGGGAAAAGGGAAGAAATGCAGAAAGTGGAACTAGAGTTTAGAGTAAGAATCTATAAAAGATATTACTTTCAATTTTCTGTGCTTCTGTCCCATTTCAAAAAATGTTGAAATCATATTCCTGTATTACTTTGTTAATTTTTTTAAAGAAAAGTTTTTTAAAAAGAGTACTGAAACCCTGAAGAAAAACCTACTTGGTCATGGTGAATAATTCTATTAACATGTGGTTGTATTTGTTATTCTAGCATTTTATTTAGAATTTTTACATCTGTTATCATTAATAAATTTTGTCTGGCCAGTATTCTTTTTCTATGTGTTAACTCTGGTTTGGTTCTGAGGATTATGTTAGGTTTATATAACAAAATGGGAAGTTTACCAAATTTTTTCAATCCTTATTCATTAATTCAATCATTTACTCAGTCCATAAATCTTTATGTTATCAATGTTACAGCTCTTTTAGAATTTGTCTAGCAGGTTTTCAGGTCTTCACTGTAAGACCCCCCTGAATTAAAAATAAAGAAAGAAAGAAAAAATAAAAAGAAAAAAAATCTTTATGTGATGTTGGGCATAATTTAGGTTTGCTGTGATCTGAATGTCTGTGTTTCCCCAAAATTTGTATGTTGAAACCTAATTCCTAATGTGAGGGTATTTTGAGATGGAGCCTTTGGTAGGTGATTAGGTTACAAAGGTGGAGTCCTCACGAATAGGATCAGTGTCCTCATAAAATAGGCCCAAGGGAGCTCATTCACCCCTTCCACAAGGACACACAGAGAACACACCATCTATGAACCAGGAAATGGGGTCTCACTAGACACCAAATCTACAGTTGTCTTGATCTTGGACTTCCCAGCCTCCAGAACTGTGAGAAATAAATTTCTGTTGCTCATAAGCCACCCAGTCTATGCTTTTTTGTTATAGCAGCCTGAATGGACTGAGACAGGTGCTATGACAGTGAACAAGACAGGCAAGGACCCTTTTTATCCATGGAATAGACCTTTCATTCTGAAATAGGGGAAACAGTAGAGAGATAAATCAATAAGCAAAGAAAGAATCAGGCATAATAAATATGTGGCAGAAAATGAAAACTAAGCAACTTTATAATTGATGGTCCAAGCAGGCTTCTCTGAGGAGGTAATATTTAAGCTGAGACTGAAAAAATTAAAAAAGGACAATAAAGAGAAAGATGTAACTTTATGAGTCGTGCCACTGCTATAATCAGAAAAATAATTTCACTGATTTAAAGATCATGTATTCTTTGTATAACCACATGATATAATTCTTTTCTCACATTGAAAGTAACCTCCTCACACACATAAGTATTCTCTCTTTGGATGGGGGTATATTAAATTCTGGTCTTTGTTAACCTAGTCAGTGTCTAAGCAAGCAACATACTTTATATTTCTTTCTTTCTTCTAAAATTTTAACTGAAAACCAGGTGGCATAAGTAAAAATCTATGGAGACAAAATCTAGAGTTTACTATGTGTCACTCTGAGATAGCACGTCCTCTTTGGGATGCTCCTCTTTTATTTCCCTTATCTAGAGTATGTCCTGTCACTACAAAGGTTCTAGATAGACTTGCTCTAGTGAGAGGCAACTTAATTTCAAATCATCATTTATAATTTTGGAACATCCACCTCTGTTACTTAAACACTGTCACAATGAAACAAAAGTTTGCTGGGAACTTTGAAAGCAAAGAAAGGGTCAAGTTCAGGGAATCAGTGATACCCTAGAGATAAATACTAATTCACCTTTACTGCACCCCTTGGAAATGTACTGTTTGGGGCCCTAAGGTTGTAATTGTTACCGAAATTCTTACTCTTTTTAGTGTAGATTCTGAACATTGCTTAAATTACAAAAATATCAGCAGCTCTTGGTAATAAGTTCCAATTGGAATAGTACGTATCTTTAGGCTTTTCTGTTTCAGGACTTAAATGTGATCACAAAGTTGACATTGAACCAGTATAAAGATTCTTTAGCACAGTTGGATTGGAGCTCATTTTAAAAATCACTATTCATTTTCACTGTCCCTGGAGTCTTAATACATTAATACTAGACCACCTTGAGCACAACTACGTGTGGTAACCCTGAAAAAGGTTATATGTTTCAGAATGACCTTCAGACTCTCTCAAGCTGATTTTATTTTTAGCTTCCGCTTATGAGGAACTAAGATTTATCTTTGAGATGGCCTTTTGTCTGGCATAATTTCTTATGCTCATCCACAAAAATAAAAAATCCAAATCAATTATTTTAAAATGTAAACAAACATCTGAGCCATCCTTACCCACCTATAGACTCAAACATAAAATTATGATAAAATTTTAGAACTTTTCATCTTTGAACTCAATTTATTAGGCCTCTCTATAAGCTTAATTTTTACTAATATTTCCGCAAAGCCCTTTTCAAACCAAGAGACAGGAGGACCAATTTTCTGTTTGTTGTTTCTTGGATATGGAGCAGTCAAGGTATAACTAAAAAACTAAGTAGGAAGAAGCTTCTCCAAAGGTACAAATAAAGTTCTATCATCTTTCCAGACTTCAAAAGATGGATGTGAAACAAAAAGAGCTCCACGTCTCACCATTCCCATTGTGTACTTGGTCAAACTAGGTCTTCCATATTGCCGGTATGCCAAGAATTTCTGATTGACAGTATACCTGGTCTCAAATTTGGGGGGCATCCAGAATTTGATTACAACATTTGGTCAGTTGCTATGGCTCACACCTTTAATCCTAGCACTCTGGGAGGCTAAGGTGGGAGGATCACTTGAGGCCAGCAGTTCGAGACCAGTGTGAGCAAGAGCAAGATCCCCGTCTCTACAAAAAGTAGAGAAATTAGCTGGGTGTGGTACCATGTGTCTGTAGTCCCAGCTACTCGGGAGGCTGAGGCAAGAAGATCGCTTGAGCCCAGGAGTTCAAGCCCAGCCTGGGCAACATAGCAAACGCTCTTTGCTACAAAAAAATTATAAATTAGCCAAGTGTGGTTGTGCATGCCTGTAGTCCCAGCTACTTAGGAGCCTGAGGCAGGGCTGGAGTAGAATGAGTGAAAGGAAGAAAAGCTTATCTGTTGTTCCTCAAAGAAGCCAAATGTGCTCCTTCATAGGGCCTTTGCACTTGTATTTCTCACTACATGGTTCTCTTCTTTTTTGCATATTTGTATGGCTTACTCTCTCACTTCATTCAGGCCTTTGCTCAAATGTCATTTCTTTAGAAAAGCCCTGCAGCACTCTGTAGCCCCTCTCTCACACTATCCTATGTATTTTTTTTATTGCCTGTCTGCTCCGTTAGAATATAAATTCCACAAGAGCAGAAGCTCCCCATCACTCAAAACAGTGCCTAGCACATAAAAGATGTTCAATAAATACTTGTTGAATTAATAAATAAATAAATGTGCTTAGTCTGCCTGTTGGGTGCTCCAACACTAGGAGCCAGAAAGGGATGTTACTAAAATCCTCAGAGCATTTCATTTCAGTGTGGAATAATACCTTTACTAATATTAATCATGAGCTAGTTCAATTGCAAATCAAAGAAAGGCATAAAATTTTTGAATCTACCTCTCATTTATTTTCTCCAAGTGATCCAATAGTAGACTCTCTTGGAATAGCTGTGAATCATCAAACATAATGCAACTGCTTTCTTTTTGTTCCTTCTTTAAAATATTAGGTTATTTCCTATCTCTTTCTCACATATACATTTTATAGCCCACTGGCAGGAATTCAGTTCCACAGATAAATGTATGTACCTAGCAAGGGTTAGTGATATAAATCATAGAGTGAATCAAGGCCCATGGACCAGATGAGCTGGTCACGGTGATGGGAGAGCACAGAAGTGAAAAGAGATTGGGAAAGGCACTGTAATATAGGAACTTATAAATGCTAGTGAAAGTTTCCCCTTCCTAGTCAGTCTTAGATTAGGACATAGCCTGACTCTAAATGTACCATGTATGCTAAGTGGTCAGTAAAATATTTCAAGTTAGCGTAAAAATATTAAATTCCCTAGTTTTGGAATGCTAAGGTGCCATAGCAACAGGAAGGATGGAGGATGGAAGGTTGTAGGATCTATACAAGTATAGGAATAAATGGAGCACTGGTAATATTAATAGCTTTGAGAAATTAAAAAAACAAACAGGAAAACTTCTTGCAAAATTCCCCTAGCCACCTGGAGGACAACAAGAACATTTAGAAAGATGTTGCTGTTAATCCAGATATGGATAATAGGGATGATATGGATGGCCAGAGCCTTGCCATTCAGACTGAGATCTGTACACCAGTATGGGAATTGCCTGTGTGCTTATTAAAAATGTTGAATCTCAGGCTCCACTTCAGACCCACTGAATTTGAATCTGTATTTTGACAAAATCCCCAGATGATTCACACACACAATAAAGTTTGAGAAGCTCTGGCCCAGAGCTGTGGTAATGAGGTTTGAGGAGCCCAAGTAAATCCCAAAGCTATCCCAGTGGTAGAGCAAATTATTGAAATAAGACCCTCCATACTGCCTTCACTTTCCAAATGCCAAAAATTCCAAGGGTTTCGGTCCATTTACTAGCTGTTTGACCTTGGGTGAATTATTTGACTTCCCTATGCCTCATTAACACGGCTCTGCTGTCACTAAGTTATCCAAAAACCTCTAACTGCCAACTCTATTGATTATTTGTAATCTTGCTCCTCTTGCATTTCCTTGTCAAATGGTCATAGAGTTTACTTTAATTCTTATGTATTTGATCTACCCCATTGTGAGGTTAACATATTATTGGAGAGTGAATACCAAGACAAATGATGGGTCCAATGGGTCTCTGCTTCTAGCTGTGGGGAATGAGAAGATTGCCTCCCTATGAAAAGTAACTCTATAAATAACTAATCTAAATGGAAAATTGCTCAACAAATTTATTATGCTTAATGCTTTCACATAGAATAAATTTGGTGGAAATAACTAATTTATGTACCAAAGGAGGAGCAGTCTAGATTATATAAGAATTAGTTCCTCTTCCCTTAGCATGGTGGTTTTGAACAAGTAGGAAATCATTATCACCATTATTTTTAACCCTTAGGATAAATTTCCAAAAGCCCATTTACCCTCAGGTGGAAATGATGAGGTTAAGGGGCTGAGAAGAGTAAATAAATAGAGCAGATTTTAAACTTAACTGATGATGGCTTCCAAGGACCTTTTATTTTGTTTGTTTTTTGCAAGGACCTTTAAAAACTCAGATGTCTTAAGGGAAAAGTTTGTCCTCATAGCTTATCAATAGATGACTAATAATTTTAAGTTATTTTTATTTTAACCATTTTGAACTGTTTTTATCTACAATTTTTCTGTACCTAGTGCCTAAACAGAACTGCCAGTACATTCTAGACAGGATAAAAATGCTTCATGCCAAATAACAGCTAGAGGAGAGCACTTGGGAATGGCACAGAAAGGACCTCTGACAATCCTCTCCTCCATATAAACAATGTGAACACTTGCAAAAAAAATTGTCAAAATTAACTTTTTCAGAACTCTGGAGATTAACAAAAGACCTGAAACTGCCTAAGGAGCCTTTATTCAAGAAAAATGGCTGAATCTAGGTAAAAACAGTGAGCTGTGTGGAATTTTAATGTGTGGTATTTCCATAACTGGAAGTGAATGGAAACAAAACTACAACATACCAAAATTCATGGTATATGGTTAAAGCAGTACAGAAAGAAACTTATGGGGATATACACCTATATTTAAAAAAGAAAAAAAAACTCAATAACTTCTACCTTAAAAAACTGGAAAAAAGAGCAAGCTAAATTCAATGTAAGCATAAGTAGGAAAATAATAAAAATTAAAGTGGAAAGAAATGAAATAGAGAATAGAAAAACCAATACAGAAAAATCAATGGAACCAAACGTTGGTTCTTTGAAAAGATCAACAAGATTGGTAACAATTTAGCTAGACTGAACAAAAGAAAAAAAAAGAAAAGACTCAAATTACTAAAATCAGTGGTGAAGGAGGAGACATTACTACCAAACTTATAGAAATAAAAGGGATTACAAGGGAATACTATAAACTACTGTTAAATTAAATAATCTATGTGAAATGAATAAATTCTCAGAAAGACACTGAAATTGATTCAAGAAAAAATAGAATATCTGAATAGATCTATAACAAGTGAAGACATTGAAATAGTAATTTTTTAAAAATTATCCAAAAGAAAAGCCCAAGCCCAGATGGTTTCCTTAATGGATTCTACCAAGCATTTGAAGAAGAATAACATGAATTCTTTGAAAACTCTCCAAAAATTAGAAGAGGAGGAAACATTTCCCAACTACTATATGAGACCAATATTACCTTGATGCCAAAACCAAAGCCATTGCAAGACAATAAAACTATAGACCAATATCCCTTATGAATATAGGTGTAAAAATTTTCAATGAAGTACTAGCAAACTGAACCCAGCAACATATAAAAAGAATTACACAACACGACCAGGTAGGATTTATTTCAGGAATGCAAGGTTGGTTTAACTTCTAAAAATTAATCAATGTAATACACTGTATTAATAGAATAAGAAACCAACCACGTGATAATCTCAATAGACACTGAAGAAGAATGTAACAAAATTCAACACCCTTTCATGATAAAAATACTCAACAATCTAGGAATATAAGGCAACTTCCTCAACCTGTTAAAGGGTATCTATGAAAAATTCACAGTTACTATCATAATTAATGGTGAAAAATTGAAAGCTTTCCCCCCTATAATCAAAAACAAAACAATGATGTCTGTTCTTATTACTTATATTTACATCATACTAGAGGTTTTAGCTGGGGCAGTTAGGCAAGGGGGGAAAAAAGGCACCCAGATTGGAAAGAAAGGAGTAAAATTATTTCTCTTTGAAGATAACATGACATTATACATATAAAATTTTAATGAATCCATAAAAAAATAATACAACTAATAAGTTCAGCAAGGCTACAGGATACAAGATCCAGATGCAAAATTCAATTGTATTTTTATACACTACCAATGAACAATCCCTAAATAAAATTAGGAAAATAATGTCATTTAAAATAGCACTAAAGAGAATAAAATACTTGGAAACAAATTTAGAAAAGAAGTGCAAGATCTGTACACTGAAAACTAGAAAGCATTGCTGAATGATATTAAAGACCTAAGTAAATGGAATGGCATTCCATGCTCATGGTTCAGAGGACTTAATATTGTTAAGATGGCAATACTACTCAAATTGATCTACAGATCCAATACAACCCCTATCAAAATCTCAGCTTTCTTTTTTACAGGAATTGACAAGCTGACTACAAAATTCATAGTGAAACTCAAGAAACACAGAAGAATTTTAAAAATCTTGAAAAAGAAGAACAAAGTTTGAGAACTTACACTTCTCAGTTTTAAACTTACTACAAATTTGCAATAATCAAGATCATGTGGTACTGGCATAAGGACAGACATATAGGTAAATGAAACAGAATTGAGTCTATAAATCTATAAATCTATACATCTATAGTCAGCTGATTTTTGACAAGGGTACTGAGACCATTCAATGGGGAAAGAATAGTCTTCTCAACAAATGGTGCTAGGACAACTGGATATTCACATGCAAAAGAATGATACTGGACGCCTATCTCACACAGAAACAAAAATTAACTCGAATTTGATCAGAGAGTTAAATATAGGAGCTAAAACTATAAAATTCTTAGGTGCAAATCTTGTGACTTTAAATTAACCAATGGTTTCTTCGATATGACACTAAAGCACAAATGACAAAAGGAAAAGTAGATAAATTGAACCATCAAAATGAAAAACTTTATTCTTCAAATGACACCATCAATGAAGGGAAAAAATAGCCCACAGAATGGGAGATAGTAAGTGTAAATCATACAGCTGATAAGAGAATTGAATTTAGAATGTATAAAAAATTCTTATAACTCAATAATAAAAAGATAAAAATCCAATTTAAAAATCAGCAAGGGATTTTAATAGACATTTCTCTAAAGAATATATACAAATGGTCAATGAGCACCATAAAAATATGTTCAGCCTCATTACCCATTAAAGAAATACAAATCAATACCACAGTGAGATACCACTTCACACTATAACAAATTTTGGTGACAATGTAGAGAAATGGGAAAACAAATATATTGCTGGTGCAATTGTAAAATGGTGCAGCCACTTTAGAAGAGTCTGGCAGTTCCTCAAAAGGTTGAACATAAAGTTGCCATACAACCCAACACTGTCAGGTATAAATGCGAGAGAAACAAAAATATGTGTCTACACAAAAATCTGTACAGGAATGTTAGTAATAGCATTATTCATAATAGCCAACGAATAGAAACAACCCAAATCCAACTCAACTGGTGAATGGATAAACAAAATGTGGAACATTTATAAAATGGAATACTATTTGGCTTCAAAAAGCAATGAAGTACTGATACATGCTACAACATAGATGAAACTTAAAAACATTATGCTGTGAAAGAAAATAGTCACAAAAGGCTACATATTATATAATGCCATTTTGATGAAATGTCCAAGATAGACAAATTTATAGAGAGAGAAATTAAATTTGTGCTTGTCAAGGGCTAGGGGGAGAGGGAAATGGGGAATGACAGCTAATGGGTATGAGGTTTCTTTTTGCAGTGAGAAAATGTTCTGAAGTTAACTGGTGATGGTTACACACCTCTGTGAAAACACTAAAAAAATCACTGAATTGTATGCTTCAAAAGAGTGAATTTTATGGTATGTGACTATATCTCAACAAAGCTGTTATTTAAAAAATAAATAAATAAATAACAAAAGCT
Organism: Varecia variegata; assembly: GCA_028533085.1. NCBI lineage: Eukaryota > Metazoa > Chordata > Mammalia > Primates > Lemuridae > Varecia > Varecia variegata. Next base: position 111,129,073 of record CM052443.1, read on the forward strand.
GAAAGAGGTTACCTGGAATCTTTCATATTTAAGACTTCCTAGAAGTTTTCCATTGTTTTAGAAAAACTCAGCATAATGGGTATTGTGGTTATCTCTCCAATTCTATTTCACCCACCCCCGTCCACCATCCATTATATAGCTGCCATGCAGTTTGGGTGGGATTATCCTTACTACCAGCTTCTATGGATCCTGATTTGACCATTCTAGCCTTCCTTGTCAGAGCCTAAGCCAATTAGCAAATGGTATTCAAGGGTAACCATTAGAAAAATTAAAAAAGCTTAAGATTTTTGTTAGGTAGTTGTGAATAATGAACACACACTGTCTTCCTGGATGTGAAGGGAAACCATGAAGTATAGATAATTGTTGGCAGCATCTTACAAGCAGGAGAGAGGTCAGATTAAAGACAAAACTGATACACAGAGAAGGAGCAAGCTAAAGTTATCATAGGAAAGTTAAACAAGAGCCCTGGTTGAACCATGCTTTACTCTTCAGTCCTTTAAATAGGGTGAGATTGTGTGACTAATTTGCCTAGGACAGTGTCAGTTTACAACAGTTCTCCTAGCCTCATTGTTAATAGTGCTCCATTTCTCAAAAGTGTTCTGGTTTAGATATTCATTTATATGATCACACTCCCACAACTGGAGTTAAATATCAATTAATTTATTAGATAACCAAGGTCAACTGTTTTGCAAATTGGTCCACTCAGCTTGTTTCCTGGCTGACTCCCAGCAAGCTCCCTCAGATTGTTCAGTTTTTTAAAATACTCAGATTCAAAAAGTAACCACAGAAGATATTCTGTTTTCCTCACTCTTGGCAATATCTTAGTCTTTCTTCAGGACCCAGATGACCTTCTCCATAGAGTCTTTCTAGACTTTCCAAAATAGAAGGAATCACTCCCAACTCCAAACAATTCTGTTCATACCTCTGTATCAACACGTATTGCATTACAATGATATGTTTTTGTGTTTATCTTCCATGGCTGTGAACTTCTCCTGAAAAAATGGATTATATCATTCTTAATTTTGTATCCAAAGCATGAGAACACTATGTGCCTGGAACAAAGTATATTTTATTTTTTATTTTTTTCAAAATGTATTTTAATATTTGTTGAGGAATAAAGGAAAAGAAATAACTGGATAGCAAACCCATTAATTTGTTTACTTTATCATCTTTATAGTTTGTTCAAATAATTTGCTCAATATTTTCCATTGTATAGCAACTGACTGTTAATGATGGCTCCCAAGTCCAAGGGATCCCAAAATAGTTAAGATAGGTGGGTGATTGAATTTAGACATGGGCTTATTTTATAGAAAAGGCCCCAATAGTTGATTCTATATCTTTGAATTGCAAAATGGGTTGTTTCACGCTTTTTCACATTTTAGATAATACTTCAAATTTGTACCTACAATGAAATAAAGGCTTAAAAATAATTGGATATGATTTTTGAATCATAAAATTATTAATAGTAGACTGGGAGAGGGCTCATCTTTTTTCACAAGTTTATTGTTAGTTTGGTACTCATTTGTGCAAATGTTGTAAATTTTTTTGCCAATTCCAAGCTAAAAACATTTTCATGCAAACTTGACTCAAAACATTTCCTTGTGTTAATCTTGATGCATTTTACTCTATTTTCTAAGGTATTTTTTACAAAAACTAATTTTAATACCTATTTGGTACTGGTTTCTTACACATCAGAGGGCCCCCATGTGTACCTTTGTAATCTTATACTTTGCTTGTGTAGAATTTTATTTTCAAGGCCTGAAATATATTTTTCCCATGGAATGAAAGTATCTTTGTTTGCTCTTTACTATTTAATTATATTCCTTGAATTTCATACAATTGTCATCTAATTGCATTGTTTCTGATTCACTAACCCAAGTACATTAGCAAGAAGATGAGATCTACAGGAAATTCTGGTTTGTATAGTAAGCAAGAATTGTAAAGTATGCTTCTGTCACAGAGACTAATTTGCTAAAAAAAAAAAAAAAAAGTCTTCATAATGACAGCTAATTTTATTTTTTATAGGTAGAAACAGTAAAGGGAGAAATAGAGAAAACAAAAGGTAATGATCTAGATGAAATAAGAGAGAATGAATGAACTTTACTGAGGAATAATAATAAAAATTTCATAGAATATATGTTTGCCTGGAACTGCTGTAGATATTTTACATATGTTAACTTGTTTAGTTCTTACAACTCATTTTATAGACAAGGAAACTCAGGCAAGAGAGGTTAAATGATTTACTCAGGTCACATAGCTAGTAAAACTGGGATTCAAACCTCACCAGTCTGACTTTCACAGTGTATGTGCTTAGCCAATAGTCTATACTATATCCTAAAACAAAGCATTCTTAAGATAGAAGCTATTTTGTAGGGAGTGTAAACTCAGGAGATCTAGTTTATCTCAACAGCCTTTGTTCCTTAGTAAAAGTTAAATTCATATTTTAATTATATTTTTGGTAATCCTTGGAAAAATCCAGATTTTATTGGAATTTTTCTGAATTATGTTGTGAGGAAAAAATACTTATAAAAAATCATTCTTGGCCAGGCACCATCGTTCATGCCTATAATTCTAGCACTTTTGGAGGCTGAGGCAGGAGGATCACTTGAGGGCAGGAGGCGACACAAGCTTGGGCAATATTGAGACCCCCCCATCTCTACAAAAAATTAAAAAAATTGGTCAGGTGTGGCACATGCCTGTAGTCCCAGCTACTTGAGAGGCTGAGGCAGGAGGATCACTTGAGCCCAGGAGTTTGAGGTTGCCATGAGCTATAATGATGCCACTACACAGCCTGGCAACAGATCCAAAAAAAAAAAAAAAAAAATTATTCTTCTACTCACTGTTTATGGTCTTAAATGAATTGTTCTGAAATGGCAGTATATTTCATGAAATTCCTCTTAACGGAAGCAAATGATATGGTAGAAGAAAAGAGCAAGATGTTTAAATTACCAGTGCATCTGAAAAACACATCATTTTTAATATGCTTTCCTAAATCTCAGATGGTGACATTGACTTTCCTAAATCTTAGATGATGAAGTATACATAACATTAATTACCAAACTAAATAATGCTAGACCAAAATCTGCTTTGCAAACTGAATTTTGAGTTGAACATATACTGCATATTGTTTAAATTAACTCAATACTGTCCTTGCTTATATAAACAGCCTTGGCTTTGGAATCTGACAGACCGGGGTACAAACTTCGTCACCCTCACTTAATCAAACGTCACCTGAGTATTTAAACTTAATCTTTATGGTTTCCAATTGTACATTTCATGACTGTGAAAGTCAAGTTAGTATTTTTAAAAGTTGCCTGGCATAAAATTTATGTTCTTGTGTTCAGTCTCTCTCCCTCTCTCTCTCTCTCAAATAAACTTATGAAGTTTGTTTACACACACACATACACACACACACCACATATATAGCCTAGGTGAAGATTTTAACATTATGAACTCTAATAAATAAACTGGAGTGAGTCATAACTATCTAAAAGGAAAGAAATTTCAAAACATTTTTAAAAAGAAAAATAGTTGGTATTTACATGGAGCATATTTGGAAATCTTTTAAATTTAGCATCCTTTAAGAATGAACATTAGTGCTTCAACCTGGCAAATTATGGATTAAAACAAGATCAAATATGAAATTTTAAAGGAAAAATGGGTATGTGGTAAAATAGATTTTGATTAGGCATTTGAATATGAGTTAGGAAAGCAGCTGAGAATGACATGAACTTTAGTGAACTCTAGTTACTCCCCTGGACCACACCCACATGTATAAACACACCATACCAGTGGTTTATCAAGATCAGGCCCTGAACTGATAATTTGCCTAGAACCTTTGTATGGTTTGAAGGCTATTCACAGCAACACAGTGTCTTAGGATCTGTAGGCTTTTACAAAGTTCCCATTGTATGGGTAACAAACCAATGTAAGTTAATCACCTGAACTGATAAGAAGTTAAGGTATTTTTTCTACTAATTCCAAACACTTAGAAAAGAAAAAAAGACAGTATTTATTGTTTCTCTTGGCACTAGCACCACAAATTTCATGTCAATTGATTCTAACTTTGTTTTTGCAACTTCAAATGTAATCAATTTGTGGATAATCACCTTGCTTTCCACCTTATTTTTAAAGTTTTTTATAGGGCTGAAAATTTACGGTATGCCTGCCTTTTAAAAACAACACATTAACCATGGGGAACTGAATTGTGATTTTTAAACTGCGTATATGAAAGATTCTTTATAATAATGACAAAGACGGACGATATGTCCAATATTGAAATGAAAAGTATGCTGTTGACTGTCAAATAGGATGCGGGCTTTGAAATAGGTCTTTAGGTTGTGATTAGGTGAACTAATACATAGTTACTTTAACTCTGTGGCTTAATTTTGTAAGATGAAGGATGGGGTATGGTAGTTAATGTGGATTTTTTTTCCACAAAGAAAAACCATTTAAAAAATATTTACAGACAAAGGAGAAAGCTGAGTAATTTTCCCAGTGACTTCCGTCAATGTAAATTAATGCATCCATTGGTTCAACAAATATTTGAGTGCCCACAAGGTGCTAAGCCCTGGGATCTGATGGCAAACTAGTTTTCATCTTACTTATTCAGACATTTATATCATTTCCAATTATATATATAATATATTTGTATAAATATATACATAATATATATTTTTTTTAGTGCAGCACTCAGTAATTTTTTAAAAATAGGCTTTATTTTTTAGAGCAGTTTTAGGATCACAGCAAAATTGAGCAGAAAGTACATTGAGTTACCATATACGCTTCTGCACTGCCTCACCCAGCCACTCCCAGCCATATAGTTTGTATGATCCTATAAATATCCACATGCAGAGTTTTGTGTGGACATAAGTTTTCAACTCAGTTGGGTAAATACCAAGGAGTGCAAGTGCTGGATCATACGGTATGAGTATGTTCAGTTTTGTAAGAAACTGCTAAATTGTCTTGCAGAGTGGCAGTATTACTTACTAATTTTAAAAAATAAATCATGAAAAATTACCACATGGTTTTTAATCAATGATGAACTCCTTCGTAAAACAGAAAAAGTCATTTTTCATCATAAAAATAATAATGCTCTTATAAAAAGGCAGATTTAAAAAATCAACCTATTCTATTTCTCAAAGACAAATACTCATACTCATCCGATGTCATTTCTTTCAGTCTTTTTGCTGTACATGGCTTTCCAATGTCACAGTTTAAACTCGATTTATCTAGAAATCTTACCAAAGATGATTTTCTTAGATACAACCCAAATCAAGAATCTCAATTATTCAAAATATGATAACTTTTAAAAGTGTGCCATGAAAATTTAAATATAGGCATTTTGGGAAAATATATCTAAGAGTATTAACTTGCCATAGTTTAATTGTTTTGTTTCTCTGAAATAATTTATATGACTGTTTTCCCAGCCTTCTGCTTTTTCCTTCTCTGGGAAATGAGACTTGAACTAATGCAATTTTCATTTCATTTCAGTTTAGAATCAGCTATAATTAAATTATTTTGGTTTGGGTTTGGTTCAAGCCAAAAATGTGTTCCAACTACTTGGTTTGAACCAAACATTCTGAATTATTTTCTCATTAACGTTTGATAAACTATGGCAATTCAATAACAGTCAAGTTTGGATTTTGTTTGCCTCTAAAAACATTGCTCCTTAAAAATGTATGAATTCTAATATATAGCTAAGGTTTCTGGATTGCCACTGGGAAAAATCAGAAATTGAACTTGGTAAAATTGTTTTTTGCAAAGAGAGGAGGGCCCTTTAAATAAACAACAAAATAAAAAGAAAAAGTTAACTGAGATCAGCAATCAGGATCTTTGCTAGAATCCTATGCTGCCACATGGAATAAATACAGACTTTCAAAGGTACACTATCTACAGAATATTAGGATTACATATTCTAAAGTGATTCCTGCAAAACCAGGTTTGGGCAAACCTAGTTTAACTAGGGTCAAGTATAACATAACTGACCTTTAACCAACTGATTATACTCAATTCCAGAAAATCTCTTAACTCTTAAGAATATCCACTTTCACCTTTTATACAGTATTAATCATACTGTATAAAATCTTTTGTTGTAAGGTTCCAGAAAACATTTTGGAAAAACGCAGAAGATAACAAAATGCTTACATTGCGTAGTTAATCAAATCTAAGACAGCATTTATTATAGATGCAGCGTTATATTTGACTAAGAAAAAACACATGTCAATTAATTGTAAGATGGCATTGACCGTGAGAGGCATTTCCATTTAAGAAATGTTAGGATCTGTGTTAAAGTATTTTGTAAAAATGTATCTTAGAATTGACTACAATAGTTACATTAGGAAGTTTCTGTTTGAAATGTTATTTTCATGTTAGGATTCTATCCTATTTTTATCAACCGATAACTCTGGACAAGGGGAATTTGATTTCTAAGCGCTATTCTTTCCCTCTGACTTTACACCGGTAGAATAAAGGATATCGAATCCAGGATTGGTTCTCAATACAGACATGAAACTATTCTAATTATAGTTTATCATTTAATTGTAGATTGAGGTAGCTCATTCAATCATAAACTATAATAAATAACAATAATAAACTTCTTTTCAAAATTGAATTCAATTCTGAAATCTCTCAAGAGAGGTCATGGATTATTTAAAAGGAAATTACTTGCAATAATAAACATTGTTTAAACATAAAATAAACGAGGAACAATATAAACTCATCTAGGTTAAAAAAACAAACAAAAACATTTAGTACTAGCAACTCCCTGGGCTGACTGAACATTAGGATAAATACTAAGTTACTTTACTATCCAAAGTAACACTTCTTTCCATTTTAGAGCAGTGCTGTCCAAATGTGTAGTTAAAATTTTCTAGTAGCTAACCACGTTAAAAAATTTTTTTAAGTGAAATTAATTCCGTAATTTAACCCAATACATCCAAGATAGTATCGTTTCAACATGTAATCAATATAAAGTTTATTAATGCGATTTCTTCCACATTGGTGTATTGTTTACACGCACAGCACATCTCAGCCCCACGTGGCTACCCTATTGGACAGCACAGTCAGGGGATTTCAATGTCAACTGATTCTATACATTTTGAGTTTGAGAATTTCTTTTATAATACATCCAAGGCGCTTAGAGATCTGTTTAAGCACATGGAGATTATTTTACTCTCGGGTCCGTTTTGATCCAAGATCCCGCGGCATTAAAAGCAGCGAGTGGGGCAGGCAACGGGAAACCCGTGCGCCCAGGATCATGGCCTGGAGGGCCTAGCCGTTCCGAGCAATGCCCAGCGGGGAGGCTGTAGACAAGGCGTTGGAAGTTGGGTTTCGAGACAAGCTCTGTAGCTGCCTGGAACCCCGTGTCTTTCTCTGGGGCGCCTTGGAACAGGAGAGCCAGACAGAGGGAGAGCAGCCTCCGAGCCGGATACACGGTCCGGAGCCGCCACCGCCGAGGGAGCCCAGGCAGGGCTGCAATGCTGCCTGCTCCGGGTGCCTCCGCCCCGCGCGGATAGGTGGGCGGCAGCGGGAGAGAGAAGCTGGGAAAAACCCGGCCTGCGCGTAGCGACAGAAGCTTCCCCAGGGCGCGCTCCCGCCAGATACGCAGCGGGCGCGCGGGCGGCAGAGTGGGCGTGGAGGGGCGGGCACCGCGGGTCCAGAGGCGGGGGCGGGGCGGGGCGTGTTGGGGAGTCGGGGTGCGAGCCGCCGGTTTCGATTAGTGCGCGGAGCTGCGGCGGCGAAGCAGGGCGACGCAGCTGCACCGCCGGGAGTCCGGCGGGGAGGCGGCGGGGCGGCGGCACGCAGGGTCCAGCCAGTGGCCGCGAGAGTCCGGAGAGGCGAGCCGGAGCGCAGGACCACGGCCGCCCTGACCACAGAACCCGGACACCGCAGCGCCCACGAGCGCGCCGAGGACAGAGCGCGGGCGAGAGCGCGCCGGCGGGGGCGCGCAGGCCCTGCCCGCCCCTTCCGTCCCCACCCCCCTCCGTCCCTTCCTCTCCCCACCTTCCTCTAGCCTCCCGCGCCCCGGCACCGGGCGCCCACCCTGTCCTCCTCTTGCGGGAGCGCTGTCCGCGTTGGCGGCCGGAGCGAGCCAGGCCGGGCCGGCGGGCCAGGGGATGGCGCTGCTGGACCTGGCCCTGGAGGGAATGGCTGTCTTTGGGTTCGCCCTCTTCTTGGTGCTGTGGCTGATGCATTTCATGGCCATCATCTACACGTGAGTGAGGGGCGGCAGGACAGGAGGGGCTCGGGGCAGGAGTCGGGGCCTCCGCGGACAGGCGAGGATGGGAGGAAGGCATTTGCGCTTTGGAGGAGACTGGGCTCGGGTGGGGGTGGAGAAAGCTAGTTCTCAGACTATTTCCCCCATTCTCTCTCCCCTTGGACCGGCTGGGGCGGAGGGGGGGGTTCTCTGGCAGGGAAAAGTATTTGGCGAGTGGAGGGGTCATTGGGTTGCAGGCGACTGCACAGTCAGAGGAAAGGAGACCGCTCTTAACGTGTCAGGCGGAAGGTTGCTTGCTTGGTTTGATTGTGTTGGGGATTCGTGTGGGTTTTTTCATCTGGGCCAAGATGTATGGTGTATTGTTTTTTCTCTCGATCATGGGCCACATTTCTGTTATGGTGATGATGGTTTCCACTCTTCTTGGAGCTGGTCACAGCTACTTGGAGACCTCCGTGTGAATTTTCTTCTTCCTGGAAGAGCTGTATGCGCTTAGATAGGTGTGAAGCACCTGTCCACCTTGGAAAATGTCCACCAAACCTCGGGCCTGGCCTTATAGCTTTGAGTCCTGTTAGTTTGTACATTTCAGTGTGGTTTACATTCCTTTTTTCAATTCCTCATTTGTTGTCTTGTTTAGATTTGTACCCACCCCACACCCGCCACATCTTTTTCATTATTTAACAAATGCGGGGCCTACTAGATACCATTCACTGTTCTTGGGCTGGAGACACTATGGTGAGCAGGACAGGCTTCCTGTCCTCGTGGAGCTTACATTCTAGAAGGAAGACACAGAAAATAAAAATTCAAATAAGGTTGTTTCAGATAGTGATAAAGCCTGTGAATAAAATAGAACAGTGTGATGGGATGAATAGAGACATGGGTATGTGGCTAGTTTTAATATATCGATTGTTTAACTGTCTTTAAGATGAAATCTGCCTATGTAAAGAAATGAAAGAATTATGTAGAGCCCATTACTGATATGGATTCACTTAGCTTTTGAGCCTGTAAAAAAAGAAGAACGATCGTCTATAATAGCCTTTACCATGAACTAGAATAGGGTATTATGTTAGTAGTGGATAGGGAAGGACTTTAATAAATTAGTTACTTTCAGGGTTTTTTTTTCCTTTTTACTGCAGAAAAAGTGTACCTTTCCTTTTGGAAACACTACATTTTTATTAGTATAGTGTGGTACTTCCTGGGATTGGAAAAGATGCTACTTGTTCAAGATATACTGATACTTCTCTGAACGTGAAAGAGAACATACCACTTGGATATCGTTGCTCTTAGTTTTTGGAGTTTGAACTGTAGTTGCTGAACACATTCTGGAGTTCATTTTAAATATATGAGTTCTTTAAAAAACAATGTTGCTACTTTTTTCAGTCATAAAAATAAAAAAAAAATGCTTACTATGTAAGGAATTTATACAATACAGAGAGGAATTACCTGCATTACCTTGTTAACCTTTGTGACTATCCTTCTAATTGTATTTCTCTTTCCCTCTTTCTTCCCCTCTCTCTCGGGGAGGGGCGCGGTGGAGAGAAAGACTATATTATGATTATTGTTCTGTAACCTGCTTTTAAAATTCATCTATTTAATAAATGCTTACTGAAAAGGTGTTTTGTGCAAGGCATTGTTCTATGTTCTAGGTGCTGGAAATAAGAGTGAAGAACTAGACATCCAAGGCTCCTGCTCACATGCAGCTGCCATATAAAGTGAATGTCATGATCATTTATTTCATGTCCATAGATGTATGATCTCTATATCATTTTTAATAGATGCATGGTATTTTTGGTTTATGAAGTGCTAAGATTTGTTATTATTGATAGGCATTTAGGTTGTTTCCAATTTGTTTAGATTGCAATCAACACCGTGATGAATTTGTATGCATACATATTTGAGAGATGATCTTAGTTGACATTTCTGAAAGAGCAATTATTGGGCCAGAAGTGGTACACATTTTAAACCTTGATACATATTGCCCCATAGAAATGTTATATCTATTCATAGTCCTGGTAACATTGTATGATGGCCCCCTTTCCCTGTACTAAGTATCAGGCATTTTGCTACTTTTTGTTTCTATTGTCATTCCTTTAATTACTAGTTCCATTGAAGACTTTTTATATATTTATATGCTAGTTACATTTAGTCATAAATTACACACTCATAATCCTTTGCCTGTGCTGCAGTCTCTTGCTGAATTCATCTTTTTGATATGAAGGTTATTTTTCTGTTATCTATTATCTGTTACAAATTTTTTCCGGTCTTTGTCTTTTAGCTTTGTAGGTATATTTAACATGGAGAAAAGTATGTGTATGTGCCTGTTTTAGGTAGACATGTCTTTTGTTTTTTCATTTGTCTTCTGACTCTGGTGTAATTTCTTCCTCATTCCCCTCAAGTATATGTTAGTCTCTGTTTCCTCTTAGTATTTTGAGCTTTGTTTCTTAATTTTTTACACTTTACTGTTTAAATCACCTGATATTTTACTTTGTTATCTGATGAGATTTGGAACCTTAATTTTAGTTTCATCTAATTATTTAGCCACTTGTCCCAAAATCATTTATTGAATTTTCATTTCATTATCCCACTGTTTTGAAATATTATCTTTATTATAGACTAAATTCTTCTTTGTACTTGGGTTTCAAGGCTTCCAATGCCATTTCACAGACCTATTAGTCTGTGAAAGTATCCACTGTTTTAATTAATGGGTTTTTATTAATAGGTGAGGCGAGCCTCTCCTTATTCTTATGCAAAATTTTTTGGGGATTTTACACATTTTTACTTAAAGATGAACTATAGAAACTTTTTTCCGGAATCTTAAATAATCTTGTGGGGTTTATTGTTGTTGTTGTTGTTGAAATTTTTAAATTTTATGGTTCAATTTGAAGAAAATTGTCTTCTTTCCATGTGGGACCATGATGTCTCACCCTCCTTCCATTATATATACAAAATGATAATGTTACTCTTCTTTAATTAATATTAACACTATGATGTACCCTAATACTTTGTTTGTACTCTTAGACTTGAGAAACTTCAGAGTTATTTTAAGTGGGTTTTTTGTGCTTAATGATAAGTGACAAAAGTTTTCTTAAAATACTTTAAGTTTCTAAAAACTGGTTGTCAGATTAAAGAGCATAAATCTGTGGGCTCCTAATTATTAAACTTATTAAGCTTATTTAACATGTAAGTAATACAAATATGGTAATAAAAATTGCTGAGAAAAAGTGTAAAACACTAAAAAGCCAATTGTTTATTTTTAAAAAATTAAATACAATGTATAATGGTATCTAGTTGATTTAGAGTCAGCGTTTTATTATAGTGTATCTTCTTAAAATGAGATAAAAAGCTAAGTATTGATCTGTATTTTAAAAAATGGAGCTGAATTTGATTAATACAATGAACAACTCCTGTTCAATGAAATTATTTGTTCTGATTTTACAAATGTCTTACAATTCCTGTAAGCCTACAATTTAAAAAATTGTGATAACTTACAAACTAAAAGACCATTATTTTCAATGTTTTGAAACCATTTCTTTTCACTAGTATCTCTGCCTATGGCTGTGCTCCTTTCCAATTTTAATATTGAACTGATACTTAATCATTTCATAACATATTTTATTATTTAATTTAATTTAATGGACAAATAATAAGTGTAGATATTCATGGGGTACATAGTAATGTTTTGATACATATAATGTGGAGTGATCAGATCAGGGTAATTAGCATATCCATCATCTCAAACATCATTTCTTTGTGTTGGGAATACCATATCCTCCATCTAGCTATTTGAAACTATATAATTTATTGTTGTCATAAGATATTTGAGATGGCAGATATTTGTAGGATTTCTGTCTATAATGTTAGAGGTAACATTCAGATTAGAGTTATTTGAAATTCAAAAGGCTTATTCCTGAGATTTTTAATTTCCTAAAAATAACTAATGATTATAGCCTCAGCAGAGTTGGTTGTGGTCTTTATAGGTTTGTTTGTTTGTTTTTCTTCTTCTTTCTTTTTTCTTTTTGTGAGCACTAGTGTGGTTTGATAGCTTGGGGACTGAGATGAAATAATTAAAAGTCTGGAACTAGTGTGTTTTCTTCCCTTTTTAGGTCTTAGGAGCCATATTGCTAGGTAATAAAGGTATCTAAGCAGGACACCTTGCCTCATGCTCTTCTGCCTCTATTCTTTTTCTTCTCCCTCTTCCCCATCCCACCCCCTCAGATTATCATTTTTCCCTCTGTACACAGTGTCCTAATGTTTGGCATTAGGCTTTATCTTTTTTATTAATTGAAGGTGCCAGGCTAGTGTAGAAATACTTCGTGTGTCCTTAGATACTAACTACCCTCTAGTAAAGCAGAGGTCCTTTTCCTGGAGATTTATTTTTTCAAGTTCTGCTTTCTACAAATATAATATTTCTAATGTTTCTAGCATAACTTTTGGGGTTTTTTTTTTTCTTCTCTTCTCCTTTTGAGTGAGATATGATGGATAGCTTTTGGGTGGAATTTACGTACTCATTGTATCAAGATAACTGTGATAAACTACCTGTCAAAAACTAGTTGTGTTTTTAGTGTAAACTTTAGCATTTGGAATATTACTTTTAGAGAGTATGATTTTTGCCTTAAATTCATGAATACATTGGTGTTCCGAGCCTTAGTGGAATGTAAATTGAGAACTTGTCTGGGTTTGGTGCTGAGAATGCCCTTGGACTTTAGTCAAATGTTGATCAGTCAGGATCATTGATGCACAGCCACCTTTTGGTGAATTGAATGAGGCAGTTCAGCAATTGAGCCCCTTTAACCTGAGCCTGGGAAAATACAGAATTGGACTATCGTGTGATAGCTTTAAGGAGCAAAATGAAAATTGTAATTCAGTTTTAATATTCAGTGATGGTTGTATTTATTCATTATCTGTCCCTTTCACTACATTCTTAGTTCAGTACACCTTCATGTTTACCTGAGATTGTTGAAACTATCTCTACTCAGTGGTATCTCTAGCTACAGCCTCTCTGCCCTTCTACATCATATTTCTTCTTGTAGCCTTATCCTTCTGACACACTAATCTTGGATCATGTGCTTAAATCTTACCATGACTTCACATTGCATCCGGGTTCAAATTCAAATTCCTTAACAAGACATGCACAGCTCTTTAGGAGCTGACCCATTCACTTGTTCCAATTTCTTCAGGAACTTTGAATTACTGGCATTCCCCATAATGGGCAGTGTACTTTCTTTAGAATTGTCTTTCTGTCCTTTCCTTTCCTTTATTTTTTCTTTTCCTTCCATTTTTCCTTTCTTCCTTCCTTCCTCCCTTCCTTCCTCCCTTCGTCTCTCCCTCCCTTCTTTCCTTCCTGTTTAATTAACTCTTCCTTCTTCAGGTCATTTTAGAGTTTAGTTCTTATTGTGTTAGGAGCCCCCTCTTATGTCCCGTCTGTAGTACCTTGGATTTACCTTCTAAATTTTAAATGTGTGTTCAGTTGTCTCTTTTCCCAATTAGGTTGTTAGATTTTGAGGGTAAGGATGATGTCTTATTTACTGTTTATCTCTATTGTCTACGGGGCCTTCAGTTATTACTTGTTGAATGAGTGATCTTTGAATTTTTTCCAATAGCAATAGTAGATTTTTGCTCATTCAGTCTTAATTCAGTCTCAATTTGAGGTTATTGTTGTTTGAGATAGATTGTCAGAATTTGGAATGTTTTCAGCAGCCATAGACTTTAATGAAATTAATTGGACCAAATGGAATCTTTATCTTGCTATTTCTAACCAATTGCAGGTTAAAGTAGAAGCCGGGCTATATCAATAATTTGTTTGTCTGTAGAGTCTTTGTTAAATTTGACACCCCACACCCACCCCAAGATTTTCTGAAGGGAATGCCTGTCTCGCCATAAATTACCATTACACTTAGATCTGTCTTGTAGGGAATGCAGAGCCCAGGGCTATCCTGAGTTGATTGACTTTTCCTCCCTCTGCAGAATTTTTTTATTTTATACACAAAAGAGTTTAATTTAAACATTAAGTTCAGCTTTACGAGGGTAGCTTTAGGGAATTATGTAGAAGAGGATAGGGGCATTCTCATTAGTTTCCCTTTGATGTGGAAAGTATGGATTTTGAGTTTATAGTAAGTTTGAAGATGTTCTGTATTTTTTAGCACTATCTCCTAGGTTCATATTTTCTGCCAGGTTCCTTTCTTAGTTGCTGTCAGCCAAGTATCATGCTCTAAGCGTTTCCATATGCTGGGACTAACCCTATTGTCACCAAAGGGTTAGTGAATTAGGGTTTTGTTTTTATTTTTGTTCTGGTTGGGGAAATCAATAAAGATCTCCTATCTGTTTTCTATGGTGCTGGAATCCTTTATATTCTATAGTATGTAAGTCCATTGTCTGGTGGAAATAGTTTGTGTTTTCCCATAAAGCTAACTCATTATTGGTCATTTTGCCTTCTCTGGGGAATCTTGTGTTAGGAAAGTTAAGGTTACACTTCAGAAGGTGTGTTTTGTTTTGCTGATGAAGCCTATTTTGATGCAGTACCATTTTTGAAATGATAAGTGCTACATGTTGTAGCAGTCATGACACACACTAATAATAAACACACCTTAATAGCCTTTCAGAGCACAATCATGAGTTACAACAACGATAACAAAGGTCTTTAGTCATTGGAAATTGCTGGCAAGGACCACGTGAAGTAGGGGGCCCTGCTGATAGAGCAATCAACCTAATTTTACATGAAACATTAACAAGTTTGGTAGCATGGAGCAGAGGAGATAAATTCCTAGAGTCAGATAAATTGGTTCAACTGAATCACACAGCAGAACTATAAAAACAGCATAATCTAGGGCTGTTAAGCAAGGTGAACTTTGCCCTTGTGGAATCCATAGTCTTCTCAGAAGCCTTGAGTGAAATTCTTGTGCCTCACTTGTGAAGAGGTGTATTAAGGTTGATGCAGAGGCTGCTTCCAGCCAACTGAAGGGCCAGGGGCATCATAGCGGTTCACTTGTCTCCAAGGGGTTTCCCTGCATAACAGGATTCCTTCCTGCTAAAGCCAAATTTGAAGACAAAACTGTAAAACCATTAAAAGTGCTGCAAGCCATTAAATCAAAAACTGTTGGGTGTGGGGGTGAGACTGAAAGATGAGAAGGATAAAACAATAAGCTAAAATGATGAAAAAGACAGTCATAGTTTTAGACACAGGGATGTTAGGGAATAAAAACCAACTAAGCTCAACTAAGGCTATCCCATCAGTTCGAAGGTTGAAAATCCTTGTGCAGAAAGGCAGTTAGGATTCATCAGGCTAGAGTAGCTGGAAAGTCCAGCAGAACCCCTGAATATTTCTTACTTTGGAGTTCTTTGCAGTGTTCCCTGACTAGATCTCCTTCTAGCAGCTTACGGCAGAAGGCAGGACTCTGAAGGCCTCTCTCTTTTGCCCATGATTTATCCCTCACAACCCTTTGGACTTTAAGTAGGTCTAAGTTACTTTGAGAGGCACCCAGATGGTACCTGCGCTCCCCTTGCCTTCCGTGTCCCTGCAGCTACCTGCTGTGAGCACCTCCCCTCCCTGGCCTTGATGATGGTGCTGCCTTAATTACATGAATGCTATTTTTTGATAGAGTGATTCTAGCTCCCTATTTAAAATTCAATTTAGAAACAATTCCTTGGGAAAATGACACATGTATTAAAATTTTACTATGCTTTCTCACTCCCAAAAATTGCCTGCTTATGTTTCAGGATAATTATTTTCATTAAAAATGAAACAAATCAAAACCAAAGCCATATAGGAAGTCTATTCCCTTTATACCCCAATGCATTCCTGAAAATGTAATAAAATCACATTTCTGAAAATTAAATGGACATATGTGTTAGGAGGGAAGGTTTTATTTCAAGAACACTAAGAATATTGCTAAAATCTCAAATTGTGGCTTCTGCTGGTCCTAATGCCTGGGACAGGCTGCCACTAGGTGACAGCTTTCTAGGTCTTAGGGGGAGTGGGGTGGGAAGGCTGACTTGTAGCCTTTGCTCTGGGGACTGTGCCAGACACAGGGATATAATGGTCAGCAAAACAGAATAGAGACTTTTCTGGAATCCCTGGAAACATCTTCATACTAGAAGGTGGCATTGCTTGGAATACATAGTAACCAGTAGTTACTATGTTATGTTGTATCTGCTGCAATGTGGAAATAATCCTGTCCTCGCCTCTTCTCGCTCTCTCCCTCTACCAGAGCCAAGTGAAGGGGGATTCTTGTGGCTTTGTGATCCCACATCTCGAGTCAGGCCCTGAGGATGGAGGAATTAAGAGAAGCCAGGACTTGACAGGTTAACCTTATTAAAAAGAGAGAGTGAGTGAGAAGCCAGGACTATGCAGCATCTCTGCCCAACTGAGAACCCATCTATTAATGATAATTTAAAAGGAGAGCTCAGCTTTAAAAAAAAATAGTTAATAGGCTTTTTCTTTTTCTTTTCTTTTTTTTTTTTTTTTTTTTTTTTGAGACAGTGTCTCGCTCTGAGCTACAGTGCTGTGGCGTCAGCCTAGCTCACAGCAACCTCCAACTCCTGGGCTCAAGCAATCCTCCTGCCTCAGCCTCCTGAGTAGCTAGGACTACGGGCACGTGCCACCACACCCGGCTAATTTTTTTATTTTTAGTAGATACGGGGGGGGGGGGTCTCACTCTTGCTCGGGCTAGTCTCGAACTCCTGACCTCAAGCTCCTGACCTCAAGCAATCCTCCCACCTGGGCCTCCCAGACTGCTAGGATTACAGGCATAAGCCACCCTGCCCAAATAGGCCATTTTTAATGAATAACAATTAGTGGCATTTAATGTTTCTTACTCTCATACTTACATTGTTTTTACACTTTTGGATTATGTCTATAGAATTTTAAATTTATTCCTAAATATTAGATGTAATTTTAACTTTGACTATAACATTAACCTAAATATTGGACATAATTTCAACTGCGTTAGATGTGTTTCTTGCCATATTGTGACTTACTCTGTTTTAACTATAATTGGAGGCTTTTAACCATTCTCTTCCCCCTTTTAATCTTTATTAATACACAAGACTTGGTTTTATGTTTTTAAAAAAAACCAACATAATGGCCTAGTTATAAATGTATGTGAAAGAAACTTTTTTAAATATATGAATTTCCAGTCCTTCCATTTTGGTGTATAAAACTCATCAGTGTTTGACATCTCTAAATCTATGATCAGAACTGTGGTAATTCAGAGTAGTTCCATTTGATAGAAAATTTCTTTGGAATTAGCAGGGTTTTCTTTTTTTCTTTTAATTACAGATAACGATAGCTATCATTGAATGTTTACTTGTGGCTTGATCACTTGTATTTTTCACACTTACCCTATGAAGTAGGTATGATTTCTTAAGATAAAGAAGTAACTTGCCTGAAGACACACAGATAGTAAGCTAGAATAGAAACTCAGGCAGTCTGCCTGCAGCCCAGGCTCTTAAACCAGTATGCTATATACTGCCAGAGGTAACCTAAAAATAACCCCGGAAGTAATCCATAGGGATAGGGTGTCTGTATGGGAATTTCTCCAGTTGCTATGAATCTTAGTTTCTGACACTCGGCAACGTTTAGATAGATTAAGATGGGGTTGCCCTCGTGCATTCTCTTCTACCCTTTCACATTTTCACAGCATTTGTCCTCCTCCTTCACAGGCTTCTTGTTTTCAGCCTGTCTCATTACCGCTGATTATTCTGCAAGTTTCCACCTCGGCTATTCTCTGTTCTTATGGTCACCTAGTCTTTCTAGGCCTGTGGTCCTCAACTTTGACTGCACTTTGGAGTCACATGGAGGGCTTCAAAAATACTGCTGCCTGAGTCTCAGCCCTAGAGATTCTGATTTAATTGGTCTAGGCATCAGGAGTTTTAAAACTCCCCAGGTGATTCTGATGTGCAGCCTAGGCTGGAATGACTGCTCTAGGTTATCAACCCACAGCTGGTCCCTGCACCTGCCACCTCTTGGCTGCATTTAATTCTCCATCTAGCCCAGAGCCCGTGGGTCATCATTTCATTATTTGCCCCTCACCTCTCCTCATCTCATATCAGTCTGCCCTGTTGTCCTGAATCCATCTAATAATTTATAGCTTCTCAACTTTCAAAATCCTGCAGAGGGTCATCACCCAGCTGTGTGGATTAGTACTACTACACATTCATGGTCTCAGATCCCAGCTAAGCTTACAGTGCTATCTGGCAATACTTCGTTTCTATATTTGGCTCTGACACCCATTACTGACAGAACCTCTTCTAAATCTTCTCCATTCTACCGCATTCTTGGCAGATTATCTTAACTCCTACTTCACAGTGTGGATCCTGTCATGTCATACTTTTTTTTTTTTTCTTTTCCCTTTCTTTACCCTTTAATTAGCTCTTTCCTCTAAGCCTGTGCACTCAAGTATTCTTTAAAAATTTAACTATAATAGAAACCCTCTGCTCCATCTAGCTACTCTTTGGCCCTTTCACTCACTGTCAGGTTTCAGGAGAAACTTGTGTTTATTCACTGTTGTCACATCTCACCTCCCATTCATTTACTTTTTTCTTGTGTTTATCTACTCCTATGCTCCACCAACTGCTCTGTCACTGCTAAGAGTACTCAGAGGACACCAGTGAATATGTTTAATCTAGTGGAAGCTTCAGTTCTTGTCTTCATCTCAGCATTCATGTTCTTTCTTGAACCCTTTGAAAAAGAAAACAGCCTAGGAAAATAAACCCTTCTGTGACTTTATTTGCATCCTGGCTGCCTTTCTACTTCTCTGATCATCACTCACTCTTAGTCTCCTTCATGCATTACTGGTTCTATAATATTAGTTATATTCATTCTTAGACACCTGCTAATAGCATGCTCTGCCTGGGAGAGCTTATGTATTTACCAAACTGGATGGCTCCCATATTTTCATTTCTAGGTTAACCTTACCTTCTGAGCTCTGTGTATCTATTTCTTTACCCTTCATTTATTCAACAATTTTTTAATTGAGAACATTACTATGTATCATTGCTTTGTTGGGTCCTGGAGAATTTATAGTCTACTATAATGTCTCCCCAGAAAATACAGATTCCTAGGCTCTTCAACTGCTCCATTAAGTATTTATACTAAAATTTGCAAGCCACTAGTCTCCTAGATAAGTAACATCACCACTTGATGTCTTAAGAGTAACTATTTAAAGTGAGTGTGTTCAGAATAATGTTCATTACTCTCTCTTGTCTCATTGTGCCCCGATTTTATGAATGGCACTGCTGATTACCTAAGCCCAAACCTGGGAGTCATCCGTCATTCTCCCTCATTGCCCCCGACCCTTGACTCCCATTAGTCATTGACCAAGCCCTAGGAATTCTGAAATCTCATTTTCTCTTGACTCTTCATTCATTTCCTTCACTTCCCTCTGCTGCCTTTTTGGATTGTGCACTTACCTCTTCCCTTTGCACCTGTATAATATTTTCCCTTGCCTTCCATCTCCCCTGCCTGTACTTTATTCTCTTAACTTCTATAAATAGAAAAATGATCCTGATTGCTTCCTTTTAGTCTTTCATGGTTATTTCTTGCCTAGAGGATGAGCTGTAGGCCTTTTCAGCCTTGTCTGTGAAGTCACCGAGGGGTTTATAGCAGAGATGAGTCTTAAAGCAGTGCTGCTCAAGCTTGAACGTGCCTGTGAAGCACCTGGCCATCTTGTTTAAAATGCAGATTCTGTTTCAGTAATCCTGGAGGTGGGGCCTGAGATTCTGACTTTCTAACAAGCTCCCAGGTGATGCCAATGCTGCTGGTCAGTGGACCACACTTAAAGTATGAAAGTCTTAAAGGACCACATCCTAGGAAAAGTTAGATGCTTCCTGACCCTGGTACATTGGCTCATGCCTGTAATCCTGGCACTCTGGGAGGTGGAGGTGGGAGGATTGCTTGAACTCAGGAGTTTGAGACCAACCTGAGCAAGAGCCAGGCCCCTGTCTCTACTAAAAATAGAAAAAATTAGCCGGGTGTGGTGACATGTGCCTGTAGTCCCAGTTACTCAGGAGGCTGAGGCAGGAGGATTGCTTCAGCCCAGGAGTTCGAAGTTGCAGTGAGCTAGGCTGATGCCATTGCACTGTAGCCAGGGCAACAGAACAAGACTCTGTCTCCAAAAAAAAAAAAAAAAAGTTAGATGCTTCCTTGTCTCTTCTCTTAAAGTCTTCTAAACATACTTTGATTATACTCTGTATCACACTGCATTTATAGAGGCTTGTAAGTGACTTCTGAATGAGAGGTGGCCTGTGCCCATGTGAGAACCACCTCTCCTGTTCTAAACACATGGAAATGCTGTAATGATTAGACACTTACACACACACAGCCTGAAAATGTGAAAGGAAAACCTCCACATTCCAGAAATGAAAAGGGAGTTGGTCTTGTCTGTTAATTCTAATCCTAGTGATGTTTCTGGCTGGGTTTCTATTTATTGATTTTTCTCCTCATTATTGGTTATATTTTCGAGGTTCTTTGCATGCCTGGCAATTTTTTATTAGATGCGAGGCATTTTTAATTTCACTTTGTCTTGTGCGGGATATTTTTGTTTTTCTGGACTCTCAACTTCATCTCTTTAATTCAGAGGTGTCTGCTGTGCTCTGCTTGGTTCCCCCTGCCTGCACCGTGGCCTGGAAATGGTCTCAAAGCAGTAAGCTGGGGCAATTGTAGGACTCACCTCACTTGTTTTCCATGTCTCAGGACTCACTGTCCTCTTTTACCTGATGTCCAGTATCTTAAAAAACTGTTGTTTCCTATATTTTGTCTGATTTCTTTGGGTTGTTTCAAGTGAGAGAGTAAATCCAGTCTGTGTTTCTTCATCTTGTTCAAAATTTGAAGTCCGAGAGGGGAGGGCAGGGGAAAAAGTAGGGTTTTTAATTACTTGTGTAAGGGCAGAGACAAAGCTGTACCCTGTGTGTGATGGCTCCAAACTGTAAACAACCCAAATATCCATTGGTAGAAAGTGTGACATATTAATACAAGGAATATTATATTGTAATGAGAATGAATAAGCTATAATTAATGTAATGACATGGATCAATCTCACAAACAATGTTAAGCAAAAGAAGCCAGACACAAAAGAGGATATATCCTATGCGATTCCATTTATATAAAATTTTAAAACCAGCAAAACTAGTCTTTGGTGTTAGAAGTCAGGAAAGTGATTACCCTTGAGGGGAGGGTGGTAAGTAGAAGGGCACATACAGGGACTTCTGGGGGGCTGCTAGTACTGTTTCTTGATCTGGGTACTGGTTGCACGAGAGTTTGACTTTGAGAAAACTCTTTTAGTTGTATACTTGTTGTGACTTTACAATGTGTATATGGCATGCATCAATGAAGAGTACCCCCCCCCAACAAAAAGGTCAAGGCTGCAAGCCAAACACATGATAGGAAGGTAGAACTGGATTCCCAGGATAGAACCTGGAACTGATTCTATAGTTCTAAAGTTCTATAGTTCTAAAGTGCTGCACCCAAAATCCTGGCAGAAAGCAAGTCATCCACTCTAGCCTGAGGGTCGAAATGGGCACCCATGGGAAATCCTGTGTAATATGTAGATGTCTTAGGCTCAAGTTCATACTGTCTAGGTAATGCAGAAACCCTGATCTGAGACACTTACATAAAAACTGGTTTGAAACCAGTTTACCTTGTAGGACCCTGCCAGAGCCACCCATAACACTGCCCATTTGAAGGATTCTACCACCAAGGCCGCTTTTGAGACACCAGGCAAGTGGGCTGTTAATCACTTTTGAAAACTAAAACTGTAATTGGTTTACCACACACTGGCCATAGCCAAAGGCATCATTTCTGTGTATGGCAGATGAAATTAGACAAAGTTAATACATTCTTGCCCCAAAACAAAGCTTTCTTGCTCTTTCCTTTTGCGGCCATCGCTGAAGAGGCAGCGGCCAAAATGAAGTTCAATCCCTTTGTGACTTCTGACTGAAGCAAGAACCGCAAAAGGCTTTTCAATGCACCTTCCCACGTTCGCAGGAAGATTACACCTTCCCCTCTTTCCAGAGAGCTGAGACAGAAGTACAGTGTTTGATCCATGCTCATCTGAAAGGATGATGAAGTTCAGGTTGTTTGGGGACATTATAAAGGTCAGCAAATGGGCAAAGTAGTCCAGGTTTACAGGAAGAAATATGTCCTCTACAATGAACGGTGCAGCGGGAAAAGGCTAATGGCACAGCTGTCCATGTGGGCATCCACCCCAGTGGGGTGCTTATCACTGGGCTTAAACTGGACAAAGACCGCAAAACATTCCTTGAACGGAAAGCCAAATCTCACCGAGTAGGAAAGGAAAAGGCAAGTACAAGAAAGAAGCAGTTGAGAAGATGCAGGAATAAAATAATCTTACATACAACTGTCATTAAAAACTGCTAAAATGAAAAACAAAGCTTTGTTGACATCTGTAAGCGTTTTATAAGAAGAGCTTCCATACATGTGCAGCATCCTCATTAAACCACAACTTCTTGGCAGTAGGGAATTCTGTTCATCATTGTATCTCTAGTTCATAGGATAATGTTTAGTGTACATTTGGGGCTCAAAATACGTTTTTAGAAGTGAATGTGAAGTAGTCATGGAGCACCAATGTGTGTTGAGCATAGTGCTAGGTATGTCTTCGTTTGGTGACTTCATGGATATTCTTTTATTGTTTTGATAAACATTTCAAGTAATTTGTACCAGGAGGGGTACACTGCTAGCTGACCCGTTTGAGGTATGGAAAGAAAATATTAGAGAAAAATAGAGACAGAGGGGAGGTACAAATAATAATTTTTTTAAAGGTCCTGTAATATAATCTGGCTTAAAATGAGTTTGAGTAGAAATTTCAGATATAGTATTTATCAGTTCTTTGTCCATAATTTTTTTCTAATTTTGCTTCCAGTTCTCAAAGTGAGTGTATGCAAACTTCTGTTTTACCTGTGTTTTGGATTTCTAATGTCAGTGATCATAATTTTCATTTCTAGACATCGTGTGGTTCTTTTCATGTATTTGTGGTTCTGTGTGATGGTTTCTCTCATTCCTCCTCTTGGGTTTTGTTCAGGCAGCACAGGTACTTTGCATTCTGGGCTCAAACGCACATGGCCAGATGTTCTCCGGGAAGACTGTTTTCTTTTATTCTACTTCACCCAGGACTGCATCCAAGATAGGGAACATCTCCATCTTCCCTCTGTTGGCCAGGATTTTTCTACTTTGCCTTTCAGGGATTCCAGATTTATACAAGGCTCTCAGAACAGATTTCCTCTCATTCATATCTCAGGCTTGTCTCCACCTCTAGGTCAGCAGAGACCAGTATATGACCGGGAGGCAAACACCAACTCCAGCACTCACTGAGATGTTTCTCCTTATTTCTGACCTTGGAGATCCTTTATTCTCCCAACAGTTCAATTGTGTAGTTAAAAACATGCTTTTAGTACACTTGTATTAAAAAGGAGGGGAGAAAATTATATATATTACGATATATGAATATATACATACATAATACATATATACTCTTTAAAAATATCTGGAAGGATAAGTAAAAACTAATAATGCTGGATAGACAGTGATGGAAGCAGGGCAGATGGGGGCAGGGGTAACAGGGAGACTTCGTTCATGGGAACCTCTTACATGATTTTAGTGATTTGAACCATGTCAATGTTACCAGTTCAATCAGTTAAATGTGCGATATAAACTTTTTGCCCTCAGCAATCTAGATGTTCTGTACTGGGTGGGTTTCTGTAGGTGTCTAGACTGCTGTTTTGTTAGAAATGGAATAGTGATCATTTTTGTGGTTATATAAATTTTAGATCATGGTTTTGCCTCTGTCTAGCCCTCTACATGAACTCCATAGATCCATTATTTTCCACACTATCTGTGGCAAAGGATTAGTTCTTTAAAAATTTTCCAATCTGCCATGGGCTGATATTTTGGTAAACGACAATAAAAATAAATTGCTGATCACATGCTTGGATGTCATGGCAATGTCAAATTGCTATAAAAGTTTTTAAAATCTTCCTGTTAATTTCTTCTTATTGCAGACCAATAAAAAGCAGCTAGTGGACCAGACCACGCTTTGCACAGCACTGCTATAGATTTTGGAGTGTGCTCCATTACGTGCTGGCATTTGGTGTTACGGGTCAGAAATTGATACCAGACTCTTCTTTAAATTTCTTGTTGCTTTAAAATTTTTTCATTGTAGGTAACCTGTTTTCTTTCTGTAAAAATGTCTATATGGCCTTATCTGAAACATTGGTGTTTGCTGCAGCACACCCCTGCCTTAAATCATTGGGAACAAGCCTATGGGCAGCGGGTCTGGATGGTGGTACTGTATGGAGATGGCACCACCCATGGAAGTGGTATTGGTCTGCTTTCAAAAGTCAATCATAGGTTAATGGTGGATTTTATTGAATATAAGATGCATTGATACTAGTGTTTTTTGCTCTAGATCTCATCAGTTCGTTCTCACAGTACTATGTCAGGACTGCCATCTGGCTGGCAGCAATTGTAAGATGCCATTGATGTCAGAGATGTTAAAATGTGGAAGAACATGTGTCTCAGAATATCTTGCAGACAGACCCTTGAATGCTCTAGCATCTAATTACTGTTGAAGGCTTAGAGACTTACGTATGAGAAGTACTTGCAATGTACTTATGAGAAATAGAGAGGAAATGACTTCCTCTAGGAACTTCACCCCTGTGCTAAATGGCATCTCTTTTTGTTGCAACAGCCTGATGCTAACTGGGGCATGTTCTCTCTTCACTGAGTGGCATGGCTTCCCTCATTAGGAGCCCTGTGCTGCCACACCCTTGGAATGGACCAGCAGTGAAAACCTTGGCCACCTTATCTGTGCACTGGTGGCACTGTTAGATCTTTCAGTGTCATTAATAGACATTTTTCTCATCGCTGAGTTTTTTTTCTTACTTTCAACCTCCCTCTGTTCTACCCCTGCCATTCTGAGCCTATTAATATTGGGAGTTCCAGTTCCCCCATTTTCTTGCTTCCTGTGTAGGCTGCTTGGCAATTCTTTTCATTGTGTATAATCTGACTGCTATAGAAATTTCTGGTTACCCTTCCATATTTTTCTGGTGCAGATAGGGATTTCATTTTACCTATTTTTATAGTTCTTAAGCTACTTCGGCAATTTGAAAAGAAGGGTAGTTAATGTGTGGGCTAATAACACTGTCATTCATTCCTTCACCAAGTATTTATTGAATGCCCTCTCTATGCCTAGCATAGTTTTGCGAGTACAGCAATAAACAATAAACAGAGAGAGTACACCTAGGTTCTGGCTTTAGAACATTCATTCTGCTTAGTTCTGTTTTTTTTTTTTTTTTTTTTAAATTAGAAGCTTAGCTGGTTCTACTTCCCTTCATTTTCAGATCTCCTTTTAGAAAGATGTCAACTTTAAAAACCTTAACTTAGAATTGAGTAATTTATTGATAGGTTGGTACATGCTTTATTTGACCTGACACTAATATAGTCTCTAGAAATAATTTATGTATCATTTGCTTTTTAGCCGATTACACCTCAACAAGAAGGCAACCGACAAACAGCCATATAGCAAGCTCCCAGGTGTCTCTCTTCTGAAACCACTGAAAGGGGTAGATCCTAACTTAATCAACAACTTGGAAACATTCTTTGAATTGGATTATCCCAAAGTAAGTACAATGTTGTATTCATTAGGAATGGGCTAGAGCATGGTTTTTTGTTTCGTTTTGTTTTTTCCCTTATGGTAAACACTTAGGAATTTTAACATTGTTTAAGGTGAAGATATTAAAAATTCACTATGATCTTGGCTTCATAAAATTTAAGCTTTAGCTGTCATCTTCCCAGGACTGAAATGGGGTTGGGGAAGGGTGTAAAATTTCCTTTCTAACCACCTCTATGTCCATCTGAAGTAGAAATCCCTGAGTCAACCTCCTGGGATTTAGACATTGTCAAGTGCCCAGTAGTTTGAATATAAAAATTTTCTTCCATGAGTGTTATGTGTGAAAAATAGAAGGGCCAGGCACAGTGGCTCACGCCTGTAGTCCCAGCTACTCAGGAGGCCAAGGCCAGAGGATCGCTTGAGCCCAGGAGTTTGAGGCTGCAATGAGCTATGATCACAATATTGCACTCCAGCCTGGGCAACAGGGGGAGACTTTGTCTCTTAAGGAAAAAACAAACAAACACACACACACAATAGTGAAGGTAGTGAGAAGCAATGTTCAGTGGGATACAGGACAGCTAGAACTAAACATAATTCCCTGGAAAAACTGGCTTTGTGCCAAGAATAGATTACAGTTAGTGGCAAGGTAGGACTTCATCTTGCCTCATTTTTAATTTCTTTATCATTCTGATTTTTAATAACTAATAGTATTGCCTATACCATTTAGATAATCTGTAGATCCATAAACCCAATCTATAAACTCCCTTTGTTGGAGATCTTCTCGTTTTCTTGAGATAGAAGTGGTTTTTTTAATCACTTTCCTTTAGAATTCCACCTGTAGTTTCTTAGGAGAACTTAATATTCTTTGATTTTTGTACTTTACTGCAGCTTTTTCTAAATTGCCCATTTGAGATGCTGCTTGTGAAAGGGCATCTTAGCAGTAGATAACTTGTGAGAAGAATATGTCTTTAAATTTCTACCTATTTGATTTTCAGTACAGTTTTCTATTCACTTGCCTCAATTTTCACCCTACTGCCTCAGTTTTTCCGTACCTATTTTTGACACTTGGAGAGTCTTCCCTTCTAATTTTTTAGGACAGTGTAGCCCAAGTAGTCAGAGGGAAGGTGACATACACACCACACTTCCCATGGTGACTGGTTTTCACGTTTTTTTTCCCCTTTCAGCCCTTGTTTTTCTTGGTAGCACCAATGAAAAGAATAAGGAAGACACAGATGTGATAGCCTTAAGGCAGCCCAAATTAAGTAGGTAGACATGAGTATCAACTATTTTTCAGTGTTGTTTTTATATTATCACCCTGGAAGTTTCAGAGTTTAGGTATTAGAAGTCAATTTGAAGCAAAAAAATATATATTCTAGTTTGTGTATATTTATATACATTTTAGAGATTTAAATTATATGTATGTATTATCTATTCAATTAAATATGTGATTTTTTAAATAACATAGTTGTAGATATTTGGGTTTTTTTCCCCAAACTAAAAATACAAAACATGGCCTTTTATAATTCAGAAAGAATGACATAAATAAAATTAATTGTAAAATAAGCTTTGGAGTAAGAAAAATGGAAGTCTTTCAAGCCCCATATAAGTAAATGCAGGGGAGAATTTGTCTTTATGAATGAAAGAATATTTTCATTGATTATGAATAAATCTTACAGCATAGCTTAGAATCTTATGCATTTATCATTATGGAATCTCACATGTCAGTTTTTTAACCATCATCCTATCCTTCCCCATTCAACCACCCTTAAAAGTTAGTTATGAAATTTATATGTTGTAGCACTTGTGAGAGGACAGTCATGAGATTTAAATTGTTGAGGAAGTTAGTGTGGGTTTTAGCTGTGGAAAGAATTTTTAGAAACAACTCCAGGAACATATGTATCCATTAATTATGAACATTTTAGATAACTCTGTAAGTAATTTCTTCTTTTGAATGAAGATTTTTTCTTTTTTTTTTTGGAAATTACAGTTCAGGATTATCTCAAGAGCTCTAGTTTTCACATATAGTAGTTCTTTTTCCATTTAAGTCATTGAGGCATTCAAGTAGGTGGAGGAGAAAGCTATTTTGATACTCATTATAAAATGAATAACAGCATATGGAGATGGCTTTTATTTATTTTTTGAGTACACAAATTTTATTTCCTAATTATAAAAGTGTTGTTAGCTGTGTAAATAGAAAATTTTGGAAAACAGAGGAAAAGTGCAAAGTACCTGCAATTTAAGGGAAATCATCTCATAGCATTTTATTTGCTTTTTAAAAAACCAACACCATGGCAAATGTTCCACGAGAAACCAAAGTTAAACCACTGAAGTCACACAAATCTGAGTGTGAACAGATGAGATGTTTGTGTCACCAAGGAGGAAAGCAGTCACAAAATAAATACGTGACTGCCAGGCCCAGTGCACTTTAATATTTGTTTTTGGTTGGGTATAAACATTATTTTACAAAAGTATGGAAATCTTTTCATTCTGGGTATAACTTTTTCCTCTGTTATTTGATTTGGAACTTCATAGGCCATTTTGGGAATAAATAGAATACATGTTAAAGTTTTAAATTTTTATTTAATTTTGGACATATGCAAGAGGATTTACTACTGGTACTTGTTCTGAATTTCTAGGATTTAATTTTGTTGAGACTACATTAATTGCCCTGAAAGACTTCTATGCTTTAAGTATCTTATAAATCCACTTTTAGATTGATACTTATTCCTGGGGGAAAAAAATAGAAGAATGAAAAAGTGATACAATTCATTTTCCACGAAATTGACTACTCATTTGGCATCTGCGTAGAAGAGATTTGAGGAAAGACTCAGCAGTAGCAGGAAGTTTTGGCAATCTACATCTGAAGTGGCTTGCTGGCTTTACGTCAATAAATTCTGGCCATGTGAAAAATATTTGAATTAACAATCAGTTATTAACAGAGTGAGACTTTCTTTTTTGCAAATATTACAAGTCCAGTGCCATGTTTTAGATTCTTCTTTGTCAGTGGCATAGCTGTCCTTAAGCGGAATTACTTTCTAACCAACTAGTCTTCTAACAAAGAATTTAAAAAGATCAAGCCCAGTTTTGTTAATACATGTAGTAAACCTAAGTCTGAAAGATTTAGGAATTTGCCAAATAAAATTGCAAAACTGTATAAACCATCAAGTTCTTGAGAATAGATAACAAATACATTTAACATTACCGGTCAAAACTTTGAATTGAGAGCAGTTTTCTTACAAAACTCTCCTTCCTGGCATCTGTCTTCTTCTACCCATAAGTTACCTAGGACCAAATGTGTTAACCTAACAGGCATGTTCATCACTTACTTTGTGCCTGCAAATGTTCTAGGCATTTGGAGTTTAAGTCCATCCTGTCATTGTCTTATTATCATAAAATTTTTCTATAAATGTGATGTGTAGTTATTTATAAATAATTCAAGATATTCCCACTTGATATGCAACATAATTGATTCATATACTAAAACATTTTCCTATGTTAAGAGGATATTTTATCTTGTTTAACTGCAGTAAAAAGTTTATATTGCTAATGTCTACAGGGCTAACTCAAAGAGGAGGTATAATATTATTTATATATTTAAATCTAATGGTATTTATGCATCTAAAGTTATTCATAAATGTAGAAAAGTAACATGATTATTGCAGTTTCAGATATTCAGTTCTTAAATATCTTAACAGCCGAATGTTCTTAGTTTGTGGATTTTTTTATACCTCTCTTGTTCTTAGCCATTTCACTATTTGAAATGAAAAAGGAAAAATTGTCAGTTTGCAAATAGCATTATTTCTTGAAATATTTTAAAGGTGTAATGTTTTCAACACAAACTGTATTTTTGAACATGTATATTTATGCCTAATCCTTTAAATAGTGTAAAACTACCTGAAATGTTATTTTTATGTTAACTAAGAAAGCCTCTAACCAATTTACTGTCTTGCATTTTGCCAGTTGCAGTGTAGTCAGAATGATTTAACTATTTTAATACAGAGATTCCTAGCAAATAAAATGTTTGTTCAAACTATGAAGTCACAGAGGTGAAAAATGATTTCTGGTTAAAATCTGATACTTAAGAAAACACTTGGAAAACTATCTCTAATTTGGTGTAATTTGCAGTATCAGAAACAATTAAATAAAAGCTGAGTCTGAACATTTTTTGAATAATGTGAATCAAGTTTCATTTACACTCTCACTAAACGGAAGGTATTTGTCTTTAATTAAAAATTAAGTTTAATCAATAAAAATTAAAACTTTAAACCTCGCATCTGAGTAAACTATACCTCCTTTACTTATAACCTCTCTTACTTAACACCATATACTTATGAAAAAATCTTTACTATAACCTAGTATAGCTTTTTTCTTCCCATTGAGTACATTTCTAGTACTATATTTTACAAAGTTTCCTCTTGCCAGGGGGAGAAAAAAAGCTAAGATTAGCTTTTTTGTTATATTTTATGGAATTATAGTGCTTATAAATATTTCCATTCACTACATTCACTCATACTTGCAAAACAACATAAATTTAAAAGCATTAAAGAAACTATGCTATGTTTGGACACCAAGGCACTCTTAAGAGCTAGCCTGACTGAGCAGCTTACCATAGTAAGAAAGCTAATTGCTACTTTTGCCCTTAGGAAAGTCGCTTAACCTGTCAAATCTTTACTCTTCAGGTCATTGCCTTTTGGTGACTCAAAAAAACATTGTTTTGAGAGTCAAGATGGGAGCATGGCTGATAGTTTATATGACTTAGAGTCAACCCTTTGGGAAATTTCAGGGATGTAGTAGAAGTGGTTCCCTTTCCAGTCTTAGATTTTTAACTGGTGTCTGGAGACCACATAGCTGCCAGATTGGTTTTAGTACTTCTTGAGTGGCAATTTTGGTCAGTCATCATTAAAAGTAGACACTGGATAGAATATATAATAATAACAGTAGGTAGAAACTATGAGGAAGGTATACATAGTTTTCCCCATCAACTTAATTATTGAAAAAAAACTTTTTTCGCTTAAAAAAATCTTACCTCATTAGCTAAACCTTCATTAATTAACTTTAGTCTTAGTCCTTTTGTGCTCAGCCACAAATTTCTTCATTGTCAATTTTTGCTGAGATAATAAGTATTAGGTAAACAATAATATTATTGTCAAGGATACTGTGAACATTTATCACTTTTTACTTTTGTGTGTTTATCAGTAGAAGTAATAAAACAGGCCTTCTCGTTAACCAAGTTAGTCCTTGCATATTAGATAGACACTTAACAAGTTGTGTCCTTAGCCTTATTTATTTTTTAGAACACATAGCTTTGTTATGTCTTCATGGACATAATTAAACTCCCTTCTGTGCTTAAAAATGTTCAAGCAGTTTTAGAAAGAGGATTTGGTAGGAAATTTGTCATTGAGTCAGCATGAATCTATCACCACTTCTGAAAAAAATTGCTACTTAGAATGCATATCCCACAAAATAATAGAGTAGCATCTTTGTATGTGAAAACAAATACTTTAAAAATTTAGCAGTTTACTGAATGGTAATTTAGAGGTTTAGCTCAAGATTTTATAAACCTGGCTACATGTCAGAATCACTCCAGACATTCTGATTCAAGAGTCTAAGAATAGGGCCCAATTCACTTTTTAAAATAAATGTCTCAGGGTAATTTTGACACAGCCAATCAAGTGTCAAGGAATGACTTTCTTAATTTACCATTAAAGACTAAAGAGAGCACTGGGCAAAATAAAATCCTGGGCATTTTTATAGTTATAAGGCATGCCTTTTTAAGATAGTCAATGTCCAGTCAAATTCTATTTTGTTTCAAAAAAATTATACAATAGGCTGGGCGTGGTTGCTCTGCCTGTAATCCCAGCACTTGAGGCTGAGAGTTTGAGACCAGCCTGGGCAACATAGCAAGACCCTGTCTCTACAGAATATAAGAAAAATTAGCTGGGTGTGGTGGTGCACACCTGTAGTCCCAGCCATTTGGGAGGCTGAGGAGGGAAGATCACTTGAGCCCAGGAGTTCGAGGTTACAGAGAGCTATGATGACACCAGTGTCCTCTAGCCCAGGTGACAGAGTGAGAGAGACCTTGTTTCCAAAAAATAGATATATATATACATACACACACACACACCAAAAAATCTAATCTTTGTCCTTTTCATGTGAAGAATTTGGAAAAGCCCTTTAAATTTATCATAATGGAATTTTTATATGTAATTTGTTGCACCTTCATGAAATAATATTAAGTACAGAGACAAAGCTTCTGGGGAACCAGAGGCTGTGTGTAATTTACTTCCTTTCTATGTTGCTTTTTACCCTTTGAGCATTTAGTAAGTTCAGTAATGAAGGCAATGGACAAACCTGGGATCCAGTTTAATTACTAGGACATGCTTATGAGAATAGCCAGACTTCAATTATGGTACTGCCAATCTCTTCTGTATCCCTTCTGCTTGCAAACAGGGCCCTGTTCCAGAGAAGCTTCTCCATTAAAGCAACACTTGTTATCCTAAGTGTTTGCATCCATTGTATGAATACTCTCTTAACTTTTAATCTGTGTGTGTACAATTGCTTGTTTTTCTGATGCTTTTTGTTTAATCAGTAAGTGCTAGTGAGTTCCTTTTTTAAAGAGGTTAATTTACATAAAATATATTCTTTGTCTAGTATGAAGTACTCCTTTGTGTACAAGATCATGATGATCCAGCCATTGATGTATGTAAGAAGCTTCTTGGAAAATATCCAAATGTTGATGCTAGATTGTTTATAGGTAAGTAACAAATGAGTCTATCCTGACCATTTTGCTTTGGTAGTATTAAATATCAGTAATCTTCTCTACATAGGTTAAGGTATTAGCCATGTTTGCTTTAAGCTTGTTTGTTGGAGTAGTGAAAGGTGTTTACATCCTTTTGAGAAAAGTTATGAAAACAAAAGGGTTTTTTTCCCCATATCTGAGATAAACAAAATAACATAAAACAATTGCAAATTACTCATCAATCACATATGAGAGTCTGTTATTTTTGTTTCATTAATAATTTCAGTGTAGGGACTTTTCTTTATCTCATTGGCTATAATTGGGAGTGAGCAATAGAATTCACTTTTATTCTGTTGGAAAATGAGTATTTGTCCAAAAGTCTACAGGCTTATTCTAAACACTTGTAGGGGTGTATTTGCTATTAAATTTTTTTTAACATAGGCCTGCTCTGATCTCTCTCAAAAATAAATAAAGTCCTGTAAAATCTTCATTTGGAATGGGCTGTTGAAAAAAAAGAATACGTTTGCTATTTGAAGATAGGGCAATGATTTTTAGAATTCTTTATTAGCTTAAAATGCAACTTTGAAAATTATAACTGTAGCACTCCTATGAATTAATCAGGAATATGACAAATCTGTCAACTTGTGGTCAGAGATTAACTTCATTCTTCACATTTGCTATCTTAAACTATTTATTATTATATACTTGTTGTGTTTTTGAGTATACAAATCTTTGTTAAGTATAATCTCACCTGATTGGTGAATTTCTCTATGCTGTTTTAATTATCCTAGCTGCAAAATGATTTCCTATAGCTTTTTTTTCCTTAGAACCATTTTTTAAATTGACAAATAAAATTTGTATCCGTTTATGGTGTACAATATGATATTTTGAAATACATATACATTGTGGAATAGCTAAGTCAAGTTAATTAACATATGTATTACCTTATCTACTTATTGTTTATTTGTAGTGAGAAATCTACCCTCTTAGTAATTTTCAAGCATACAACACATTTTTATTGTATATTCTCTCACCTACTTATCATTTATTTGTGGTGAGAAATCTATTCTCAGCAATTTTGAAGTATACATTATAGTCACCATGTTGTACAATTGTCATTAAATATTGATTCATACTTAACTATTAATGCAAGAACTAAAGTATTAGAAAAACTGAAACACTGAATTTTCAAAGGTAAATGATATAATTCTCCTTTTGAGAATGAGCACTTTTTTCCTAAATATATTATTATGAATAATAGGGAATGTAAAAAAATAATGTGAAAGTATGTTCGTTTAAATTATTACATGTGCAAGTACTTTTCCCTCTAGCATGTATCTTTATCCTGGAAAATATTTTTAATGTTACATAAATTTTTTACTACCATATCCTTACATTTTTAGGTGGCAAAAAGGTTGGCATTAATCCTAAAATTAATAATTTAATGCCAGGATATGAAGTTGCAAAGTATGATCTTATATGGATTTGTGATAGTGGAATAAGAGGTGAGTTTTTTCTTATTTGTTTTATAAAACTATTTGTGTGGTGATAAAATGCCAAAAGCAATCTGAAAATACATTTATCAACCCTTTTAAACACTTATGTTTATAGTAGTTTCAAAGTTTTATAATTTTTTTTAATATTCCAATTACCTTAAGTTTCTCAACCTCAACACTATTGACATTTTGGGCCTGATACTTCTTCGTTGTGGAGACTGTCCTGTAGGATGTTTAGCAGCATTCCTGGCCTCTACCCACTAGATGACAGTAGTACCCCCTTCTCAGTTGTAACAACCCAAAATGTCTCCAGACATTGACAGATGTCCCCTGTGGGCAATAAAGTCACGTGAGATGATATGATATGAGACATTTGCTATTTGAAGATAGAGCAATTTTTTTATTAGCTTAAAATGGAAATTTGAAAATTAATGTAAGTATAGGACCCCTATGAATTAATCCAGGAACATGACAAATCTGTCAGCTCATACTCAGAGAGTGTGTTCATTCTTTACATTGCTTACTATCATATAGTTATGTTTTTCAGTGTATAAATCTCTGTTAAATATAGTCACAGTCCATTCCTGTTAGCAGTTCTACGAGATCAGATACATATACCCACTGAGAAACTAGAGGCTCATTCCCTCTGGTTGGAGAGTAGAGAAGTCAGCCGAGAACTGAGGTCTTTTGACCTCTGCTCCTGAACCTTTTCCACTAGGACACATTGTCCTTATTTCAATTTGGAGGTTTTGACATGGGGGTTAATGTTTTCAAGGTATTTCTTGCCTCTGGTACATAATGGGAATATACTGGGCTAAAAATGTGTACAGTAAATTAGCTTATAAATTTTGCCTTTTTAAAAATTTGTATTCTGCTCAGAAAAGTGGTTGAGATTCATTTTATTCTATCCAAATATTTAAAAGAATTTATTAAGAACGTAATAACAATTCACAAAATATATTTTACATTAGTGGGCATTTTACTAAAAAGAAATTTTTTTCTCTCCCCCTCCCCCTGCCCCCCCCCCCTTTTTTTAATTGTAGTAATTCCAGACACACTTACTGACATGGTTAATCAAATGACAGAAAAAGTAGGCTTGGTTCATGGGCTGCCTTACGTAGCAGACAGACAGGGCTTTGCTGCCACGTTAGAACAGGTAAGTATGGTGGTTATAAATAATACTCATGTTATCAGACTCCTAACCTCCCAGAAGCTTGAGATATATTCCAAGTCTGAGAGTTGGGACTAGCCATCTACAGGAACTGTATTAAGTCCATTTGGGAACCTGCTGTGTTCTAGAAGCCTCAGGTTGAGAGCAGCTGTTTTCATTAGTGAGGAAATTCTTGGGCTCCTGTCTGCACCTGGCAGTGAGCAGCAGTGCACAGGAAATGTCTTGTGGCCTTCCTGCCAGCCAAACACAGTGTATTCTTTTCCTTTATGGTGTTCACTTTCAGTGCTAGACTATTGACTTGCATAAAAGGACATACTATATTGTTCTTTCAAAGATTCAAATCTGAAAAGAACCTTTTGAAAATATCAAGTATTTCAAATATACAAAAAAGGAAATTTGTTCATGTAAGTCATCATAAAATCCGTTTGATTTCCTTTTAAAACAGGCTTCTAATAATTATCTGAGAAGCTTATTTTATGTTTTCCTTCTAATTTTTTCTCTTCAACTTATAACAGAAATATTAACTTTTATATAGAAAACTATAAATTATAGGAAAGTATAAGAAGCAAAAAAACCAATGAGAGGAAGTTTCTGTTTTTAAAAATTAAGGTTGTTGATTTTTGTTTTGCCATTTAGGTACTTTGGATTTTTTTTTCCTATGTACCTTTTAAAAAACATAATTAAGATAGTATTCTAAAAGCAATTTGTATCTTATTTTTGTCACTTCATAAGCTTTTGCCATATCATCAATAACTTTCCATAAAAGTAATTTTATTGGCTGTATCATAGTCTATCATATAAATGTCCAGTGCTTGACTTAATCATTTGTGTACTGTTAAACATTTAGGAGGAAAAACTTGTCTTAAGGTTATAAGGGAAGGATATGTGGTTTCAGTCTTTAAATATATCAGCTTACTCTTAAAACATATCTGCATTTATATTCCTTTAAATTGCAATCTTATGATTGCCACAGATCTGAAAGAGTAAAGGTGCATTGTGAGAACTTGGCATTTGATCTTTGGCAACTCGAACCATGAGCTCTTTCTTAGTATTGCCTGTGAATATATTTGTCTTACTACATGAAATCATTAAATGCCAGAGTTTTTGTTAAGTAAAAGAAACCCGGGGTATCCACTTTAAAATAAAATACTGTATGTTCATATATACCATATTGTATTTTTGTCTTAGAAATAATCCAAGTTGGTGTATATGTCAATGATAAACATCTCCCAGAATACACCCATTCCCTTGGTGTAGGTTTAATCCCTAGAAGTCACTCTGCCATACCTAGAGTGAGTGGAGATAGGCCAGAGTAATTGTTGTGGTCTTTAAAGAAATCCTAGGAGACTTCAATTCAGTCCCTAGTCCACCTCATTCCTAAAATCTCACCTAATAATGGC
This sequence comes from Varecia variegata, assembly GCA_028533085.1. Taxonomy (NCBI): domain Eukaryota; kingdom Metazoa; phylum Chordata; class Mammalia; order Primates; family Lemuridae; genus Varecia; species Varecia variegata. Next base: position 111,165,712 of record CM052443.1, read on the forward strand.
CTGAGTAATTAAGACGTGTGCTTCTGGTCTTAGAAGTTAGGTTCCATTCAGTCCCACAGACACCAGGGCTTGGGGTAGTTAGCAAGAATCATAATCACCCCTTAAAATTCTCTTGTTCTGGACTGTGTGCAACCCCTGCCATTGAGAAAGATCACTACTCTTTATTTTAAGCTTATTAGAAAGGGCAGCATATCTGAAGTATAAGTAATAAATACAGTTTTATGTCTAATAATTGGAGCAATGACCATCTTTTTCTACCATTGATTTATTGATTGTATATCTCATGACTTCAGAGTATATCTGGGGAAAGCGCAGTATGAGATGGGACATAGAATTTTAATATCCCTCTTATTTATGAAAAATACATAGAAAAACAAAACTGGAAATTGGGAAGGATGTCAGTGACTCAGGGACTTGGTATACCTATAGGTGGTGTGTGTATGTATGTATGTTATGCATGTATACACACATGTGCATAGGTATACTGATCCAAATAAAATAAGTAAATATGTGTATATATTTTTTACATGAACATCCTAAAAATAGGATACATTAAATATTTGTATTTTATATGTCAATGAGCGATATTTTTATGTGTCTTATTTTGTATCCAAATTAAGTTTTATTTGGATAAATCTTAAATCTTTAAATTTTTACTAACTGTTTGCTATATGTAAACACTGTTGTGTACCACTTTTTATTCGGGTAGTATATGTAAGCATAACAGGATATTCACTCAATTATATTTTTAAAAGATCATTAGGAAAAAATTTATAAGCACCATACTTTTAGCATAATATTCTAATTGTATACATTTGTGTTTTGGGGGCAGGTATATTTTGGAACTTCACATCCGAGGTATTATATCTCTGCCAACGTGACTGGTTTCAAATGTGTAACAGGAATGTCTTGTCTAATGAGAAAGGATGTGTTAGATCAAGCAGGAGGACTTATAGCTTTTGCTCAGTACATTGCTGAAGATTACTTTATGGCCAAAGCTATAGCTGACCGGTAAGAAAACTAAATTAAGCCTTGGTATTTTTATTACCTAACTTCTGTTGACTTATTCTTTTTGTTCAACCCATGGATTAGGGCTTTTTTATTTTATTTTTTGCTACTGAGTACAGAATAGTAAGTTAGAAAGTAGTTGATAATTCTAATTCTGTAATTACAGATATATACTAATGAAGTAAGTAAATGTTCTGATTCCTCTAAACTTTTCAAATTAATGTGTTTTAACGTGATTAAAGGAAGCTTCTCCGTGATTGTCAATTTTCATTAGTATACGTGTAAATTTCTATGTGTTGTAGGAGAATTAAAACTATCAGCAGTTCAGGTGATGGGTATATTAAAAGCCTAGACTTCTCCACTATGCAATTCAGCCATGTAACAAAAAAACACCTGTGCTCTCTAATCAATTTAAATTTTTAAAAAATAATACATCAGTGCAGTCATAAGCCAGTAGGTGAAAATTTAAGGAATATCATTTCAAATTTTGCAATTTCTCAGTAAATTATTTGATGCTTTGCTAAGAAGCTACCTAAAGATTCATATGATTGACTCAGCATTTATCACAAAATACTTGTTTTGATTTTAAAGGGGATTGCTGCCTTGTGTGATAATTTATTTAAAATGTGGTTTTAAAAATTGAAGTATGTTTTAAAAATTCTCATGATGGGCCAGGCACAGTGGCTCATGCCTGTGATCCTAGCACTCTGGGAGGCCGAGGCAGGAGGATTGCTTGAGCTCAGGTGTTTGAGACCAGCTTGAGCAAGAGCAAGACCCCATCTCTACAAAAAATAGAAAACTTAGCTGGGCGTGGTGGCACACACCTGTAGTCCCAACTGCTTGGGAGGCTGAGGCAGGAGGATCGCTTGAGCCCAGGAATGTGAGGTTGCAGTGAGTTATGATGACACCACTGCACTCTAGCCAGAGCAATAGAGCAAGACTAGGTCTCAAAAAAAAAAAAAAAAAATACTCCTGATGGTGGTCATATGGTTCATGGTTTCCTGGTGAGATACATTATGCCACTTTTTGTTTACATTTCTTGTTGAATATTTACACACGTACAATTTTTTTTGTTGTTTTTTTGGTTAGTAGTCATCAGCAACTAAACTATTAAATACAGAACTCTCTCCATTTAGTAATTGCAGAGTGACTACATTTTACGTTTCTTAACTGTAAAGTCGGGAGGTTATAGTTTCTTTTAGCTCTTAGTGCTGTCATGAGCCAACGTAATTGCTAAAACAGCCATAAGTATAGTATACCTTAAGTAGTGTGCTAATCCTGAGGACTGGGCTCACTCTTTATAGTGATTAATGAATGCATAACCAGTCATCCTTGCACATATTCATCATCATAGCTTATTTTATAACTGTCTTTTAATTTTCAGAGGTTGGAGGTTTGCAATGTCCACCCAAGTTGCAATGCAAAACTCTGGCTCATATTCAATTTCTCAGTTTCAATCCAGAATGATCAGGTAAATCAACTGTCTTTTTATAGTTTGTTAAAAGAAAAGAGAGGGGGGAGTTTTATTAATAATGCTCTCATGGTTAAAAAGAAATTGATCTAAAGGTCAGAGTTTAGTTTAGTTCCAGAAAATAGAGTCCAACTTCTATATTAAAGTAAATTTAATATCTAAATATATTTTCTTTGCTGTGTTACACTGAAAGCATTAAAAAAAGATATTGAAACTCTGAATTTTTTTAATGTGCTGATCTCTATTTTCTAATTTTCTATACTTTGATAAAATGTTATGATCTATGTTCCTCAGAGTATAGGCCATACAAATGAATTTATAGACTTTTTTCTTTGATATGCTAAATAAAAATAGAAAAGAGATTCATTTTTAAAAAATGTTTAAAGAGAAGAAACTATATAACAAGGTTAAAAGTTGATTACTTTGGGAAAGGAACGATTAGTCTTGTAATCAGTCTGTCGTTTTAAAGAAAATCCTTCTTATTTTTTTTTTAGGTGGACCAAATTGAGAATTAACATGCTTCCTGCTACAATAATTTGTGAACCAATTTCAGAATGCTTTGTTGCCAGTTTAATTATTGGATGGGCAGCCCATCATGTATTCAGATGGGATATTATGGTATTTTTCATGTGTCATTGCCTGGCATGGTTTATATTTGACTACATTCAACTCAGGGGTGTCCAGGTATGTAGAGAGGCATGAAAAGGTCGGCAGTCATTTGGTGGAACTAAAACTGTTTCAATTTAGAAAAGGTTGAAGAAAATCTGTTTGAGCCATTTATTCAGCTTCCTATTGAAGGTTACTATCAGGTTTAAACATTATTTTCATGGCTCACGCCTGTAATCCTAGCACTCCAGAAGGCTGAGACGGGAGGGCAGCTTGAGCCTATTAGTTTGAGGCTGCAGTGAGCTATGATGACGCCACTGCACTCTACCCGGGGTGACAGAGCAAGACTCTGTCTCAAAAATAAAAAAGAAAATTGAACGCCCCTCCTCACTCCCCGCTTTTGTATTCTTAAAAAAATAAAAATAAACATTACTTTCTCTAGCAGAATGTTGATGCAGAACTTGATTTGCATCTTTCAGTTGATTGTACACTTTTATTAAGGTTCCAAAAACATAATGTTCAGCATACCAGTGAGTACTCAAACTAAGAATATGTTAGGATAGTCGTTATTTTCGTGTTGCTTCTACTAATAATTAACATTTTCTTAAATGATGTAGCATGGTAGTTAAATTACCTAAGGAAACAGACTTGATTTTATGTAGTATGCTTAGAAAAGTGAAATCCAAGAATTTCATTTTTTTTAACTATCTTAAGTCTGAGAGTGAGTAAATACATTTTTTTTTAATTTCTAGGGTGGCACACTGTGTTTTTCAAAACTTGATTATGCTGTCGCTTGGTTCATCCGCGAATCCATGACAATATACATTTTTTTGTCGGCATTATGGGACCCTACTATAAGCTGGAGAACTGGTCGCTACAGATTGCGCTGTGGGGGTACAGCAGAGGAAATCCTAGATGTATAACTACAGCTTTGTGACTGTATATAAAGGAAAAAAGAGAAGTATTATAAATATGTTTATATAAATGCTTTTAAAAGATCTACCTTCAGTAGTTTTATCACGTTATGTTTTGGTATCTGTTCTTTAATTTATTTTTGCATGGCACTTATGTCTGTGAAAAAAAAAAAAAAAAAAACACATCCGTAGTCTTGGCCAAATGATACACTTTATTTTGTGGAAGTAGAAAATCAAGAGAATTGGTTCTAGGAACCTGGGTTTGTTTTTTGTTGTTTATTTTTTTAAAATAAATGAATAAATGCATATATATATACACATATATATGAATGCTCTGCAACAAACACTATGACAGTATCCTTCAGTAGAGAAAGTTTCTTATTTGTGAGTACACTCTTTTAGAATATTTGTGGGTGAGATGGCAGCAGCTTTGTCTGGGGGGTTAGAAAAGACCAGAAGGTAATGACTATTCATGTCCACTGTGAACGATATTAATGCAGTGAACAGCCCACAGCGAGGTACTAAGAAACTTTTTCATGCTTTATGCCTACCTCTTATAGTTGTTGCAGAGCAAATATAAATTGTAATAAGGTAGCTAGGCCTTACAGAAACAAACGGAAAAACTTTTAAAAACTAATAATAATAAAAGAGCTGGAATCTAGTATTTATATGAATCTGTAAGTGATATTTTTTTGGTCTCACTGCAATGAACCAAAAGTGGCTGAGTTTGGTTTTTAATTGTAGCCATGTATTGAAGGCATCTTTTTGACCAACTCTTGTTGGTTCTGTCTTGAACCATTGTTAATCACTGTGCTGTAATTAGTAGAGCTAAATCTTCTCCTTCCCTGCTCCTTCCCCGACCCACCCCATCTTTCCTTTTTTTCAGGGGTGGGGGTTGGGAGTGGTTTTGTTTTAGTGTGAGTGGATGTTTTGATAGTTGTAAGGAAAAATGCATTTCAGACACATTTCACACATGAGCTATTTTCTTACACAGTATGTCTTATTGTTAATAAGAATGTAATTTCATGATACAGGTATTTAATATCTTTTTTAAGTAAGTAAATATTCTAGCCATCAATAAATAAATTGCAGTAGAGTATTAAGAGGGAACAGGATGAGTTTTACTCTTAAAATTAATCAGTATCAAACTAAGTCTACTGTGTGTGTGTTTTTTTTTTTTTTACTATTATAGTCTAGTCTTATTTAAATTGGATTTTTGTATTCCAGTTTGTATGACAAAGTAGACTAGATGAGCGCTAGTTGTAAATGCATGCTGTACTTCACTTTTCTCCCCCCATCATGCCGCTAAACTTGCTTGTCAGGTTGTGCTTAACTTGTGGTGAACTGGACTTGTTTTTGTTTTTAAAAAATAAGCAAAAACGTAAGGGATAGTGCATAAGCCTTTCATTTTTCTGTAGTGGTATTTTGCTTTTCCTTCAGGATCGGATGGCATGTAGTCCTTACCATTGCCTACTGCAGGGCTCACACTGGCAATACGGCAGCTCCAAATTCTAAGTTCCTCCAGTTTCCATGTCAAAGCATACTGTGTAGCACATTAGCAATAACTACATATTTATAGAAAATGAACACTTTTTCACTTTACTGAGCCAATTCATTCAATTGTCTAGTGACTATATACATGGTTTAAATTGCAATATATCTATAAATGTGTATACACACTATAGTTGAAGCTTTTCTCTGGGCCAAACTGCTTCATTCTTTTTTGGTTTTTTCTTTTTCCTTTTTTTTTTTTTTTTGCCTTATGATGAACTGTTTGAAGGGCATTTTTTTATGAACAAAGGCTTGGATGCATATTCCTTTCTTTATGTGAAATGGGTAGTATTGTTCCCTGAGGAAAGTTGCACAGTAAAAACCAGTCTAGTTGTGACCCACTATGTGTTTATTTTTGTTGAATTACTATTATCTGAGTTGAATTTTGCTGACCATGTTTGTAATTTGTTGGTTTGTTTAATGAAGTTTGGTTGATGCCATCCTTTGCACTGCTGAAGTAAAACCTTGTTTATTACTTAGCTTTTTGCTGATCTCAGTATGGGCAATGTAACAACAAAACCAAAATGGCTGGACAGACTTCTTGTGTTTTGTAAATATAAAAAAATGACTGTTCTGTATGTGTGTTTAATGTGGTAGTGGAGTATTTCCTTAAAGTGAAGCTTCACTTAAGCACACAGAGTGATTCTTTGTTTAGCAAGTTTGGAGTGATGATAAAATGGTAAGAAACAATATAAATGTTGAAGAAAGCATTACAACAGAACTATAGAAGTCCAAATTTAATAAACTGTCTTTTTAAAAAGAAAAACCCCAATAAGTGTCTAGAATATACCATGTTTTGTTATTTAAAATCATTGTCTTAAGTTTTTTGTTCAAAAAAATAAAACTTTGAATACAATCAAACATTAGCAATAATGTATTTTTTGTTGACTGTCTTTCCTTTTATATTTTATAAATAACGTGTTCTGCCACTCACATCAGAATTATTGGAAGAGTTTTTGTCAAGTGTTAATTTTGAAATCTTCCTTTTACCTGAGCCACAGGCAGTCTTATGGCATAAAGTAGGGCTTTTCTACATGGGTTGCATGTTAGAATCACCTGGAGAACTTTTAAAAGCTACATATGCTGGGGCCCTGTGTACAAAAATTCTGATTTAATCATTCTGGGTAAGACCTGAGCTCTGCTTGTGGTTCTACTGTGAGAATTACTGGCCCTTAATAACATTTAGAAAAGACCCAGTGGTCCCTTTGGCCTGTCTCCTCTGGGCTTGAGATCTGAACTCAGCCATTTAGATCTTACCCCTCTGATGACTAGGAAAGGTAAATGCAAGGAAAGGAATGGAATGGCCTTGCTGCTTGAGGCCTGAATGGGAAATGGACTAAGCTATACCCCACACACTGTCCAGGGGCCAGGATTCTCCCAAGCTGGAAGCATTCCCACACCTGTTTTACCACCAGCCCATGAGAAAAGAATAGGCCAAACGGGAGAGCAAATCCCAGGGGAGAAAGAGTCACCTATAGACAGAACGTGTCCCCCCCAAAATTCCTATGTTGAAACCTAATCCCCAGTGTGGATGTATTTCAAGGTGGGCCCTTTGGGAGGTGATTAGGTCATGAGGCTTGTACCCTCATGATGGGATTAGTGTCTTCATAAACCCCAGAGAGCTCCCTTACCTGTTCTGCCATGTGAGGATACAGCAGAAGGAGGGCCCTTACTAGTCACTGAATCTGCTGGTGTCTTGATCGTAGACTTTCCAGCCTCCAGAACTGTAAGAAATAAGTTCTCTTGTTTATAAGCCACTGAGTCTGCGGTATTCTGTTACAGGAGCCATGGCAGACTATGACAATCTAAAGGGATCTGGCTGGGGCCTGCCGGAGGTTCCCTTCCTGGCCCCTCCACCCAGTAAACAAGCTCATTCCTCCTAGTTTGTATACTTACAATGCTACAGTTTAAGAAATGATCCACACCAGGTTGAGCCAGGTGAACCTTTTAGAATGAAGAAGCTGAGACACGGTGAGAGCTGTAATCACAAGGGTCAGGTAGCCGTGGCATTGGTGGCATAGCTGGAATACGTCCCAGTGTGGTATGTTTCTCCTTGTTTCAAGTTCTGCCTACAACAGCTTTAAAACTTAACCTTGAAATTTAAAAAAATCCATAGTTTTAATAGCCATCTGTTCTAACTCTTAAAAATTGTCCTAGAGAACAGATTCAAACCTGCAAAACAAGAATGTAAGTTACTATAAAGCTTGTTTAAAGTAAATGCTTTACAATGTATTGAGATTAGTGCATATCACAAGACTGTTCATGAGAATGAAAATAGTTCAGACCTTTCCTTCTGAAGCTTATCAGGACCTCGTGCTTGAGTTGTTATTTATTCATTTCAAGTAATAGTTTATAATCATATCAACTTCATTTTGATGGAAAGAAAGCAAACATTGCAAAACAGTGAACACCTATCCCTGCAGAGCTGCAGGAATATGCATTTAAATGAATAATTTTCTTTAAAAATATCAATGTCTTCAAGAGTTTAAAATCACTATCTTAGCATTTTTTTTAAAAAAAACAAAAATACATATCTTAAACAGATCCTTAAGCAGTTGCCTAAGAACCAAAATGTGCTAAACCCCTCATGTGGCCCCTCCCCAGTTCTGGGAGAGATTGGCAGAGACTGTGGGTGTCTGGAGTTGTTTCAGGTGGTTGTGCTGTTTAGACTGTTAGTCATCAAGACATACATGCTAATGGCATGAACGTGTAATTATCTAATTTAAACAAGTTAGAGATACCATTTATTCCTGTATAGATACCTGTACCACCCTCCCCTGCTGCTTGCAGTCATGCCACCTTTGTTTTCTAACCCTTGTCACCAGCCCTGGAACTTCTCTCATCTCCCCTCGTGACTGGCCACACCAGGCTGGTCAGAGGAATATGCTGGAGAAGGCCCGCAAACCATGGTGCAGCCCTGGAGCAGGGGAGAGGATACGTAGAGTTCAAAGTGGGGACTTGGGTGGCTCACGCCTGTAATCCTAGCACTCTGGGAGGCCGAGGCGGGCGGATTGTTTGAGCTCAGGAGTTCGAGACCAGCCTGAGCAAGAGCGAGACCCCGTCTCTACTAAAAATAGAAAGAAATTATATGGACAGCTAAAAAAAAATATACAGAAAAATTAGCCGGGCATGGTGGCGCATGCCTGTAGTCCCAGCTACTCGGGAGGCTGAGGCAGGAGGATGACTTGAGCCCAGGAGTTTGAGGTTGCTGTGAGCTAGGGTGACACCACTGCACTCTAGCCCAGGCAACAGAGTGAGACTCTGTCTCCAAAAACAAACAAAAAAAAAAACAAAGTGGGGACTTAGGAATAGTTTCAATAGCAGTGAGGGCTGAAGACAGTGAATATAATCAAAGACAGAGCATCACCTCATGAGAACTAAGAATCTTGGGGACCTAGTTAGAGGTACAGTGGGAGAAAAACATCTAGGAAAAGAGGCTGCCAAACCTGGGGTCCGAAATGGGCATTTTGGTAGCTGTGGGACTTCAGGCAGCTTACTTAGCCTTTCTGAGCCCAGGTTTATTACCAAATAGGCTGGGGCTTGTTGAAGCACCTCCTGAAATGGTAGAGATAAATAAATGAAGTATATAAAGCATAGTGATGGCTAGTTCCTTTTCCCTTTCAAAGAAGAAAGAAGTAGTTAAAGGAGCACCACGGGGACCCTAGAAAGAGATTTCCAGAAAGAAGAAGTCAAGGGAGGGGTCGTTGACACCATAAAGAATGAGAAGGGGGTGGTGAATTCTGGAGCAGCCGGCTCCCTGCGGTGTCACCAGTGTTGGATCTTAGTCCGTCAGGAATTGTCTCAGATGGTGATAGGTGAAGTACCTGCATGGGAGTAATATAGCTTCTGTTATGAATGATTTTACTGGTTTTACATGAAGTTACATTTTCTTCAGTGAGAGAAAGGGGTGGGATTTTCAGAGCCAGAAATTTCTCCTACCCCTGACAGCACCCATAGGACTCTGGTGCCAAAGAAACATTTGAAGAGTGGCAGCTCCTACGAAGCCAGTTCAGTAGAGTAGAAGGAGCAGAAATCAGAGTCTTTGGGCTTGACTGCATGTGAAGAAGAAACGAAAGCTATGGGCATAGATATTTGGAAATTGCAACGATGATGCATTTCCCACCCAAGGTCCCAGTGATACTAGAATAAAAAAAGAATTTCAATTTGCATTTGTGAGAAATTTCTAAAGAATTCAAGTCAGAAAGAGATGATGGAGAGTAACTGTCCATCGCAATTTTCCAGTCTCCTGACTTTATCCAAGACCATCTCCCTGCGACGTGATCTGTGTCCAATGAGGAGCTTTGGGCTCCCCCACTTCCTGCCCACAGCCGCCATAGTCTGCATCTTTTCACTTTCTTTCTCTCTCTCTCTTTTTTTTTTTTTTTTTTCTTAGAGACAGGGTCTCACTCTATCACCAAGGCTAGAGTGCAGTGGTGTCATCATAGTTCATTGTAACCTCAAAATCCTGGGCTCAAGCAATCCTCCTGCCTCAGCCTCCCAGGTAACTGGGACTACAAGTGTGTGCCACGACACCTGGCTAACTTTTCTATTTTTTATAGAGACGGGGGTCTTGCTAGATTGCCCAGGCTAGTCTCGAACTCCTGGGCTCAAGCGATCCTCCCACCTCGGCCTCCCAAAGTGCTGGGATTACAGGCATGAGCCACCATGCCTGGCTCCTTTTGTTCTTATTTGCTTATTTTTGCTTATATTGCTTGTTTTACCTCCTGTTTTGTCTCTAGGTTGACCTAGAACTTACCCTCTGACTTCGGCTTCTTTTTCGGACTCCATGTTCCTCTGCATTACCCAAAGCCCAGTAAAAGGTGGCCCTTCCCTTGCTACTCTCACTTCATGCCATCCTGTCCAGCCTCAGCTGTTCCCCTCCAGCCCAGTGCCTCACTCTCCCCAGGCCACTCTGTTCTCCACGTGGAATCAGAGCCTGCTTGCTCCCATGCTGTCTCCCTGCCCTGAAAGTTCCTCTCCCTCCCTCCATCTTCACTTTCCCTTCCTACTGGGGTATTCCTGTCCTGTGAACCTCAGCTCACATTCAATTCAGGACCTCTCTGTAGTTCTGTGCGCTCACATTTTGTCCCTTTCATTTTGTCAGACATTTCGTTTCAGCATCTGCAAATTATTTCCAGCTTTTCAAGGGCTGGAACTTTGCATATCTCTGTTGTCATTTTCGCGCCCTTTTCTCTTTGCAGTCCTGCCTGCCTCCAGTGCATTCCCATAATAGTCAGTTGGGAAATGTCTGTTATTGACAGCCAAAGAGAAACTTACTAATTCTGGCTCAAATGTCCTTTAATACCTTTTCATTTCATAGTGTTAGCAAAGCATTTGTATTTCATCCCCCTACCACCCGGTCCTGCCCTCTGCTTCACAAAAGGATTTCTCTGCACTGAGTGAAAATACTAAAATATTGTTTCCCTCTTCTGGAATTTTCTAGTTCTGTCTTTTTACTTTGAGAAGCCAGCAATTAATTAGAAGAAATCAAGAAGTGACTATGTTAAATCTATCTCACCAACATCCTTTAAGCCCATTGATCCTTGCATTTTATTTTTTGAGGCCACACATTGTTTTTTGGATCATAAAACATAGTACATATTTACTGTAAACCTGAATTGTAAAAAATGAAGAAAAGCACTCATAAGTATATACTCAAGAGAATTAGAAACAAAAAACATACATCCACACAATAACTTGTACATAAATGATCATAGCAGCATTATTCAGACCAGCCAAAAGGTAGAAACAACCCAAATGCCCATCAACTGATGAACTGGTAAACAAAATTTGATATATCCAGACAATGGAATATTATTTATCCCTAAAAAAAAAAAGGAATGAAGTATTGATTTGAATGACATAGATGAACCTTGAAAACATTAATGCTAAGTGGAAAAAGGCAGATACAAAAGGCCACGTAGTGTGTGATTCCATTTGTATGAAATATCTAGACTAAGCAAACCCATAGAGACAGGAAGTATTAATAGGTTAGTGGTTGCCATGGGCTGGAGGATGGGAGGAATGGGGAGTGATTACTAACAGTAGTCACTACTAACAGAATTTCTTTTGGAGTGATAAAAATGTTTGCAAAGGAAAAATAAATACCACTGTTAAGATATTATTTCCTTCCAGTATTCTGACACATATTGCTAAAGTGCTTTGGCAATACCCAGGGAGGGTATGTGCATTGCTTATTACTTGGCATCCTCATTAGAGCTCAGAATTGCTGTTTTAGGCCAGGCACAATGGCTCATGTCTGTAATCCCAGCACTTTGTAAGCTAGGAGAGTCGCTTGAGGCCAGGATCGAGACTAGCCTGAGCAGCATAGTGAGACCCCATCTCTACAAAAAATAAAAATAAAAAAAATTTTAAAAAGAATTGCTATTTTATAAATCTCTCTGAATTTGACAGATGAAAATATTGTATGGTCATTATTTAGATATATGGATTTTTTAATGACTGGTAAGATTGGGTAGTTTTGTATATAGGATTTTTAGCCATTGGAATTTCTTAATCTTTTTTTTTTTTTTTTTTTTTTTGAGACAGAGTCTTGCTTTGTTGCCTGGGTTAGAGTGAGTGCCATGGCATCGGCCTAGCTCACAGCAACTTCAAACGCCTGGGCTTAAGCGATCCTACTGCCTCAGCCTCCCGGGTAGCTGGGACTACAGGCATGCGCCACCATGCCCGGCTAATTTTTTCTATATATATTTTAGTTGGCCAGATAATTTCTTTCTATTTTTAGTAGAGACAGGGTCTCACTCTTGTTCAGGCTGGTCTCGAACTCCTGACCTTGAGCGATCAACCCGCCTTGGCCTCCCAGAGTGCTAGGATTACAGGAGTGAGCCACCCGCGCCCGGCCCAATTTCTTAATCTTATTTAAATGAGGGTCTAAATGTTTTCTTATTGCTTGTTCCACATCTCTTTTCTTTTTAACCTTATGAAACAATTTATATTACCAAACTGAACCCTTCACTTTCTGACACGTTTGCATTTAGGAGAATGTTTCCTCAAGGCAAGATGGGGTAGGCCTGGTAATATTGATTAGTATTTGTGCATCTAAATGGCCCATGAAAGTTGTTCAAATCAAAGATCAGTCTTTGCAAATGTCATTTTCCTCCCTCTTTTCAAATGAAACCATTTTCAACTTTGAAGTAACAGTATTTTCAGAGTCTGCATATATTTGCACTTGCGAAATAAATGCTTACTTGGTCTTTATAGTGTTTTCTCAATACATTGCTGAACTTTATTTGCTATTATTTTATAATATATTTTCTAGTCATGAGAGTTAGGATATGCTAACTGTGCAAAGTCAGTTGGGCTATTTTTTTTTTCCTATGCTGTAGAAAAAATTTATTTACCTAACTTCTCTGTTCTTTAAAAGTTTGAAAGAATTTATGCATACAACTTTATGGGCCTGGCATTTAAATAACATTTTCAATTTATTTCACTGATCATAATCAGTTCATACTTTCTACATTTTTAGAAGTCAGTTTTAGCCATGTATACCATAGAGATGTACACAGCATGTTCATAATTCTTTTCAGCTGTTTTCTCTTTCTGGTCATCTATGCTGTTGAGCAGGAGGTTTGCAGCCCCTGTGTCGACCTAAGTCAGGCCTCTGTGATCTGAGAGAAGAGTTGCAGGCAAGGCCACCCCGCCCCACCCAACCCCTCCAGCCTGTCTCTCTCTCACCACTTTTCCTGACCCATTCACATCAACTCTCCTCACAAACAACTTCCTGCAGTGTCCTGACGTCTGGCCTTTCCTGCTCGGACCTTTGCGCATGTTGCTTCCTCAGCTGGGTTCCCCAATTCCTCTAACTAACCCCCACTCTGCCCTGGGGACTCCACTCCGATGCCAAGTCCTCCCGGAGGATTTTCTTGACTTACCCTCACGTGGTAGGTGGCAGCATCTGGGCCTCCCCTGCCTCACCCTTCACTTTTGCCCTGGCACATAACACACTCATTATTTTAATTGCCCCTTTAGTTGTTTGCATTCATCATTACATTGGGAATGTCAAGGGCAGGGAGGGTCTGTAATTTGACTTGACTTTGTGTCCCAAGCACCTAACTTAGGACCTGACACGAGGTCCTTTTTATCGAACGAATTAGTGAACAAATAAAGATAAGCATGGCTCTATCACTAATATGATGCCTACAGCTAATGGCACAGTGGTGAGGACTGCAGACTGTGCAGCCACACTTGGGTTCATTTTCCAGCATCACCATTTCCTTCCTGTACAACCCCTCTGTGCCTCAATGGACACCAATGTTCTCTACTTCCCCGAGTTGATGTGAGAATTAAAGGAGATAATACACATGGAAAGCTACATTCCCAGTAAAAGTTTTGTGTTGCCATGAGATGGGTCTCAAGTACGAGGCTCTGGTCACAAAGTAAGAATTAAAGCTTCATTCCCCAGTAGACAAAGTAGCTCTTTCTCCTTTGAGGCTTGAGGAAAAGAATTGTTCACAATCTGATGGAGAGGTTTGTGTGATCTTTTCAAAGGGAACTGACCTTCAGCCCTGGATCATTCAGAGTAAATATTCCAGTGTTCAAGGAGAAAATCAATCTGATTTATTTGAACTCTTATAAATAGTGCTGTTGTATCTAGTATAATTTTGTCCAGTATGTTAGAGCCAGTAAATGTACCTGCAAAACCTAGCAAGCAGCTGCATAGACCTGTACTCCCTGTAAGAACAGTCCACAAAATATGAAGGCTAATGTGTTCACAGCAAAGCATTGCACATACTACCTGGAATAAGCACCCACAATATGGGCAACATTCCTGGCTGGAATGTTTCCAGCTGTTAATTTATTCTTTTCTTTTTTTTTTTTGAGGCAGTGTCTCTCTGTTGCCTGGGCCAGAGGGCAGTCATCATAGCTCGCTGCAACCTCCAACTCCTGGGCTCAAGCGATCCTGCTCCCTCAGCCTCCCAAATAGCTGTGACTACAGGTGCATGCCATCACAGCCAGCTAATTTTTCCACTTTTAGTAAACAGGGAGTGGGGTCTTGCTTTTCTATGTTTAGTTGAATAGGGCAGGGGACGGGGTCTCGCTCTTGCTCAAGCTGGTCTCGAACTCCTGGCTTCAAGCAATCCTCCCACCTGGGCCTCCCAAAGTGCTAGGATTACAGGAGGCCTGAGCCACTGCAACTGGCCCTCAAGTGTTATTCCTTTAATGGACAGCTAGTTCCGTATAATTCAAAGACAATTTCCCAGGTGTTATCTAACTCTGGGCACAGAGAGCACAGTGAGCATGGGGGTGCTTAGGTCTCTCTAGAACTAGCCATCTGAAAGGGAGTTTTCTTCCACAAGGCTTTGAAGATTGTCAAACTTTTGCCTGAATAAGAATCATTTTAGTCTGGGCACAGTGGCTCACACCTGTAATCCTAGCACTTTGAGAGGCTGAGGCAAGAGGATCACTTGAGGCCAAGAGTTCAAGATCAGCCTGGGCAACATAGTGATACCTCCATCTCTATGAAAAATGAAAAAAAATTAGCCAGGCATGGTGGTGTGCACTTACAGTCTCAGCTACTGGGGAGGCTGAGGCAGGAGGATCACTTGAGCCCAGGAGTTTGAGGTTGCAGTGAGCTATGATGATGCCACTGCACTCTAGCCTGGGGGACAGAGTGAGACCTTGTCTTAAAAAAAATAAAAATAAATAAAAAATGAAACAAACAAACAAAAAGAATCATTTTAAATGCCAACAGCAGCATCCCATTCCCGTGTGATGCAGGCAAGTGTTCTTCACCTTTGCGAGCTTTGCTTTTCTGTGGATCAGACGCAGGTACTTCCACCCACTCTTTGAGGAACATCTCAGTAGAGGTTTATCACCAGGAGGATGCATTTTTCCGCAAGTGGAAGACAGGGGAGTGGAGGTAGGGGGTTGAGACTGGAGAGTTGAGGCTCAGACCCTGGGGTATCATTTTGTTGATCTTTGGGTGGAGTGACCCAGCAGAAGTGTACTCACCAGTGGATGCCACAACATGCAAGAATCTAAAAGCCAGGCCACACGGAACTCAGAACTCAGAACTCAGCCAACAAGAGGTCTGGTACCAGATAGGGAAAGTAAGGCAGAGGAAAACTCATGGAAAAGTTAACAGAAGGGGTTTTTTTCCAAATATTTTTTTTTTCTTAGAAACTAAGATTTTGAACTTTGTCACTAGGGTGACTGGAACTTAAACTTTTTACTTTGTTTTGGTGCATTAGCCCAAGGGGAGGGGGATGTATGGAGGAGTAGCATTGCTGTGTCTAATGAGACTGAACCCAAGCTGCAGCGGGGGCTGTGAGATGGAAGAAGAAGGCTTAAGGTCTCTCTGACCTTCCCGCACCCAGCCCCCACCATCTCACCCAAAGCTCAGGCCTTTATTTGCCCAAGATCCAGACTGGTCAAGGAGAACAATTGTTTTTTCTTCCCCTCCCAGTGAGACCAAGAATGTAACCACACCTGGACAGACCCTTTCACTGCCAAAGAGAACTACTTACAAATTCATCTCTGTTCCATTCCTTCTCCAATCCATTCATTCTCCCTAGGAACCCTTTATTGCCCCTCAACAGAATTCCTCTCCTCCCTGCTCCCCTAACCTGTTTTGCCCGGTGGCATATCAGCTTCTGAACCCCACTAGGGGGTGGGCACTCACTGTGTGGTTCTCCCTGTGCACATGTTGAATAACGCTGTGTGCCTTTTCTCCAATTAATCTGCCTTTTGTTGAGTTGATTTTTCAGCGAAACTTCAGAGGGCGAAGAGGAAGTCTCTCCTTGACCCCTAAGCTGCGGAGTGGAGACAGGAGCAGAGGCAGAAGGCGTTCTCTGTCCTCCAGAGGCCCACTGAATTAGGGCAGTGGTGGTGGACTTGCCCATCCTCGGGCAATTCTGGGAAATGACAACCGGTATTCACTCACCACTCCTGATCCCGGGTCCTTCCCAGTTAGGACAACTCAACCACCAACACAAGAGTCCAGACACAGCTAAGAGCTCATTGTTTGGCCTTTAGGGGTGAGGCTCCAAAGTTGGCAGCCTTCCTCCCTTGCTGGGACCATCTCTGGGAGAAACTGGTCAGTTCCACTGATGCCAGTGGCACTAGAAAGAAGGTTCAGGTTTCTTGCTGATAAGAGAGACCCTGCCCCCCAAAAAACCTCAACAGAAAAGTCACGGCTTCCTGTCCCAGTTACTGCTGGCCCACATTCCAGGGGCAGTCAGTCTGCCACTGCTTGAGGGATTCCAAAAGCTGACTAGTCAAGTTATCAGGCAAAAAAAGAGTATAAACAAAGGAAACATGTAATTTCCAGGAAAAAGACCAAATTGCATGACCAGAAGATGTGGCTAACATTGAGGCAGAACTAATGGGAGAAACAGAAATGAACTTCAACTAAAACATAATGAGGGGGAAAAACATAATGAGGACTTTTAAGGTGGTATAATTAGAGCATAGAAAATGAAATTATGGAACTAAAACGTATGATTTCTAAATTTAGAAATTCAACGTAGAAAGTAAAGAGAATGATTACTTCTGAAAATCAAATTAGTATTGGGTGGAATCCCAGTAACCCAGATCAAACCAAAACAAAATATACTAAACACTAAGAGAAATGCACAGATACAAGACATAAAGGACCACTCAGGTGAACACTTGATTGTCTAATAATAGGATTTCCAGGAGGAGAAAGGAAAAGATAGAAGAAAATCAAAAGACTTGCTTCTTTAAAAAGACTTCCCTAGTCCCAGGTGGGCTTAATAAAGACACACACAAAGAAGTAAGTGTCCTGGTGAAATTTCTTAGCTCCAAAGCTACCCATGAATATGTACGAGTATTACTTGTCAATTTAAAAAAATAAAATTAAAAAGAATCTCAACAACAGGGGAAGACAAAGAATACAAGGAAGCAATAGCAATAGTCATAATCTAAATAGATGCTCGCATAACATGGAGTAGTAAGAATTTTGAATCAAATGAGATTTATTATAAGGCAAAATGTAATAACCTTTGTTGCTGAATCAAACTGGGGTCCACTCGCCTGGTGCAGTCAAGCCAGACACCGAAGCTGAGAGCTGCCGCAAGAGAGAGGCTTTATTTGCAGGATGCCATGAAGAGTTCCAGCAGTTAATGCTTCAAACCCAAACTCCTCTGTGGCTTACAAGTCAAGAGTTTTTGAAGGCCGGAGTATATTTCAGGCAGGCAAACTTGCAAATCAATATATGGAGGTTATACATTGGCCTGGCCCAAAAAGGCAGGATATCCTAAAGGGGTGGGGGGATTGGTGGATTCAGAGATTCATGGATTAGCAGAAAAGAACATTAAGAGGGATGTGACAGAACCCTCATGGGGAAATTTAGGACAAAGAACAGTTCAACTCTTCAGTTCCCCTTTATCTGCATTTTCTATCTGGTGGCTGTTTCTCAAAAACAACCAAAAAACATATAGTAAACTTCTGGCTCATGCCTGTAATCCCAGCACTTTGGGAGGCCGAGGCGAGAAGATTGCTTAAGGCCAGGAGTTTGAGACCAGCCTGGGCAAACTAGCAAGACCCTATCTCTACAAAAAATAAAATAAAATAAAAATTAGCTGGGCGGGTGTAGTGGCATGTGGCTGTAGTCCCAGCTACTCAGGAGGCTGAGGCCAAAGGATCCTTGAACCCAGGAGTTTGAGGTTACAGTGGGCTGTGATGATGCCACTGCACTTTAGCCTAGGAGCCAGAGCAACACTCAGACACTCCAACATTCCATCTCTAAAAAAAAAAAAAAAAAAAAAGAAAGAAAGAAAGAAAAAAAACTGTTAAGTTTCTACAGAAGACCATTGGTATTTTCATTTACATTTTCAGGCTAGCTAGGTGTCTAGAACTTTTCCTGAGGGGCTCAAGTGTTTCTTTATTTTCATGCTTAGGGGACCCAGAAGTCCCCTAAGAGGGGTCCCTGTTCTATCCCATCTTGATTAAAATTCTAAGTTATCTCAAAACCTAGGAGTAGGGGAGTGGAAGAAGCAAATGGAGAGGTAAAAGTGCCTTCAAGCTTTGTTAAGGTTTACGAATTATGAGGAAGGGGGCTGCAATGCCATTCTACAGCACATGGCAAACAACTTAAACTTGCTCCTCAGACATGGCTGCTCTGAAAACCCTTCTTCTGTTCTTACATCAAGGATTTCTTACTGGCTGTAGTATTTCTCTCTCCCTCCTCGCCCCACCCCCACCCAGCCCCCCGCCTTGCTCTCTTTTCTCCCCCTTCCAAGCTCTTCCCTCTTTTTCTGTCCTCCCCCTAGGGAAAGTTAACTACAGATTGCATATATAGCTCCTGTGCAGCTCTAGGGCATGCAGAGCCTTCAAAATCCAGCTCAGGGCCGGGCGTGGTGGCTCACACCTGTAATCCTAGCACTCTGGGAGGCTGAGGTGGGTGGAGTTCGAGACCAGCCTGAGCAAGAGCGAGACCCTGTCTCTACTAAAAATAGAAAGAAATTATCTGGCCAACTAAAAATATATAGAATAAATTAGCCGGGCATGGTGGTGCATGCCTGTAGTCCCAGCTACTCAGGAGGCCGAAGGCAGTAGGATCGCTTAAGCCCAGGAGTTTGAGGTTGCTGTGAGCTAGGCTGACGCCATGGCACTCACTCTAGCCCAGGCAACAGAGCGAGACTCTGTCTCAAAAAAAAAAAAAAAAAAATCCAGCTCAGGAACTTGGACTTTATCCTGAAGGCAGTAGGAAGTCATTGAAAGTTTGTCCTTCTGAGGAATTCCGACTCTTCCCCGCTCCCATGATGAAAGTGTGGCCAAAAACTTTGCTTTTTCCTTTTGTGCAGCTGAGATGAGAATGTACCACTTACAAACTGCTCACTTTCTACAATGGGAATTTTCCTGGTTTTATACCAACACTTAAGCCTTCCTTATGAGGGTCTGACTTCCCAAAGTCCCAGGAGGCTGACACCTAAGAAAAGTTCATGTCAGGATCACAGCCCACTGCAACTGACTTCCTGCCTGCACTTGACCTCTCCAGGAGGTCGCTCTCCAATCTGTTCCTGCATGTGACTGGCTCTGAGTCCTACTGACTTTATCTCTGTTCCAGCCTCCTACTTGCTCGTGGATTTGATGACCAGCTTGGCATTCCCCGCTGCGCCCTAATGCTCAAATTCTGAGCCTGTCATATGTCCAATTAAAAATTTCATTGAATTCACAGCCTCATCAGGTCTATTGCAAAAGTTACAGCATGGATCAGAAAGAAGTACGTCCCGAAGAATTGATTTAGGGGAATTCATGTGACTCAGAGTATCCCAAATCCCACAGAGCCTCTCTTGCCAGCAATTGCAGCTCCCCCTCCTCCTTCTCCTGTTGTGTCAGGGAGCCTGCAATGATGTTGCTAGGGGGAGTTACTGTACAACAGGAAGAAGCCAGTTCTCTTTGTCCCCTATACTACTGCCATCTCCAACTGCCTTTAGAGTATAGCCGAATTGTATCTCCGCATGCCTTCAGGGATCCAGAGCCAGAAATAAGGCTAAAGACATCAAAAGAATGTTAAGTCTTGGCTCATTTTTATCAGCAAAACCCTGGAGAACGTGTGTGAGAGAAAGGGCTTGACTAAGGAAAGCAGGACATAAATAAAGATGAGGCTAAAGGTTTTAATAATGGTATTCTTTCCGGAGATTTGGATGAAAACACTATCTCCAGCAGCTGGGAGTGATTCTAATTGTTTTTCCTCAGTTGGCTTAACTGGAAACCATGACTCAAAGATGGATCACACTGAAGAAAGCCAAGAGGCCAGAAATTTCTGGGTATAACGTAGAGGGAGGAATGCAAAGACTTAGGAAGATGGGGATTAGGGAGTGGATTCATCCTATGCGATTCACCTACCTCAAAACTATGCCACCTCCCAATAAAGACTAGCGACATACTCATATCACTAAACCATCGAGAAATACATTGGTGCAAGGTGAGCCAGAATCTTCGTGAAGCACTTGTAGGTCAAGGATGCACATGGGAGGAACTGCATGAAACAGGCCCCCTAATCCCAGTAAGGGTGATGGAAGGGGTCATAGGGCACACAAGCAAGGCCAAGCACCAGTACCTCACCTAGGAGACTTGGAATCCATAATTGTCATCACTGGCAAAGGTACTTACAAGGTCATCTGAATAGTCTGACTCTTTGGTGGTATCCAGTTTTCTGAGTAGTAGATCCAGAATTGAAACAGATGGGCAGCTCACCGCAAGGTTTTATTTGATATATAGAACCAAAAAACTCCAAATCTGGTGAAAAGAGGCCTTCCCTGAGCCATCGCCATAGAATCCTGCCTCCTCACTCAACTCTCAGGTCTGATTCATTTCAGAGACTCGGAGCCTTTTAAGAGGAAGGGAAGGTGCTTCCTGTCAAAAGCAGACTCTGTTGTAACATGACAGGTATATACTTGGCCTTTTATTCCTCACCTTCTCCAAATAGACAGCTATTAATAGGAGTAAACGCATCCTTAGGAAAAGAAAATATCTAAACCTTTGGCTTTGAAATAATGTGAGATTAGAATGCCACTGTGGACTACCAGTCCGTGGCAGACTTATCATAAGATTATAAATGCCTTAATTCTAGTCAGCCTCACGTCGGGCCCTATGAGACCCCAAACCCATCTTATGGTTGAGCGTAGAGTTGGGATAAATAAAGTCAGCAATTGACATAATTTCCAAAGTGACTTCGCAACCCCTGTCATGAGGGCTACTATGTAAGAAAAGCAAATGAAGCCTTTAGAGTGGGACTGTCCAATAGAAATATAATGTGAGCCACACATCCAACTTTACATTTTCTAGTAGCCACATTTTTAAAAAGGAAAAAGAAACAGGTGAAATTAATTTTAATAGTAGAGTTTTCTCACCCAATGTATCCAAAATAGTATTGGCTGGGCACGGTGGCTCACGCCTGTAATCCTAGCACTCTGGGAGGCCAAGGCAGGTGGATCGTTTGAGCTCAGGAGTTCGAGACCAGCCTGAGCAAGAGCGAGACCCCGTCTCTACTAAAAATACAAAGAAATTATATGGACAACTAAAAATATAGAAAAATACAGAAAAAATTAGCTGGGCATGGTGGCACATGCCTGTAGTCCCAGCCACTCGGGAGGCTGAGGCAGGAAGATCGCTTGAGCCCAGGAGTTTGAGGTTGCTGTGAGCTAGGCTAATGCCATGGCACTCTAGTCTGGGCAACAGAGTGAGACTCTGTCTCAAAAAAAAAAAAAAAATAGTATCATTTAAACGTGTAGTCAATATAAAACTTCTTAATGTACTTATTTTTATACAAAGTCTTCAAAATATGGTGTGTATTTTACATTTACGGAGAGTTGAAAGTTGCAAAGGTTCTTCTTATATCACCTTTTAACATACCTGGTTTGCCTGTGCAGCTGTCAGATCTCAAAGAAATGTAGAGGATTATTATAAGGGTACTTAGGTAGTGACTCAAATTGTATCTGCTGCTCCAAATGTGATCTCTTTACTGGACCAATCAGTGCAGGTCCTAACATGTGGTATGCAGCCATGGTCGTGGTAACTGTTTGTCTATTCAAATAATGAGAAAGCATTAGGTGCAATTTGCTTTCACCTGGAAGACAGAACCATACAGACACCTTAACTATCTTGCACGGGGATTATATCAACTCTGCCTCTGTGCCACATTGTAGTCCATGCTTGACTTTCTCCCTATTCCACAGACATGATGCTGACTTCTTGATGACATCAAGGACTTGGAGGCCAGATGTAGCAGGTGTTTTTGACGCCTCAGATAAGACGTATATGTGCCTTAAGTGAGAGATGTATCCCATGAATACCTAGAGGGCTACCACCTCATTAAGGTACAAATCGCTCATACAGTCCAAGGACTGAGTTATCACTTTCAAAGGAAGAAGTAGGTGCAAGTTGCAGCTTCTGTCATTAAGAAAGAAGCACATTGTTTGATAGACTTTTTTGGATTTTGGAGATAATATATACATTTAAATATGCTAGGGGTTTTTTTGTTTGTTTGTTTGTTTGTTTTGAGACAGTCTTGCTCTGTTACCTCAGGTAGATTGCAGTGGTATCATCATAGCTCACTGTGACCTCAAACTTCTGGGCTCACGCAATCCTCCTGCCTCAGCCTCCCCAGTAGCTGGAACTACAAGCACGTTCCACACCTGGCTAATTTTTCTATTTTTTAGTAGAGACAGGGTCTTGCTGTTGCTCAGGCTTGTCTTGAACTCCCTAACTCAAGCAATCCTCCTACCTCGGCCTCCCAGGGTGCTAGGATAACAGGCGTGAGCCACCACACCCTGAACATGCTGTTTTGACAGTTTTACTGAGTCACCTCAAAACCTTCCAAAATTGAGTAGGACCCAAAGAAAGAAAAAATTCCGCAGCTGTTTTTAACACTTGGCACTTAGGACCCCTGCAGGTCGGCTGGTGTTTGATGTGTCTGAGTAGACACAGGATGCTGAGCCTGTGGCAAGCCTCAACGGGAGAATCAAAACTCAGTCCCACAGGGTTTTGGAGAAAAGCCATGTACTCTTTGGCAAGTAGCTATTCTCCTTCTGAGAAGCAGTCTTGGCTTGCTATCGGTAGCTAGAGATTGAATTCCTGTCCATGAGCACGAAGAATCCACGCAATATGAACTGTCCACTATGAACTAGATGTTTTCTGTCCCCCAAGCCCTAAAGTCAAGCTGGTACCAGTCCTGAAAGACACAATCCCAAACACCATAATCCCAAATGTTGAAATCCCAGAAGATCAAAATTCCTGAAGGTCAAAGTCCCTAAAGTCTAAAGTCCCTAATGTCTAAAATCCCAAAAATCACAATTCCAAAAGATTAAACTCCTGAATGTTGAAATCCTGAAAGCTGAATTCCGGGGAAGAGATTAGTGTGTTTTTGGTTGCACATAGCATAGTTGCATCATGTTAGGTAGAATATTACCTTGTTAGTGTCTTTATTTGCATTTGATGGAAAGTTCAGATGAGTGGAAGAGCCCCACAATACAGCAACAGTGAACATTTCAGTGGAAAAATGCATCCTTTGTCTGCAGTGACATTTCTTCCAGGTGATGAAATTCCAGAAGATTTTAATAAATTAAAGCCACATATGCCTGAAGAAGGCAGTGAAGTTACTGACTGGTTCAAAAATAGGCGTGAGCTACCACACCCGGCCTGAAAATAATTATGTGCACAGTAGGATGAGAATCTACTTATGCAACAGTGTTGCTGTCAGTTTCCGGTATTGTTTCTGCCAAGTTTGTGACCTATATACGCGTGCATGCAGAATGGATTTCTGAGTGCCTAAAACAACTTAGAAGCATGGCACAGAAGATGCGAAAATTTAATAAGGAATGCTCACGTTGTTGTTTATCAAATCATAGAATAATTTCAAAAAGAGAAGTGCCAAGAAGAAAATGAATGTGAACATACTCTCCAGGGAGAGCCGTGCCCTATAAGAGAAAAAGCAGCTATTCATCGAGAGGCAAGACTTCAAAATAAAATTAGTGGTGGAAGTCAGCCAGCTCTTATGGCCTTCCCCTGTGCGATTGCCTACACAATATAGCTCTGTAATATACTTTTTCATATGTCAAAGTATCTTTTTAGTTTTGGGGGAGTTGGGATGTTTTTTGTTTGCTTTTTTCTTTTTTGAGGTTTTCTCCCACTGTTTTAAATTGTCAGTGTTAGTTCTCACAATTCACTATGCTATGTATTTCACCTTTGCATCATTTCCAATAGTTCAGGTATAAATTGTGTAAAGGCTTTTAGAGGGTTCTAATTCATTTAATGCATGTTTTGCAAATTTGACTCCACAAAAGTGCATTATTACAACATTGACTTTGGGTCTAAGCATTGTGCCTCTACATAAAAAATGTTGGAACTTCCTCAGATGACCATAGTAAAAATAAAGCTGGATGTGCACAGTTACCCTCCATGGTGGTAAACACTTACACATTTCCCTTTTTCACCTATTTCTTTATGCATACAGTTTGTCAGCTCATAACTGTTATACCCATGTGACTGTCATTAGCATACATGTTTATGCTTGCAAAAATATGTATGTTATGATAGCTTATTTTATGTGTAAAGTGGCCTATGAAGTGTTCTGTCATGTTTTTATATGTTTCTCAAATAAATCCTCTTTTAATAAAAATGTAAATAAATGTCCTTAAAAGAAATCTCTATTGTTTTTTTCCAGAATTATATTTTTAGGATTTTGATCTTCCAGGATTTCAACGTTTGGGATTATGGCATTTGCAATTGTGCCTTTGGGGAGTATGGCTCAAACTCAAGTCAAGCACAGTTAGCAGCACTCCATCAAAAGGTACCAAACTTACAAGTAAGTTATAGGCAAATGGCTCAGAGTCTCGGAGTGCTACCTGGTCACACTACCTCCTCATTATTGACATGGGCTCATTTATTGGCCTGATGTGGATGACTCTGCATGATGTGCAGGTACAAGAAGGAAGTAGGATGCTGAGCATTTTAGGCTCCCTTAAGGATGGGCCCTGAAAGACATTGGGAAAGGGAAATCCCCCCAATAGGCAGGTACGGTATACTGTACAGTCTGCTTTGCCTATAAAGTAGGATGGCCTCAGGTATGGGTCTACAGTGTAGATGCATGGGAAATGCACAGTGTAGATTCACAGGAAATGGCTACTCATTTGGCCAGATGTTCAAGGAGTTGGAACAAAGGACATGGATTGGTGATAGAAAGGTTTGGGAAAGAAGAGTGTTGAAGAACCTATCAAAATAAATGAAAGTGTGAGACATCTGTCTCCCATGGGAATGTTTATCCAAAGTCCCCAAGGCAGAAGTCGTGGTGGCAAGAATAAAGATTTTGTACAACTCAAGGATATGAACTTCCCGTCATCAAGGTTGACCTGACTATTGCCATGACCGAACACTCACTCTCCTAGCAGTAAGACCAAACCCAAACCCCTGACATGGTGCCCTGATGCAGGCGAGCCATCAGTTACATAGCAGCAGGTTGTTTATATGGACTCCTTCCATCACAGAGGATGGTTCTCCCTGGAAGAGACACTTTTCTGGGTTTTATTTATTTATTCTCTTCTTTGTTTTGTTTTTGAGACAGGGACTCTGTTGCTCAGGCTGGAGTGTAGTGGTGCGATCACAGCTCACTGCAACCTCCAACTCCCAGCCTCAAGGGAGCCTCCTGCCTCAGCCTCCCAAGTAGGTGGGACTACAGGCACATGCCAACATGCCCTGCTAATTTTTAAATTTTTCGTAGAGACGAAGGTCTCACTATGTTGCCTACGCTGGTCTCGAACTCCTGGCCTCAAGGGATCCTCCTGCCTTGGCCTCCCAAAGTGCTAGGATTACAGGTGTGAGTGCCTGGCACTTTTTCTGAGTTTTAATTTGTCTTCCTCGTCCTCCATGATTTTTCCAGGCATCACACATGCCACTGGCTCTGATCAAGAAACTCATTTTACAATTTAAGAATATATAGGCTAATTCTCCTGGGACTCAGTTGTCTCACCATGTGTCCTGGTCACCCAGAAGCATCCAGCCCTTAAAGATGTGTGAGCCTGTTGATTGAAGATTCAGTTATGGCAAGAACTGGGAGAAAACCTTGAAAGTTTGGGCTGAAGTATATGCTCTGAATTTCTTCTGTAGCCCAAATATAAGGGTCCAGTAACCACAGGTTGGAAATGGGTGAAGCATCTTTCACTTTGACATCTAATGACCCAATTGAATAATTTTTGATTCTCATAACTGCACAACCAGGAGCTCTGCTGGTTTAGAGGTCTTAGCAACCAGTCAAGGAATGTTTCCATCAGAGGACACAAAAATGACGATGCTGATATCTGGACAGATTTGAATTTGATAATTCTATCAGTCAAACCCCAGAAAAATGATTGGCAGCCACAGAGGCAAATGAGGAATAAAGCATCTTTCTACATAGAGTCACAGGCTTGGGACTCCCTTGGTGGAGGCTAATGTCCCTGCCCGGTGTCTTTCTCTGTTCCTTAGGCTGTTCAGGACCCTGTGAGCAAATCACCCTATTCCGAACTGAAAGCTCACTTGGAGTGCTTTCTCAAGCATCCAGACCTGGGAATGGCAGGGTATTGGGAAGTGAGGTGGTGTTAATGAACCACACTCCTCTTTCCTAAGCCAACTTCCAAAGCAACTGAGATATAATCATGGGAGTTACACAGATCAAGATCAAAATACTAACTTTCTAGCCGATAAAGGAGACCAGGTCTTGACCTCCCCAGACTCCCTAGTATTTATTGTCAAAACTGTAGTCCTCCCTCCGTGAGGGTCAGAACACATTCTTGTAAGTTCACTGCACGGAGGAGCAGAGAATCTGAGTTTGCTGAGAGTAGGCTGCTCCGAAGGAGAATATGCCAGCCTCACTGTTCCAGTTAGTCACTCTTCCTCCCTCAGGGAGGTCTGTGTGGAGAAAAAAGGGGAAGAACTTGTCTGCTCATGCCTTCTCCCCCCGCCATGACGGTATGAGCAATGGAGGACAAGGTTTCTTCCCTCTCAATATGGCACCTTTCCCCTTGCAGCAACCTGAGTCTATCAGGGACCATCAGCTGTCCAACAATGTGACCCATTCTGACGAGGAAAGAGATAGACGAGAGCTTATTTCTCTCTAAATATCATAAGTTACAGACAATGGTCTTTGCTGTGTTCTCTAGAACAGTAGTAATGTGGCAATCATATCCAGGGCAGGCAAGTAGCCTGGAAGAGCAGATGTGGTATTTGGGGACTGGCAGGATGACCAAATTAGATTGTCAGAGCTATTAAATACAAAGGACCCTAGAGATCACTTGAGACACTGGGCAGTGAACAATTGGTAAGAAGAGCAGAAGCTGGAAAATGAGAACAGGCAGTAAGAGGACGCGAGCTGAAGCTATGAGTGAACAGATGGATACTGGAAGCTGGGGTGGAGAGCAAAGAGCGTTCTGTAGGTAGAGGTGTGGACAGCAGGAGATGAGAGACAGGAGCCGGATTCGAATGATGATGAAGCTCTAGGGCAGCTCTCCCTGCTGCTGAGGGAAGGGCGGGGCTCACCCAGTGCTGGATCCACACTGGGGCCTGTGTAACCTCCCAGTTACCAAACTGTGTTTTAGGACGAGGGGAGGCTAGCTATTGAGCTGTGTGTAGGTTCACCAGAGATCTGGCTGTATGGCCAATGTATCACTCTGCCTGACACACGTAACTTCATGAACCACCAACACACAGGGTAATCTGCATAAGCCTCCTTGTGCCTTACAACTCAAAAGAGGCTAAAAGACTAGCTTTTCTCCTGGCAACTAACTGCACTCTGTACAAACCATAGATATTAGTATTAATTAATTTTTTTTGCCGGGGAGGCCAGGCACAGTGGCTCACGCCTGTTATCCCAGCACTTCGGGAGGCCCAGGCGGGAGGATTACTTGAGGCCAGGAGTTTGAGACCAGCCTGGGCAACATAGCAAGACCCCCTTTCTATCAAAAAAGAAAAAATTAGCTGGGCGTGGTGGTGCACGCCTGTAGTCCCAGCTACTTGGGAGGTTGAGGCAAGAGGATCACTTGAGCCCAGGAGCTTCAGGTTACAGTGAACTATGATCAGGCTACTGCACTCCAGTCTGAGCTGTTAACAGAGCGAGACCCTGTCTCTACAATAAAAATAAAATAAAGTTTTTGACCCAATAGTTTTTATCCCCATGGTAGTACGACCTGAGGTCTTTTTGATTAGTCCAGAATTCCCTGTGATCATTTCTCCCAGCCCAAATAATAATCAGTGATGCAGCTTTAGAAGCCTCACTGTTTACCCTAAGAAACTCGTTTTTTCCTGGCACTCCTAGCAGGGTCTTCTTGGGAAGTCAGCGCATCCATGTCTAGGGTCTGTCTTGAGGTCTAGAATGGCACGAGCAGTCAAGATGATGAGTGCCGACAGCTCCACTTCCAGCTCACCATTAGCTAGGACCTATAATCTCTGGCTACACTTCGTTTACCCCAACGTACTACTTCTCTCCTTCCTCACCTTCTTCATCCGTTTTTGATCTCTGTACTCTCCTCTCCCCTCTCCCCTTGCTTCTGTCCTCTCCTCTCTTCTTCTCCTTTTTTTTTTTTTTTTTTTTTTTTGAGACAGAGTCTCACTCTCTTACCCGGGCTAGAGTGCCATGGCGTCAGCCTAGCTCACAGCAACCTCAAACTCCTGGACTCAAGCCATCCTTCTGCCTCAGCCTCCCAAGTAGCTGGGACTACAGGCATGTGCCACCATGCACAGCTAATTTTTTCTATATGTATTTTAGTTGTCCAGCTAATTTCTTTCTATTTTTAGTAGAATGGGGGTCCCACTCTTGCTCAGGCTGGTCTTGAACTCCTGAGCTCAAATGATCCACCCGCCTCGGCCTCCCAGAGTGCTAGGATTACAGGTGTGAGCCACCGCGCGCACGCCTGGCCCAAACTTTATTTTTAATCTCTCTCTTTCAGGGACTATCCATGAAGGATGGCTCTAATGAGGAAGTAGCATTCTTTGGAATTCTCTGATCGTTGTAGCCAACAACCTGTCTCGATTGAGAAAGATGTAGTTAGGTGGCATCAAACCTGCTCTGATGTCTCCAGCAGAACAACACAGACAGTACCTTACTACGCCTCTTACAGATTGCAGCTGAAGAACCCCAACGAGTCGCCAACTGTCTGCCTTTGTGGTGAATGACAGAGGATGAGAGGACTGCGACTGTGTAATATGAGATATTGGGCAAGATGTGATTAAAAAGCCGTATCTCAAGTTACTCCTGCTATAGAGGCATTTAATACTGTTGCACAGGAAATGCCAGAGCATTGTACAAATGGAGAAGTCATTTTCAGTTCTGACCTAAGGCAGGAAGGGACTTTAAAACTCCTTTTTGTCACCACAACCTGTATGAATACAGCCACTAGAGGAGAAGGGTCCCAGCAGAGTGCACACTCAGAGCTCTTGGGTTAGAGATGCAGGGCACCAGCCTCACCCAGGTATTCTCAGACTCAGCATCCAAACACTGCCCCTTCAGCATGTGCAGAAGATGATGTGTAGCAACAGACTCCTATAAAAAGAGGCAGACATCGCAGTGCAGGGAAGCCTGTGTGAGACGGGAGACATGGGCTGCCTACAACAATATTCAACTTGCATCATCTGAAGAGGGGCAGAAGTTGGAGATCAGAACCCACTGTGGGTCTTTAACTATGGTGTGTTATAGCCCTCTTCAGTCATTCTCAACATTTCACTTTAATATCTTCGTAAAGTTCCCAGCTTGGTAGGCTGGGAGTGGTGGTGCACTCCTGTAACCCCAGCATTCTGGGAGGCTGGGAGGCAGGAGGACTGCTTGAGCACAGGAGTTTGTGACCAGCCTGGGCAACACAGCAAGACCCCATCTCTACAAAAAATTTAAAAAATAGCTGGGCATGGCTGCTGGCGCCTATAGTCCCAGCCACTCAAGAGGCTGAAGCAGGAGGATCCCTTGAGCCCGGGAATTTGAGACTGGAGTGAGCTATGATTGCACCAGTACACTCCATCCTGAACAACACAGTGAGACCCTGTCTCTAAAAAAACATAAATAAATAAAATAAAGTTGGTTTTTTTGGTTTTGTTTTTCTTTTTGTTTTGAGACAAGGTCTCACTCTGTCACCTGGGCTGGAGTACAGTCGCATCACGTAGCTCACTGCAACCCCTCAAACTCCTGGACTCAAGCGATCCTCCTGCCTCAGCCTCCTGAGTAGCTGGGACTACAGGCGGGAGCCACCTCACCCAGATAATTTTTCTATTTTCAGTAGAGGTGGGGGTCTCACTCTTGCTCAGGCTGGTCTCGAACTCCTGAGCTCAAGCAATCCTCCTGCCTCGGCCTCCCAGAGTGCTAGGATTACAGGCTTGAGCCACCACGCCCAACCTAAAATAAAGTTTTGAGCTTGGTGAATTCCAAGGCGATATTAGAATCCACTAGAAAAATAAAGATATGCACTGCCTTTTACCAATTTCTTTCCCACTGTGTCTGCCACACATTACCACAGCTCTCCGTTTAAGGGGCCATGATGATTGCATGGTGAGACCATGGCACTTGCTGTTTTAGGTTGGACAGCTCTTCCTGTGCTCTCTGTCCCATCTGTGGTGTCAATATTTATGGTCCTGTGGTCAGTTTACTGACATGGCAAGAATGATGGTGGTGGTGGGATGGAACAGAATAATGGCAGACTCTGAAGTGCCTGGATAGCAGGAAGATAATTCAGACAGAAAAATAGGAAGGCCAAAAATAAATTGTGCCTTTGAGAGTCTGAAAGAGAAGGAGATATGAACCCCTGGCTGTAATTGCAGCTGTGTTCACTGTGAGGACAGGTGTTTGCCCTCTGATAATAAGTAGACTTTAATCCTTGGTGTGAGTATAAGCCATTGTCAACAGGAGTGGCTCCAGAGAAATTCAAAATAATTGCTCAAGACGAAACATCAGCCCACAGCCAAATTCTCACACCTCAGAATTACATTACTGGCAAGTAGGAAATTGCAGTCTTGATACAGCTCATTAGGTAATAGGAAAGACACTGGTTCTTCCAAGTCCACAAAGGTTTTCGAGTGCTTCAGGAGCTAGCCAGGCAAGCTATTCCAGCAACGGGGAGGTGTGGCCCTGGTGTGAGGTGACGTACTGTGAACACCCAAGCTGATGAGTTGTGTAATGAACGGATGAGTCAAAGATCATGCTTCCTCATTTGTCAGCTACTTGGTAGCTCCCAGGAACTGGCTCCAGTCTGTCGCTGGCTCCACGCAAGCAATCCTGAGGCTGATTGTAAACCCATAGAGTCACGGTCATGACCTGAGTTTCAGTGGAGTAAGTGGGGAGGTGAGATGAAAAGACTCCTGCTTCACAGCCTTTAATCTGCAGAGAGGGAATCAGTCAGGAACTGTGTTTCTGTGAGCATCTTCATTTTCTTTGGGGTAGTGTGGATTTTTTTTTTTGAGACAGTTTTGTTCTGTCACCCTGGGTAGAGTGCAGTGGCATCATCATAGCTCACTGCAACCTCAAACTCCTGGGCTCAAGTTATCCTCCTGCCTCAGGCTCCCAAATAGCTGGGACTACAGGTGCATGCCACCATGCCTGGCTAATTTTTCTGTTTTTTGTAGAGATAGGATCTCGCTCTTGCTCAGGCTGGTCTTGAACTCCTGACATCAAGTGATCATCCCACCTCAGTCTCCCAAAGTGCTGGGATTACAGATGTGAGCCACCATGCCTGGCCTGGGGTATTGTGAATTTTTGATGACAGCCCAAGGGAAGGAGCCCAGTAAGATTCTGGTCCCACAAATTAGGCGTCTTAAGGCTGGGTAAGGGTGTCTTCAGCGTCAGAATCATCAGCTCTGGCAAGGTATGAAGTCTTGCCTTTAGGACATGGCTACCACTAGCCAGTCAATAGCACCCACCGCCATGGTTCTATGTTCATTCCAGCGAGCTGCCTCCCACAAGTATCCCTGACTGGTATTGACACAAGTCACACTGCAAATAGTCCTGGGGAGGTGGTGGGGGAGAGCTTTCCTCCTAATCCCCAGTGGTCCAGGAAGAATCGAGGAGTCATATACTCCCAGGTTTAAATCCTGGCTACAACTCCTAATAATTGAATGACTATGGATAAGGAATTAATCTCTGAGTCTCAATTTCTTATCCATAAATTAAAGATAATAATATCCAGTTTGTGGGGTTGTATTGAAGATCAAATCAAATCAGGAATATAAAGCGCCTAACACAGTGTCTAGCACGAGTAGAAGCTCCATAAATGACAGTCCCCATCTCCATGATCAGTGAATCTCAGAGTTAGAAAAACGTTAAAAGTCATCCAATAAAATCTTCCTTCTGCTTTTGTGTTGCCAGAATCCCCTCTTCCACCTCCACGACATGTGGCCATCCAGCCTCTGCTGTGAATCCATCCAAGGCAAGGGAAATCCTCTTCAGGACCTCTGAGGGTCTTGCTGAGATTGAGCTGAAATAGAACTCTCAGTGGCTCTTACTATTTGAAATCGTGACTCCTTGCCACAGGCAAGACTAGCACTTCCAGTTGTGCAGATCTCACATTGCTCAGCTCTGGGTATCTGTCGCTTTTCTTAGAATACCAAGTCAATGGTGCTCCTTGGAATTGGGCAGCGTCATGGTCCTGTCTATATGACAGTCATTCAATTATTTGGTGTCAACCTCATTTGAGTCTTTCCTTTTCCAATGAAAACACTCATAATTCCTTCTATCCTGCCTCAAATGACAAATTTTGTACCTCCCATCAGTCTAATCAATCTTCTCTGAATGCTGAACTGTGTGGCGCCTGGATCTGGGCACAATGCTTCAGAGTCACCATCTGACCAGTTTAGAATAGTGAGACCCACTTTTCACAGCTCATGCCACTAAGCTATCTTCCCTCACCCCTCGTCCATCCTGTATTTGCATAGTTTGTTTTGTTATTTTAGTTCTCTCTTAATCCAGCAATAAGACTTTACATTTTCCCCTGTGAAATTTCTTCTTTCTAGATTCAGTTTATCACTACAGAAGACGAAGACCTCTTTGTATTATACGACATACTCATTTTCTCATGTGGTAGAGATTACTCAAGACTCACAGGACCAAGGACAGAGTTCTTTATTTTACTCTCAGAAAATTCCCTCCAACTTAACATTGATTCTTTTTTCTTTCTTTCTTTTCGTTTCTTTTTGGTTGTTTCTTTGATTATTTGTTTGGATTTTTATTGTACTAGCATCCAGCCAAGATGTCTCTATCTTGACCATAGTTTTATTATGGTACGCTTTGTTTAGTTTCAAGTTATTTATTTCTTCAGCCAACATGAATGGAGCACCTGCTGTGTCTTGGCACTGTACCAGACACTTGCAGTACAAGCAGTATCGTGGTAGTCAATGGTTAACAACTGACTACACAGAGAGGAAAAAAGGCCTGACTTGTAGTGTTTGCTGATCTCCAAGACATAACTACCTACAACAGGACAAAGATTTCAAACTACCAAGGTGATGTCATTGAACGTGGACTTGGGAAGATTTGTATTGCACAATCAGCTCTTGGGCACCAGCATAAGCCATATCCAGCACACCCACTGATAATGTACAGAAAAATCCTACATAATCTCTGCCTCAGAAAAGTTCCATGAGGATCTCACAGCCTGGTAACATACAGTCTATCTCCCTCTAAACGTACCGTGGAGAAACCATGTCAAAGGAGGAAATAACATTTGTCTGATATGATTTGTTCTCAGTGAGCCCATGTTGTTTCATAATTGCAAAGAACTCTAGCAAACCATTCTTTTCATGTTTCATTCAAAATTATTTCCAGAAGCAATGTCAAACTCATTCACCTATAATTTAGGGGATCTACGTTCTCCCTTTAAAAAACTCGTACACTGCCCATATCTAGTCTTCTAATGCTTTTGCTATTCTCCATAAATACTCAAAGCTTTCCATGAGCAATTTGGAAATCTCCTTCCTAAATTCACTCAGTATCTTGGGCAAATTCTGTTTCAATACTGGAGCCCAGAGCTCACTGTGCCTCTCAACCCACCTTTAGCTTTGATTCAAACCAATGTAGAGTCTTCTCTTTTGGATTCAAATATCTTTCTACTTCATGAGAAAGATTGAAGGAAAATAAGGATAAGTATTTTTTTCTGCATGTTTCCATAGCACAAAATCTTTGTTTTTTAATGCTGATAATCAGAATAATGGATCCCCAAAGATGTCCATGTCCTAATCCCTGGGCCACAGGAATATGTTATGTTACATGGCAAGGAGGGGTTAAGGTTGCACATGGAATTAAGCTTGCTAAACAGCAGACTTTAAAATAAGGAGATCACATGGGACAATCCAGGTGAGCCCAATTTAATCACAAGGACCCATTACAGGTGGAAGAGAGAGGCAGAAAAGATTCAAAAGTGCTATACTGCTGGCTTTGAAGATGGAGGAAGGGGCCAAGACAAAAGGAATGCAGGTGGCTCCTAGAAGCAGGAAAAAGCAGGAAAATGGCTTTTCCTCTAGAACCTCCAGAGGGAAGCTGCCCTACTGACACCTTGGTTTTCACCCAGTGAGACCCATTTTAGACTTCTGATCTCCAGAATTGTAAGATAATAAATCTGTGATCTTAAGCTACCAAGTTTGTGATAATTTGTTACAACAGCAATAGAAAACTCATACACCAACCCATTGCAGACCTCCTTCTCCTTTGCCCTCTTCCCTCGTCCACTATAGAAGCTGGAAAGCCCAACGCTTGCTGTGGAAGCAAGTCTGTGGTGTTCTTGTCCACGAGCAGAAACACGATGATGACCCAGATACCACTTTCACCAAAATATGGTGTTCTGGAAATCCAGAGGACATTGACCACTGAAGAAAGTGCTTTGGCTGTCAAGATGAACCCAGTGGCAAAGGGGAAGACAATGCTTCTCCTAGACGGTATTGTGCTCAGCTTCAGTCACATCCAACGTGGGGGATCTCCAGTTACACAGCTCCGTCTTTAGGTGACACATGCACACACAGCCTCTTTTCCCAAGATGTCTTCAGAATGCTGGAGTGCCACATGCAGATGGATTTCCAAACGTAGCCACCCATTCTGCCTGGAGCCCTCTTTTCCTGTCATCTCAGTGTCCTAGCTCCTGAGAGCACAAGTCCCACTTCATCCCAATCCCAAGACCCACCACGTTTTCTAGCTCAAAATGAGTGTTATTTCTTTCAGTGGAAAAAACTGTCCCTATTACAGAAAAAGTAAATTTTTTACTTCCTAATACCCCTGAAGAAATTACTCCATTAGTATCTCAAGCCACGGTTTCTTTCTCTTGTGAGTCATCATCATAGCTCACTGCAACCTCAAACTCCCGGGCTCAAACAATCCTCCCACCTCAGCCTCCTGAGTAGCTGGGACTACAGGAGTGTGCACCACCACACCCAGCTAATTTTTCTATTTTTTGTGGAGGTGGGGTCTCACTCTTTCTCAAACTGGTCTCCAACTCCTGACCTCAAGCTATTCTCCCACCTTGGTCTCCCAAAGTGCTAGGATTACAGGCATGAGCCACCGCGCCTGGCGGTGTCTCATAAATTTAACTTCACTTTTTGATCAATATTCCTTCTCCAGCCTTCCTCTTCCCATCACCATGAAACTCTCAGCAAAGCAAAGTGAGGACTTTGCCACATATTTGGGTCTTACAAGAACGAAAATTTCAGTGGAGTGTGGAGAGTTTATGAACAGCCATATTTTGCCCTTTTCTTCCCTCCAGCTTGGTGGGGAGACTGCAGCTCTTTTCCACAACCACAGTACTTGTTTTGTTCTTCCTTTTTATCCTTATCTCCGCCTTTAGCCTAGGGTAATTGATTTCCACCCACCATAAATGTCCCCTGTCCTCTGTTCTCTTCTAGCTCTGTGTTCCAGTCTCATGTTTCAGGCCTCGGAGTCTCAGGAACTGTGCCCCCTCAGTTACTCATGCTTGGAACTCAGGTATTGTCTGTGTGTTACTCATTAACATGTTCTAGGTGCTGTGGAGAAATCAGCGATGCTTCATGTGACAGGGATCTTGCCTTGGAGTTCACAGTCCAGTTGGGAGAGATGACTAGATAATTACATTACAAGGTAAGAAATGCTACGTGCTCTAAGAAGAGAACTGATAAGAGGCAATGGGAGCTCCGAAATGGATAAGAGGTCACTTCCAATTTGAAGAGAGACCTCAAGGAGGAGGGACTTTTAAGCCAGACCTTGAGAAATGTGAACAACTTAAAGATATGAAGAAAGGGGTGGGTGTCATTGCAGGCAGAGGAGGGGTCATGTGAGTGAAAAGTTCGGAGGGGCGATGAGACTGCTGTATCCACGGAGGAGACTGAAGTCCAGCTCAGATCAAGCATGGCCTGGTGTGTGGGGGGGTGGGGAGGGCCCTAGTGGGAGATAACACTAGAAATGTTCAATGGGGCCAGACCTTGGAGGGTTGCAAAGTCAGCAAACAGGACTTGCCTTTCAGCTGCAGCCATTGGGAATCTTAGAAGTCTGGTGAGCAAGGAGTGAAGTCACATATTTTTTAAATGTATAATTAACCCCTAAATTTAAGAAAGAAAAAAAGTTGGCATTTAATTATTTAACCAAGTTGTGTGGGTTGTCATCTAACCTCTGATCTCCCTCTCTAAAAAATACCTTTTTAACAAAACTGCCAAATATATAGGGGCAAGTGAAGAGAATGCTACATAGATTCTAAAAGGCCCTGCCTATGCACACCCAAGAGAAAATCCAGGCTGGAAATAAAGATGCCACTCAGATCCACCAGGCACAGGCCCTTTGTAAGCTGTGTAGTGAGAGAGAGTTGAGCAGGAGGAGGTAGCTCGCAAGTGCAAAGAAGGCTGCAGTGGAAATGACCTTGAAATGGCATCTGGAGCCCACGTTGGAGTGGGCTCCCTGTCACTGATTCACAGGGCTCTTCCCTTCTCAGGGCCTCAGTTTCCCATCTGAACACTGAGGGGGTCCATCAATGTGGTTTCTGAAGGTCTTCACACCCTGGGCAGCAGAAGTTCAGAAACCTTGCTCTGTTATCTTCTATGGTGCCTCAGGCCCATGTCACTATCCCAGCATGGGCATGAAATGAACACGCTCTGCTATTCTTGCCTCGTGTCTGGAACTTCTGCCTTAGAATGCTGTACACAGATCTCTGGACACAGGGAATACCAACCATAGTCCCCTTAATTCTGTTACTTTTTCCAGGTAGAGTCTGGTGTGCATTGGAGAGATGTTTCAGGTGGGAGTGATGCTGAAGTGGGAAAACCTTGAAGAAAACTAACTACAAACCCTCTGTCCATGGAAGGCCTGGCCCAGACTGAGTTGGAGAGTACAGCTTTATCCTGGTCCCATGTAATTGTCTTTGCTTGCATTTCTTGTGATTCTGAGAGCTGACATAAAAACAGCCATTGTGGAACCAGTCATAATTTGAATTAGAAAAATGTTTGCAATGTCACCTTTGTGAGGGCACCTGGAGACTTCTTATCTGATACCACTATTAACACTAGGTGGATATCTTTTAACTAGTGATCTAGGCTGTTATCTCAAGGACACAGTGTAACCAATAAGATGTGCTTATATAAGTTGCATTATTGACAGCTCAGAGGCAAATTTGTGGCCACATACAGAGATGTGTTGGTTACTATGCATTTTAACTTTCTTTCTTTTATCCCACCCAATTTTTAAAAATTCCTTATTTCCATTAAGAAAGAAATTATGTGGCTAAGTGTGGTGGCTCATGCCTGTAATCCTAGCGCTCTGGGAGGCCAAGGCAAGAAGATCACTTGAGCTCAGGAGTTTTGAGACCAGCCCGAGCAAGAGTCAGGCCCCTATCTTTACTAAAAAAAAATAGAAAAAAAAGTATCCAGCCATGGTGATGTGCACCTGTAGTCCCAGCTACTCAGGAGGCTGAGGCAGGAAGATCACCTGAACCCAGGAGTTTGAGGTTGCAATGAGCTATGATGATGTCACTGCACTCTAGCTGGCGCAACAGACCAAGACTCTGTTGCAAAAAAAGAAAAAGAAAAAAAAAGAAAGAAATTATGCTTAGCATAGTATGTTCAAACAGAAATGTATAATGAAGATGTTAAAAGTCCTTTATATAGTAACCCCTTCAGAAGTAACTGCAGCAAGAGTTTGATAGATTTTCTTCCAGTTTTATGTTGTTGCATATACATACTGTTTGCTAGGGCTGCTATGACAAAGTAGCCCAGACTGGGTGGTTTTAACAACAGGATTTATTTTCTGTTGGGAATTAAATAGTTCTGAAGGCTAGGAGTCCAAGGTCAAGGTGTTGAGAGGGTCGGTTTCTTCTGGGGCCTCCCTCTGTGGCTTCTAGCTGGCCATCCTCTCCCTGTGTGCTCATGTGGTCTTCCCTCTGTGCCAGTCTGGGTCCTAATCTTTTCTCATAAGGACACCAGTTGTGTTGGATTAGAGTCTGCTCTAATGACGTCATTTAACCTTAATTATACCTCTTTAAAGTTTGATCTCCCAGTACAGTCACATCCCGAGGTAGTGGGGATTAGGACGTCAACAGACCCACTGGGTCGGGGGTGTGGACTGATGGTTCAGCCCAGCTCGTGCACACACACAATATCTGTGTCAACACCCACAGTGTCATCCACAGGGCATGCTGGCTCCTCACAGCCCCTCTTCCTCCTTTGAATGGCTTTATTTCTGTCTCTTCATCTGAGGTTTATGTCATTGTTTTAAGTTTACTTTTCACATCACACAGCAGTTGGCTACTGCATGAATTCTGCCGTTTGCTGTTTCTGTTCTGTGAGTTAGTTCTAAAACGATATGTTGTCCTTGCTTTCTTTTCTTAGCTCTTCCAGCGTCCCTGTTTGATCTTATTCACTTGATTTATTACTACCTCTTTTCATCTCCTTTTTTCCGCAAAGGCCACATGCTCTTTCTTTTCTGTATAAGTGCAAGGCGTGTGTTATCAGAAAGCCCCTGCTGCTTTCAGGAATGTTCTCTACACTTCTTCTATTTGACCTCCAACAGTGCTGATCCTTTCTCCCCGATGACTCCCTCTTCGTGGCTCTGGATTCTTTTTGCCTTCTGCCCCCAGGAGTTAAAAATGAGCATTCGCGCCCTGTCCGTGTTCAGACTTTCAGCACTGTGTGTGTGTGTGTGCGTGTGTGTGTGTGTGTGTGCGTGTGTGTGTGTGTGTGTGTGTGTGTGTACACAGGGGTCTTAAGCAGTGTGTGTTTGGGAATTTTGTCCCTGCCCTCTCCTTCTGGGACTTTACCCTGTCTATGCTGTCAGCATGCCCTCAGCTTCTAGATCATTCTCATTACCAGGGGAGGCCCATTCCCTTTGCAGGCTCCTTAAGGCCCCATGTGTATTGCTTTGATATGGCAGTCAAATCTCTAATATTTTACTGTCTTTAATGTCATGATTAGAAAAGATTATCCTGCTTTAAGAGGATATAAAACAGTCATGCATCACTTAAGGACAGGATGTATTCTGAGAAATTCATCATTAGACTATTTTGTCATTGTGCAAACATCACGAGTGTACTTACATAAGCCTAGATGGTATAGCCTACTACACACCTAGGCTGTGGGGAACCTGCAGCCTCAAGAACACCTGTGGCCCTCCAGGTGCCTGAGTGTGGCCCCTCAACTAAATCCAAACTTTATTAAAAAGATTCGTTCTGTAAAATTTGGATTCGATCAAAAGGTGACACTCAAGGATTCAGAAGGCCACAGGCAATTGTAATACAATGGTAAATATTTGTGTATCTAAACATAGAAAAGGTAATACATTGCCCTGTGATGTTACAATGGCTACAACATCACTAGGCTAGGCAACAGGAATTTCTCAGCTCTGTTATAATCATGTGGGACACCATGATACATGTGGTCCTTCATTGACTGAAACATTGTTACACAGCACATGGCTGTATTCATCTACATATTCTTCTGGTAAGTGCAAATGACTCCAGTTTTTTTTCCAAATGGCTAGCCAACTTTTCCAATGTCATTTGTTAAATTATCCAAATTTTCCCACCTATATAATATACTGAGTAGTGTTTATATATATGGCATTTATAATATAATGAATAGTGCATAGATGCAGAACTTTTATAGGCTTTTTTTTTCAATCTCCTAGATATAGCTCTTCTAGTTATATCTATTTTCAGAACAGTAATGTATATTCACAAACATACTATTTTATGTTATCATATATAATATATGTAAATTTGCTTTTGAACTACTGGTAAATCAAAAGTTGTAAAAGTCATATAAAAGCTCCCACTTCCCTCTCCTTCTACTCAGCCTCCATGTACAAGGCCTGCTCGCAACACCGACCCAATCAAAGCACAATGGATAATGCCCCAAACAAGAAGACCTCCTAGAGTCTCTCTCTCTTGACCAAGGGTAAGTCTGCCCAGCAAGGCCGAGGAACCCATGCTGAGATATAAATTCATCTGAACTTATCAAATCTTTATTTTGTGTAAGAGAGGTGGGAACGTCTTATGTACATATCTAATAGTATCTCAACAGGTGGCCCCAACATTTATCTTTGGGAGGGATCACTCTTTATTTTGAAAAAAGTTAGTCTCATAGTCCATTTAGACGCATAAGGTTGGTTTTCAAGTTGTAAAGCCCAGGTGTGAAGTGTAAAGAGTTTAGGAGTTCAATTGCTTTATGAGAACAAAAGAAATTAATTTTAGACTCCTAAGAGGGGAACACAGAAATGAGATAGAAAGAGAGTAAAGGTAGAGGCTAGTGACACAGTCCAATGCCCAGTGATGGGAGAGCTAAAAGGGCTTTTAAGAGGAATCTAATATTCAAAGCTGGGCTGTTAGCACTTGTAGTGACATAAACTCCTCCACCTCTCCAAGTTTGCAGTATCATTTCCTCAAATGAAGACGGTGGGGAGGGGAGGCAGTTGGAGAGAATGGGGGACAGCAGCTGTGTTCTGTGTCTCGGTCCATGTGTTGATGAGGGATGGTCCATGATCTAAACTTATTCAGCAGAAACACAACCTTAGAGCAAAGGTAACCATGAGAAGGTAAGTTCCCTGGACATTTGTAAAAATGTAGGGAAGATCTTTTATTTCTATAAATTATAGAATGGGGACTTTACACTAAATCTGGTGAGCAGGGTGACTAGAGATGACTCTCTGTAGTTATCTAAAATGTCACTGGCTATCTCTGTGTTTGTCTTTCAGAGGAACTGGCATCCTTCATATCTTTGGGGAAATGGATCTCCATATTGCTCAACCCACCTCCCAGAAATGGGTGGGGAGAGAGAAGGGATACTCGAAATTTCAAAGCCTCTGCCGGTTCTTCCAATGGTCCTTTTTTAAGCAGAGCAAATTAGAAATGATTAAGTTCTTTATCTGTAACCTGTGGCTAATCACAATAGCTTCTTCAGAGGATTGTGGTAAAGATTAAATGATTAATATGTGTAAAGTGCTTTAAATATGCCTGGCACAAGAGTAAATTCTATGTGCCTGGCTGCACAGTTTACTCACTTGGGGAGCTTTAAAACTACTGATGCTTGGGCCACTGAGCAATTATGTCGTAATCTCTGGAGTGGGGCTCAGACATCAGCACTTTTCAAAGCCCCCTAGATGATTCTAATGTGCGGTCAGGATTAATAACCACTGTTTTATGAGATGTTATTAATATTTTTATCAAAATGATATCTTAAATGCTGATTTGTGAGGAACAAAACTAGTCACACAAGTTGTTTGTTAAGAGGTTCAATATTCCCACATTCCTCCCCTTAGGGGACCCTAGTTGGCAGGTATCCTTTGCATTTAGATTTTCCCTAAGGAACGTTAATTGCTTGAGCTGTCATAAGAGAGTGGAATTTTTACATTTCCCCGATGACAGGGAGAGAAGAATCTGTACTGCACGACTAAAATCCAACCTGTATGTCTGTTTCAATGTTCCCTCAAACACAGCCAAGGAAGAGATCCTCTTTACTTGCTGGACTTGTGTGCCATCAGAAATCCAAGACTTAGTTAAGAGTGGTGCCAAAAAGTCACCAAGCCACCCTATATGGTCTGAGATTACAAGAAAACCAAAAATCTTTCTAAGTCAAAAAGTTTTGCCTGCATTTTCAGATCTTCTTCTTAGTTTCCAAGCAGCCAGCCACCTGCTTTCAGCTTTCACCTAAGACTCAGCAATTTAAGGAAGGAAAAAGATTATCCTAGGTCAGAAATGTTCTGGGAAATGTTACATAATCTT
Source organism: Varecia variegata (assembly GCA_028533085.1). NCBI lineage: Eukaryota > Metazoa > Chordata > Mammalia > Primates > Lemuridae > Varecia > Varecia variegata. The sequence goes on from CM052443.1 coordinate 111,207,906, forward strand.
GCCTCTGGAAAAGTACAATTTTTGGCATCTTTCCCAACCTTAGAAAGCATGTTCATCTTCTGGGAGAAGAAAGCCCTTCATCTTTTCCTACTTGGTGGCTTTTTCTTGACTTAGCTTCCTGAGATTATGCTAAAACCTCTATTAACAGCTTCTTTGGGGACAGGGAGCTGCTTAAGATTAGACCAGTAAAGGTGAGGTTGAACAGGGGTGGATCAGTTGCTAGATTCATTCATTTGTGTGTCCACATTGCCTGCATGGTGCAATTCTGTAATAGGCCCACAGAAATATAAGTTATTGAGGTAGACATGTCCAGAACATCTCAGGTCTTTCTCCGTACATATGAAAGCTCCCCTTGGAGCACAAGGGCAAGTTGCAAATGGGAGCAGTTTGATTGAGGAGTTTTAGGAAGTCTGCTCAGTATGGACAATCTCCTTGCTTACAGTGTCTGTCACAGACCTCTGGTCTCCACGTGGAATTCAAGCGGCTGCTAGGAAACCACACACTGTGCAGACTAAGCATGACACATAAAAGTAGAGCTGGTGCAGGTAGCATGAAAAGAAAAAATCGGAAGTCTCATTAAGGTCTCAGCCAGGTGGAGGACTCTCTGTCCTGCAGACTGGACATCCAGGGCCACTGCAGTGAGAGTAAATCCAGGCGGGCCCTGGCCAGCGTGTGGGAAGTGCAGAAGCTGCCCTGGCCTTTGGCATTAGCCAGGTGCACTTTGTCAGACTGCCACCTGCTGAGCACTTCCCAGCAACTCCCTCTGCTTTTATGCCACACACCTGGAGGCCCCTCCGGGTTAGAGATCTTCTGGGCCCCAACGTGAGGTCTTTATTAGGAAGAAAAAGGAGTAGAAAGGAGAAGGCCAGAGCTCTTGGACTGTGTGACCGAGGACCCTACCCTTTCCTTCTCTAGACATCATTCCTGCATTTTAAAAAGGCAGGAGGCTCTAGATTTTCTTCCCTCCCACCTGTGCACACTGACAATGCCCCAGATCTCCCCCCTCATAGCAGCTACATGTTGTGACTGCTCCATGTGTCTGCTGGCCCCGAGAGGGGCCATGTCTATCTCATGCACCCTGTGTCCTCAGTACAGTGGCATGCACAGTGACATGTACACAGGTACTCAAAAAATATATCTGCTGAATGAGAAAGAGAGGAAGGAAAGGAGGGAGGAAAGGAGGCTGAGATAGCCCAGCAAGTTGATGGGAGTGCATTTGCAGGAAGGCTGCTAGGAGGCCTGAAAGTTCCTGCAAATTAGGAGGGGAGAAAGCTCCTTCTCTCCAATCCCTATGAAAGGAAAATAAGTGAGGCTGAAATTTTCTCAATTTAGTTAAAAAAAAAAAAAAGAGAGAGAGAGAAAAGAAAAGAAAAGAAAGAAACGAGGCAAGCTGCAAATGGCAAAACCAGATGTGGTCTAGATTTCCAACAGAAGGCTCCATAAACCTGATAAAGCAAAGCTATCTCTGGAAACCAGACTTTTGTGAACACCCCAGTCTGTTCCTCCCCGGGAAGTGGGGGTGACAGAACAGAGGGTAGAAGTGTTTTCTTCCGATGGTATCAGAGGGGCCCGAAGCTCTGCAAGAGCCAGCAGATGAGACTTGTTAGAGCTTTGCAGTTTACACACATTGTCTTATTCTGAAAAGAACTGTGTAGAATAGGGAGGTCCGCTGGGGGCTGGAGGAAGGTGGTGACATTAGCATAGGTCTGGGCCTGGGAGGGACTAGCTGGAAGAGACCTCACAGTTGAGAGCCTCAGAGTTCTTCCTCTACCTGGAGCAATTTGGAGGAGACTCTGGTGTGAGCTCTTAACACATGTGGCTTCAGAGGATGCGGTGAAGGGGAAGCTGGTGGACTTGGAATCTCTTATGCCATGACAAAATCCTCTGGACTCTTGATTTTTCTTTTCTTTTCTTTTTTTTTTTTTTTATTTTCTTTTTCTTGAGACAAGGTCTCACTCTTTTGCCAGGGCTAGAGGACAGTGGCATCATCATAGCTCATTGCAACTTCTAGTGTCTGGGCCCAAGCGATCCTCCTATCTCAGCCTCCCAAGCAGCTGGGACTACAGGTGTGTGCCACCATGGCTGGCTACTTTTCTTTTTTATTATTATTTTTTTTTTTTTGTAGAAATGGGGTTTCACTATGTTGCTCAGGCTGGTCTCCAACTCCTGGGCTCAAGCAATCCTTCTGCCTAGCAAGGCCTCCCAAAGTGCTAGGATTATAGGCATAGGCCACTGCATCTGGCCTGAACTCTTGATTTTTCTTTAAAAAATTTTTTTTAAAAAGTAATACCAAGGGATATTTATAAGTAGATTATTTTTACAATAACTCTGACTTCACACTCAAATCCTGGAATCACAGAGTCACAGGCCTTGTCGCCCAGCCCATCTCAACGTGTATAGAAACATCCCCACTTCCTACGGCTTCGACATTGTACACAGCTTCTTTCAGCAAGGCCAGCACTGGGAGGAGATAAGTGAGGCATCCCCTTGTGGGCAAAATTTAAGAGGTGCCAAAAAACTCGGTAATCACGATAAATAACATTTTTAAAACTCAAAGTGAATGCAAAAAACATCCATGATGAACAAAATATCAAAATTTTAAATAAAAACATAATCCGATCTTGCACTTGCTTGACCTTGAGAGTGAGACCCTGGTCGTCTCAGCTCTGCCCAAACTCTTCTCATTTTAGAGTCTTTGTACTTGCTATTCTGTCTGCCTGTTGGCTCCTTCTCATTGTTTAGGTTTCTGCTGTAATGTTATCTTCTCAGAAAAGCCTTTTGTTCTCTGACTTCACTCTCTAAAAATCACCTTTCCCCATGCCCCCACCCTTGTACAGTTCTATTGCTCTCTATTCTATTACGGTCTTAATTTTTCAGAGCACTTATCACTATGAGATTAAGTTATTTGTTTAGGTCTTTCCTGATATCTCTGCAGTGCTTAGCACATAATACATGCTCAAAAAAGTATTAGTTGAACAAATGAAGTGAGTGAATAAAGCACCTATCAGAGATCATGCATTATCTCATTTAATTCTCTCAACAATCCTCTGAGATGAGTTCAATCACCACTGTTTCACAGGTGAGTAAACTGAGGCTTAGGGAGGTTAAGAGACATTTTCAAGGTGACATAGCTAGTAAGCTTGGGAAGGCTAAGACCACCCAGAATCCTGTTTCCTTCCACCGCCTCTCTACCAGCTAGGGTCAAGTCTCATCAACTTCCACTTCAGTGACTGCAGTGGCCCCCTAGTCGGTGTGCTGGCTCCCACCCTTGGCCCCCAGCAGTTCTTCTGCAACACAGCAACTGGTTTCAAGGTTTTCCATTGTAAATCAGAGCACATCTCCCCTATGCTTAAATCTCTCCAGGGCTGTCCCTTCCTCAAATAACATAAGCCAGAGGCACCTCCTGGGTTCCGTGTGATCTGGTCCCATGACCTCTCCCCTGGCTCTTCTGCTTAGCTGCACTGGCCTCGTCGCAGTTCCCTGAACACACTGGGCCTACTTCTACCTTGCTGGTCTCCCCTTGGAATGCCCTCCCCCAGACAGCCTCGTGGCTCCCTCTAACTTCTTCCAGCCTCATTCAAACGCTCTCATCTCCGTAGAGCCTGCCCCGACCATCGTTTAAAAAATTTGAACCTCCCCTCTGAATTCCTGCTCCATCATACCAGCCTTTCCCTCACAGGGCATTTATCTAACCCCCATTAACACAGCTTATCATTTGGTTTGTCTTTATTTTTTCTTTATTGATTGTCTTCCACCCACTCGAATGCAAGTTCCATTAAGGTGAGGATTCTGTTTGTCTGCTGGTGTGTCCTGGCACCACAGAGATGCTCGACGAATGGTGGAGCAAGGATTGGAAACCAGGTGAATTTCCTCCAAATCTCACGCTCTTGACTAAGTCAGGAAGCTGCTTCTCTGAGGATGAGCAAGGCTGTGCTGTATAGCTCAGCACTGTGTCCTGACCCCCCGGATCTGTGCTGTCTGTTGTCCCCAAGCCCAAAGGCCCAGCACTCAGAGCTGGGATTGTGCCTAGTGGCAACTAACTCACTGTGTTTACTTCCCAGGACTCTGCCCTTTCACCCTTGTACTCCTTATCTCTGTCTTCCAATGACAGATTTCACTCTTTTATCCCCAAGGTCACCTCTGCCTCCTTCACTGAGTCATTGTTATAAAAACAGAAAAATCCCAACTCTTTTCTCTACAAAAAACCCTGCTGACTCGCAACAGTGGGCCTGGCACCTAGGGAGGGCTCCGGTAGGACGCATCTGTGGCCGGGGCTGTTCTTGCCAGTCAGCCTGAGGCTGGGTCCGCTCCCTTCCTGTCTGGAGCCACGTGGAGTGGACCCAAACTCACCATCTGCCTTCCAGCCTCTTTACCCCAACCCACTTGTGCGTCTTTAAAGCTACGAACTGTTCAACTGTCCAATCAGGTTTCACAAGAAAGTAGCAGCTCCAGAAAATAGATCCTATCTGTGCTTGACCTAATTTCCTCTTGGACTTCCTATAAAACGTGCTATGCTTCTAGCTTCCCTACGCCCCGTGTATGGGGTGTGTGCGTGTGCGTGTATGTGTTTAAACAAGTTTAGATAGCATAAAATTCACTCATTTTATGTGTATGATTGAATGAATTTTAGTAAATTTACCAAGTTTTACAGCCAACACCATAATCCAGTTTTAAAACATTTCCATCACTCCATTAAGATCTTTCGTACCCGTTTACGGTTAATCCCCACTTGTACTTCCAACACCAGGCAGTCACTAAACTAATCTAGTTTCTGTCTCTATGGATTGACTTATTCTGGACATTTTAAATCAATGGAATCATTCAATGGATGGTCTTTTGTGTCTGGCTTCGTTCACTTTGCATGATGTTTTGAGGTTCATCCGTGTTATAGCATGCACAGTACTTTGTTCCTTTTTATTACTGAATGGTATTGCAGATGTGTGGTTTTGAATGGGACTAAATGAGCCTTTCTGGCTAATGGCTCCCTCCTCTGGGTCTCTGTCCTGGAGAAGCAGCCCTGCAGCCCTACTCACAAGGCCTCCCTCAAATCTCTGAGTAACCTTCCTCCGACTCTTAGTGGAAGGGCAAGTCAGGACCACCTCACCTTGCACTTGGTACAAGGTGCTTTAGACACGGGATGTCCTCAACTCAATGTCCCCTGAAGGTCCGAGTATCCCTTATTAGGCTCTCTTTGCAAGGAGAAATTGGGTCCTCAGTTGCTCCTGTATTTTCTCAGTCTTCCGAGAACAGTGCGGAGCAGATGCCACTCCCCATCCCTGCAGCCCAGCTGCTGGGCTGACTGCCTGCGTCAGTGCTGTGGCTTCAGAGGACGCTGGGACACAGAGGAAGAGCTTGGCTGTGAGTCAGCTCCCCTGAGGCCACGGACCCGGATGTCCCTCCACAGGTTCCACCAGAAAGAACACAAGTTCTCAGTAAACTTAGGGAAGGTTTCTCCTTTTTTTTTTTTTTTTTTTTGAAAAAGAGTTTCACTCTGTTGCCAGGCTAGAGTGCAGTGGCATCAGCCTTTCTCACAGCAACTTCAAACTCCTGAGCTCAAGCAATCCTCCTGGCTCAGCCTCCCGAGTAGCTGGGACTACAGGCATGCGCCACCACACCTGCCTTATTTTTCTATTTTTAGTAGAGATGGGGGTCTCACTCTTCCTCAGACTGGTCTCAAACTCCTGACCTCAAGTGATTTTGCCTCAGCCTTCCAGAGCGCTAGGATTACAGGCGTGAGCCACCACGCCTGGCCTCATAGAAAGGAATTCACCAAACTTCCCCTTTCTAGACCCCAGCCAAAAGTTAAGGCAAAGATGAGCCCTCTACTCCCACTTCTCACTCCCACTCCGCACCCCACTTCAAGCCCTTCTTAGCATCTATATCCTACAGTGCATATAAAGATGAAATAAAGGCAGATGAACAGTCCCCTCACCCCAAGTGGACAATTTGCATCTCTCAGCAACTCGCCTCTTTTTTTTTTTTTTTTTTTTTTTTTTGAGACACAGTCTCACTCTGATGCCTGGGCTAGAGTGCCGTGGCATCAGCCTAGCTCACAGCAACCTCAAACACCTGGGCTCAAGCAATCCTTCTGCCTCAGCCTCCCGAGTAGCTGGGACTACAGGCATGTGCTACCATGCCTGTAGTAATTTTTCTATATATATTTTAGCTGTCCATATAATGTCTTTCTATTTTTAGTAGAGACAGGGTCTCGCTCTTGCTCAGGCTGGTCTCGAACTCCTGAGCTCAAACAATCTGCCTGCCTCGGCCTCCCAGAGTGCTAGGATTACAGGCATCAGCCACCGCGCCCGGCCAGCAACTCACCTCTTTACCAAGCCTTTGTACATTTCCCAAATGCTCCTCTTTGAGGGTCATCTTTCAAAGGGACACAGATTCGAGTGCCCAAGGGGCCAGGCAAGTAGTGTAAATGAGTGTGGGTGAAGAAACTTGACCCTAGTCTTTGGAGCAGGAGAAAACTCATGGGCACTGTGGCTAGCAGGAGGACATTTGTCCCTCCAAGCATGAACCCAACTTATCAGATCTTCTAATTTTTTCCTAGAGAAGTCAGAAATCCAGATTATAATATGAAACTTCTAAGTCTTTTAATGTTGACAATAAATACAAAAAATTAAAACAAACAAGCAATATCTCTCTGGGACTTCCATTATGCAAATCCTGTGAAACACATCTGAGGGCTGCCTGTCCTAAGCCTAAAATGCAGGCTCTTAGAGACAGTGCTCCCAGGGACCTGGGCTTTAGAGAGGACAAGTCAACAGGCTCCCGTGATTGTCTCAGGGGAGTCAGGGACTGCATGAGAGCCGAGGCCGTCTGTGCCTGTCTCGTTCACCACTGTATCATCAGTGCCTAAGACACTGGTACAAAGCAGATGCTCAATAAATACTCATTGGATGGATAAATGAATGAATAGACAAAGAAATGAAGGAATGAATGAAAATGGACCAGGGACCAAAGTGGTAAAAACTGCCTGTTTTGTAACTCTCCTGGATGTGTTGGTTTTGTGATCCTGCCTACTTCTCTTTAGTGACTAGCACCAAAGTCATTAAAGGCAAGAGAGTCTGTGCCGGCCTCCTGGAGGAAGGGGCTGGGGAGATGCCCCTCTGCCCCGCAGTCAGGCCCCAGGATGTAGAGCAAGCGGTGGCAGCTTGTGATGGAGGCTGAGCAGTGGGGAGGACAGGGATGCCTGCAGCACAGGAAGAACGAGGACGTGGAACCAGCTGGAGACTTTCCTCTGGAAAGACCCCTCCAGGGCCTTAACTAAAAGGGTCTCTGCCCTGAAGAAGACCAGCCACTGTGCAAGCCACCGCTTGCTCTATATCCTGAGACACGGAGGGGTCTGAGCAGGAGAAAGACCTGCTGGAGTTTTCTACCTAGAGATGCCACTGGTGACAGGCCTCCCCACAGACTTGGTATTGGCCTTAGGCAAGGCCCTTGCCCATTTATGGGCAAGCTGGGAGACGTGGCCGCTCAGTAACCACTTACTGAGGTTATCAAAATGCAGACACCTCCTAAATGCAGCTGGTTATTAGCTCTGGTGGTATAAAGCCAACAGCATCAGCAACCACACTGTGGCCTTCCTCCTCCACTTTTCGGTTCGCTTTTTCTTCCTGTCTGTTTTCTCTGTGAGGTGTGCAGTTCAGGAGGCCCTGGTCTCCCGGGCCCCAAACAGACAAAGCTGCTTTCCTTCCCTTCTGAGCAGTCACAGCAGTGTGAGCCCAGACATGTGTCCGTCATCTTTGCCTCGCCCCCACCCCCAGCCCATTTGTCCCATGAAAATAAACCATGAACCCCCTTTGGGCTCCATCACAACCTAGATGAGAGATCCAGGCCCCACATGCTGGAAACCAAATTGCTACTTCTCTTTCTTCTGGCCACATGTCTCTCCTTGGGCAAAAGTTAATTCTAGCTAACCTCTATCAACTTCCAGAGGCCGATGTTCACTATGATTTTGCTGTAAATTTGTGCTTCCTCTTTTCTGGTGCACAGCAAACCTGGGGTGCCCTGATGGCTGAGATGGGGCAGAGTCTGAGCAGCTTTGGGTTTCAAGGATGCTGCTCCTTCTGCCTCCCTGCCGCATCCCGGGGTCATAGTCCTCACCACCACAATGATGCCTTAATTGGGGTCAGTCATAATAGGGAAAGTCATTTCCTGTTGTATGCACCATTGCACCACCTTGGCACTCCTCCTTCTCATTTGTTACTCAGGATCCAGGGTTGTTCCGGACACGACACAGTGGATGCTCTGTCATGGCCTTATGGCTGCAGCACAGCGGCACAATCCTAGGTCAATGTAACCTCCAACTCCTGGGCTCAAGGGATCCTCCTACCTCAGCCTGCTGAGTAGCTGGGACCAGAGGTGTGCACCACTGTGCCCGGCCTCCTTTGTTTAACCAGGCTTCATACCAAACACTTTATCTTCATTAACTCATTCAACGCTCATAGCAATCCTACAAGCCATGTAATATTATTTCCCCCATCTTTCAGATGAAAACGTAGGCTTAGAAATGTTAGGTAATTTGCCCCAGGTTACCCAGCCACTGAGTTGTAGAGCTGGAATTCGAACCCAGGACATGAGACTCCAATGCCCTATACCCTCACCGCCATCGCCACATCCTCTCATAAAGCTGAGGGTGGAGGAAGGAGGGAGGTCTATGCAAGGGTTGCCTTTGGGCCTTTGGGCTTAACCATGAGTGAGCCCTCTCTAGGGAAGGGAAACCAATGTCTGGGTAGAACTTGAGGCAGCTGTCTGCTCCTCCCAACTCCCAGCTGGTGGGGAACATGACATTCCCAATTAGAACCTGGCATCTGGCACTGACAATATCAGGGCACCTGCTCATGCCCTACAATTACCCCAGCCTTTGGGTCAGGAAAAAAAAAACACAAAACTCCTTGCACTGGATCCTCAAAGAAGCCCAGCCTCTGACCCAGCTCCCAGGAGGCTCGTGGTCTGGTGGAGGTAATGAACTCTCCATCGCTCTGTGTCTCCGCTGCTCACACCTTCATCCTCTGGAAAGATCCCGTCAGGGGCTTTGACTAAAAGGGTCCCTGCTCTGCAGAAGACCAGCCACTGAGCTACAGACTCAAGGAACAAGCCACCACCCGTCAGTCTCCGGTCCCCTGGCACTTACCGAAACCACTCGGCCTCCAGGGAAACCGCAGGTTACCCGAGACCGATACCACCTGGCTGAACTCTGCCCTCCAATTTCTGGGCCTGTGTGAAGTCTGATTCAACTGTGCCAAACCTCTTGATCTAAAACCAGGATGTATAGTCGCGCTCAGACTACGCACACCAATTCTCAGAAGCTTTTTTCTTGTGGCAGAGAGAGAGTGGAAAATACAGCGCATGTGAAAACTCCGCTCTTTTCACTCTCTTTTCAAATCCTGAGACCTAGATTCGTGTTCCCACAAACATTTAACCTCCACTTCCTATGTGCTTCGGGCTTCTTTAACAGAGAGACGGCCAGCAAGCTGCCCCCAGGCGTGCACACACAGGTTGATTTTTTCTGTTTACAGAAGGAAAATATGTCCGCTGCGGTTTGAGATGCCTTATGCAGATAGACCTGGCAGGCCTCGCCCAGGGACTGAGCGTGGAGAGAGGGAGAGTCAAGAATGACGCTGAGGTTTTTGGCCTGAGTTTCTGGATAGAGAGAAGACTAACGGAAGGAAGTTTCCAGAAGGCAACTCATCATTCCACTTACTGAAAAAGGAGTATTTCATCCAAGGAATTATAAAGAAGACACTTGGAAAGAACTGTCCCTGTCCCCCTGATATGGAGGAGCGAGCCCAGGAGGCCAGGGCGGACTGTGCGACTCTTGGGACCTGCCGTGCTTGTGTCACCTTTTGCTACGGCCTGTGAAGAGTGGTCAGGAGCACCTTCTGTGATTCCGTGACAGCAGAAGATTCTGGGGCAGCAGGGGAGGCAGGGGCCCCAGGAAGGAGGCTCTAAACCGCTACACCATGTGCCTTTTGAATGGCAGCTCAGCCAAAGAGATAATAATATGTGGGAAAACTGGCCACTGGTGTAGCTGTTTTAGCAAACACAGAGAAGAAACTGCAAAGAGCAAAATCCCCCAGTTAGGACTGCTCTTGGCCCAGCGCCTGGCGGTCTCCTGCGCCAGTCACGTAATGAGTGTTACAGGCTTCCTCTTACGAGCGAAATACCTCAAGTACAGGAATAATGCTAATGACAAAAATGCCAGATGCGGCAGTTGGTGGGAAACTTCCATTAGGCCCTTGCAGGTCGGACCACAAAGTTCCCCCTTCTGAACATTCGAACGTACGCAGGTTTTGGAAACCAGCATAACTGATACGAGTTTTACTGCCCCATACTGAGCTGTAAGAAATGTCACATTTGTTTATCTCTGCAAATAAAAGCAACTTGCACAAGGGCCTCACCCACTTGGTGAGTGGAACATTCAAACGCAGTGTGTAATTCAGATGTCTCCCTCATCTCGACATCTCCCTGGCACACAATCACACAGACACGCAGAGGATCCTCCACAAAGCCTGGGATTACAGGGTGCAAGAATGCCAGGGAAAGGGCAAATCAATCCAGGAGCTCAATCCTTTGACTTACAATGTCGAATGCTGGTCCCCACTGTTTGTCTCTTGGGTATTGCTGCCCACAGAAGGCTCAGGGATGCCTCTAACAGCAATACTGGTCACAAAACACCCTGAGGCCATTTCCTCCACCCAGAAAGCTGAAAATACTCCCCAGACATGCTCAAAAATCTCTCACCTCTGGCAGTTTAACTCTGCTGTCCTGTGGGCTTAGGCTTCAAAAGTTCTGGGGAAGAATTTCTGCTGCACCCTCCACCTTTGGCCCTGCAACAGCAAAAGAAACCCAGGGTTAAGTTAAGGAAACCCAAAGCCTTGACTGCTTTCTCAGGAGGAGGATGGGAGAGGAGAGTAAATATGTATGACAGGAAGGATAAAATTTCTATTAATTTCTTAATAAATTACCCCACCACACTGACTCCAAAGCATTCAGTGTTTGGAGGGGATGTGAAAGCTTTGAAAAGAGTGTTGCCTTCCCTCTTTTTGTAGGTAAAAGTATGAGAATGCCAGGAGGAGGGATTATACTGCAGAAAGAGGAAACATACATTAATGGAATCCATTGAGATGGGAGCCACTGGCTGTTGAAGCCACTGAAACAACTCAGAGCAACCAGAAAGCTTTTTGCAAAGGGTGCCATGAATGAAGAGGTAAGAGGAGAGGCAGCACTTATCCAGTCCTCCTTAAGTTGTAGAATAGCTTCCCCCAGAGAGAAACAATTTATGTGGGCCCACTAAGCTGTGAGCAGTCATCATGGTCACACACAGGGAGGAAGGATGGCAGAGGAGACAGTTTGGTGACCTTAAAAGCTCTCTTTTAGCCAGGCATGATGACTAATCCTACAGGCATGCCTATAAACCTAGCACTATGGGAGGCCAAGGCAGGAGGATCATTTGAGGTTAGGAATTCAAGACCAGCCTGAGGAAGAGTGAGACCCCCATCTCTACTAAAAATAGAAAAAATTACCTGGGCATAGTGGCACATGCCTGTAGTCCCAGCTACTTAGGAGGCTGAGGCAGGAGGATGGCTTGAGCCCAGGAGTTTGAAGTGGGGTATGGGGAGTTCTGTACCCCACAGTGATGAAGCTCTTAGCTGCAGAATCTCAAATCCCTTCCCAACTGAGGGCACGGCAGAAGCTCTCACATAGCACATGAAAGAGGCCCTGCTCAGAATGGTCTCTCCCTGCCCCTCCATCCCAAACCTCGCATCAGTCCTTCTTCCTTCTGGAGAGAAGGTCAGAAACCCTCTGGAACTTTCAAGCAGTTCTGGCCCCAGAATGGCCTGTGCTAACCTTTAGGATGCTCAAGAGATGGTGTTGCTAACCAGATCTCTCATCCCTCAGCCACAAGAGAGGAAAACTGTCCAAGCCATCACCCATCTCCTCCCCTCCTTACCACCAGCCTCTTCCCTGTCTCCCCTCGCTCTGGACCTCAAACTCCTTAAGGCATTTTAGCAAGCCCTGGAGATCTCATGTCCAGCCAGAGTGGTCCCAGCCTTAGGTTGACTAGGTCCCTGGTTCAGGCAGCTGATTGACACAAGACCATGAAGGAAACACCACCTGGCTCAGGCCTGCTTTCTCATTGTCACCAACTGTCTGCCACATTTGACAGTTCCCATTTGGCAGCTGCCAGTGCCAAATGACTGTGAGAAAAAGAAGCCCCTGTGCCTTATTTTCAGGCTACAGCTGAGGCCTGTTAAGCCTACGTGGCAAACCCCACTATGTCTCATATCCCCATTTTCATTTCTCCTTTTCCACTGCTGTCAGACAGTACGGCCTAGGAGATTTTTGCTCTAAGGAATATATGATCATTTTTTTTCCTGGGCAAATAATTGGTGTCATTAATATTCCATGGGTAAGGGATTCCAATTAAACAAAGCATATTGAACACATATATGTATCTGTCTTCATATTTAAAACCCACTAAAATGACAGTAAAAGGAATGCTCTTCAAAAAGCATAAACCAACAAAGACAAAGAAAATTGTAAAAGAAATTATGGTAGATTCAGATATGAGTAATATTTTTTAAATGGAAATTATAATAGATTAAGAAAAGGGGTGACTGACCTGCGAGGGAGGAGAAAGGTGGGAATGCTGTAGGAGGAAGCCAAGAAGAGGCAAAATGATTCCCACCCGAGAAAGGCTTAGGACTTGGAGACGCTAGTACCTCTTACAGCAATGTAAGAAGCCAGAAGACAATTAAACAATAGCAGAAGAAACTGCCACAAGTAATCATTTTTTAAAAGAAAAAAAAGCAGTTTGTCTCCCCCATCTTAAGAAAACAACGCATCACTCAATCAACCTCTGTCCTCTTTAAGATACACTATATCCCATAGGAGGAAGAAGTTCTAGTGTTCAATTGCACTAGAGGGTGACAATAATTAAAAACAATTTATCGTAAATTTTCTTTTTCTTTTCTTTCCTTTTTTTTTTTTTTTTGAGACATGGTCTCGCTCTGTCACCCTGTCAAGAGTGCAGTGGCGTCATCATAGCCCACTGCAACCTCCAACACCTGGGCTCAGGAGATTCTCCTGCCTCGGCCTCCTGAGTAGCTGGGACTACAGGTGTGTATCACCATGCCAGGTTAATTTTTCTATTTTTTTTTTTTTGTAGAGATAGGATCTTGCTCTTGCTCAGGCTGGTCTCAAACTCCTGGCCTCAAGTGATCCTCCCACCACGGCCTCCTAGAGTGCTAGGATTGTAGACGTGAGCCGCTACGCTTGGCCATACTGTAAATTTTCAAATAGCTAGAAGAATGGATTTTGAATGTTCCCGACACAAAGAAATGATAAAGGTTTGGGGTGATGGATATGCTAATTACCCTGATATGATTGTTACACACTGTATACATGTATCAAAATATCACCCTGTACCCCATGAATGTAATTGTATATCAATAATAATAAAAGAAAAAAAGATATACTGTGTTCCTAGTTTTCCTTCTCTCCTGCAGTTGAACTGATCTTACATATTGTCTGCATCCCTGGTCTTCACATCCTGCGTTCAGGGCTGGTCTGGCTTCTCCCTCATTTGCCTAAAGCTTCTCTTGCAGTTGCTAATCCAGCAGGCACTTGAGCTCCCTTTAACCTGTGACATTGTTCACTTTCCTCTCTTTCTTGAGACCTTTTCTGCCCTTGGTTCTGAGTCTCCACAGTCTTCTGGCATTGGGCTTCTCCTTTGTGACCTTCTTAACAAGCTCTTCCTTTCCTTTTCCCTTAAATGCTGGTGTTCCTGGGATTCTGTCTTGTTCTTGTCTCACTCTGCCTGCCATGCCAATTCTTTATGTACCCACTGGAAACGCCACAGGGTTTCTCATGGATGAATTAAACTCAGCTGTATTTACCATCTTCTCAACCATCTTCTGTCTCTGAGAAAGGCACCACCACCAAAACCATAAATCTGGCACTGCTTCCACACTTCTCTCTCTCCCTCACTGTTCTGGTTATCTATTTGCTAAACAAATTATCCCCCAAATATAGTGGCTTAACACAATCGTTTATTTTGCTCATGATTTTGTGAGTCATGAACTCATGAAGGGTTTGGCTAGGCAGTTTATCTCTGATCTGTGTGGCATCTGTTGGGACAACTGCGGGTTATGGGGTCCACTTTCAAGATATCTTCTTCACTCACATTGCCTGACACCACAGAACTCCTTGATCTCTTTCTCTTCACACAGCATCTCATTCTGTAGGGTCTCTCAAAGTGTGTGCGCTTCTCAAAGCACATTGTTCTTAGGATAGTCCCATTTCTTACATGGAGGCTGGGTTCTAAGAGACAGGAACTAGAAGATACCAGGCCTGCTGGCTCTACATTTGGAACTGGTATAGAGTTACTTCTTCCATATCCTGCTAGTCAGAATAGTCTCAGAGCCCACCCAGAGTTAAGGAAGTGATGAAAGTCTCCACCTCTTGATGTGGATGGGAGATATTGTTGGTGCCATCTTTGGAAATACAATCTGCCATGTTCACAATCAATCAGTCACCCACACGATCAATCACCAAGACTTATCCATTCTACCTTATATAATTAATGTCTCTCAAATGCAATCTATTCTCTCCTTCCCCACTGTCGTCACCTGCGGCCCACCATATTTTCTCTCCTGGCCTCCTACCTTAGCCTCCTATGGTCACCATGCTGTACAGTAGATCCCTAGAATGTATTCATCTTGTCTAACCAAAACTTTGTATCCTTTTACCAACATCTCCTTTGTTTTAAAAGACATCATGGATGTTACGGATGTGTTTTAAAAGACGCTATGGCAAGTTGTGGACAACCAATTAGAGTTTCTTATATATAGCTCTGCAGAAGCTTCTAGGAAGAAGTATATGGTGGCTGGATGAGGATGATTTCTGCATTTGCAGATATAAACATTACTGACAAGTGTCATGAAAATTCTTCCTGATTTCTAATATCTACTAATTGGAAACTAGAAAATACTTCTTTCTCCCCTCAAATTAAAATACTATTGCAAATTATTTAGAAAATACAATTTATAAATACTAATGGAATGCTGCCATTTAATAATGCTTTTAGGACTAAAAAAAATAACAATAATGTGTTAACATTCAGTGACAGGAATTTAAACAAAATCCACCCTAAAGAAATCAAGAAGATCAATGGGCACGCTTGAAGTTCTGACTTGGGGGGGACGGGGGTGGGGGAGGGGATGGGTGTATACCTACAGGAGGAGTGCGATGTGCACTGTCTGGGGAATGGACACGCTTGAGACTCGGACTCGGGGGATTGGGAGGGACATGGGCAATATATCTATGCAGAACTTTTGTACCCCCATAATAAGCTGAAATAAAAAAACAAAATTAAAAAAAAAAAAGAAATCAAGAAGATCAAAATAATAAAGATGAAAGTGGAAACTAATTAAAAAATAATATTGGATAGAATAGATAAATCAATTCAAGAACTGTTTCCTTAGGAAAACAAAAACCAATTAAAGAGATAAATCTCTGGCAAACCTAATTATTAAAAATACAAGGCAACATAAATAACTACATTTATGCTGAATTTGGAAAGAATTACTGACATGAAAATTTAGAAATTATTAACAAGTACCATAAACTGTTGCCTGCTAATGAATATAAAAATCTCTATGAAATATATAATTCTAATTTCTACCAAGCTCTCTACTAACCCAACACACTCCAAAGCTTCACTCTTCAGCAGCCCTAAAACAGAAAAATTCTCTTAGAAACAAGGCCACTGGCCAACTCTTCAGGCTTGGCAGGGCTGTTTGACCCCTTTCTCTACCTAAAAATGCAAAAAGTTCAAGTTACACCGCAAACCTCAGAGCACATGCCCGTTCCTTTCAAGTAGTACAACCTGGTCTTTTTTCAAGCTAAACTCCAGCCCCACTCTTAGTCCTGTAAAAAAGCCTAATTGAAAAATAAGCTTGGAGAATGTGGAGACTAGAGGGCAGAGAGCCCAGACTTTGACCTGGAAAATACTGAACTAAGGACTTTGTTATAGGAGAAAGCAAACAGGGGAGTACAATGGCTGAGGAAGAAATGATAACTGTTTCATTGGGAAAAGTTAAGCAACTCTGTACCAGGCTAATCAGTCAAACTCCTGATCAAGCCCCACCATTTCTAAGTTTTGGTTGTGTAACTTCTGATTTTATCATTTCTGTAAATTGGAGATAACCACAACTGATCTTAAAGAAATGTTAGGGGGTAATAAGATTTACATATGAGGAAGTATTTTGAAAAGACTTGACGTGATGGTGGTCCAGGGATAGAGGGGCTCACTGCTCATTTGGGGATGACATAGGTCAACACCTGCCTCAAATCTGTTCTAGAGCAGTCATGACATTCAGCATCCAAATGCAACAGTTGTTCCTTGTCTCTTCAGACATGCCTGCAGCTACTAGTGGGCTACTGCAGAAGATCTCTTATAAGACAGAAGGTCCAGTTGTCCCAGCCACGGTGGGAGAGTCTAACTTCAGAGCCCAGCAATCTCTCAAAGATGCAATAAAGGCAACTTGTCTCCTCTTCTCAGATGTCCAGATTTCTTGACCAGCAAGGCCTTTGGGCAAGAAGGTCTATGAACCATGAGTGGGGGTCTAGAGCTGGAGAACTGAACTTTAAACTGTGAAACAAATATTTGAAAACCTCATCAGGACTCAGACCCACATAGGAAAGCATAGAGCACATGAGAATCCTCAGCTCAAATGAGACCGGGCATTTGTTGATTTCCTTGTACTTTGGTATGTGATTTTTTTGTATAATACTTTGGTATGGTACTGCTCAGTCTGTCCTAGCAAATATAATATTTGGTAAACATTGATCATTAATGCTTTGTGTAATGGATTTTCTTTAAGGAGGCATGCAGAGAAGAGTTGAGTCTGGTATCATGAGTAGCAAGATGGGAGGCTGCTGTTGGAAATGGAAATTCCTGAAACAGACAATAGTACAATGCGGCTTATGTTCATGATAAAAGTGTGTTTCATATCACCAAAAGAAAGGAGGGATTATTCTATAAATGATGTGGTTATCCATTGGGAAAAACTATAAACCGGCCAACCATTGGGGGGAAAAAAACTGATACTTTCACTCAAAAATGCATTCAGATAAAATATAGATTTAAATGTTTAAAAAAATCATAGTAGAATATATTGGTGAATATTCATATAATCTTAGCATGTGAAAAGTCTTTAGAAGCATAACATAAAAATCAGAAATCACAAAGGAAAAGATTAATATTAAGTGAGACTAAAGGTGACTAAGAGTGGTGACTCACACCTGTAATCCCAGCCCTTTGGGTGGCCAAGGCAGGAGGATCACTTGATACCAGCAGTTCAAGACCAGCCTGGGAAACATCAGTGGGTGGGTTTAGTGAGAGATTATAGGTAGGGTCCCATATAGCATTCTCCTAAAGTGTTTCTCAAGGTTAATTTTGACTATACACAATTTTGTCCTGTGATGACTTTAGAAACTAGCCTAAGACACGACTCCACTTGGAATACTATAGGTTTTCTTAAAGGATTTTATGGTCCAAACTAAAATTAGCAAAATATTGATCAAAAAGGTAAATGGAGGAAACCTACAAAGCTTGTATTATTTTGACTATTAATCACATTTTTGAACTGAAGAAGAGATGGTTTAAGGAGAAATAAAATGTTATTGTTTAAAAAAAAAAAAAAGACCAGCCTGGGCAACATAGTCAGACCCTGTCTCTACCAAAAAAATTTTTTAATTAGCCAGTCAATCATGGTGGCATGCACCTGTGGTCCCAGTTACTCAGGAGGCTGAGGCAAGAGGGTCTCTTGAGCCCAGGATTTGGAGGTTACAGTGAGCTATCTTTGCACCACTGCACTCCAGCCTGAGTGACAGAGTGAGACCCTGTCTCTTAAAAAAAAAGAAAGAAAAAAAGACTAAAAGTTACATAAAACTAAAAAATTCTGTAAAGCAGCAACAATAAAAACAATAACCAAGAATAAATAAAAGACAAAC
>CM052443.1:111226435-111251948 GCA_028533085.1 Varecia variegata
CAAGAGGGTCTCTTGAGCCCAGGATTTGGAGGTTACAGTGAGCTATCTTTGCACCACTGCACTCCAGCCTGAGTGACAGAGTGAGACCCTGTCTCTTAAAAAAAAAGAAAGAAAAAAAGACTAAAAGTTACATAAAACTAAAAAATTCTGTAAAGCAGCAACAATAAAAACAATAACCAAGAATAAATAAAAGACAAACATAAAACTGGGAAACTATTTGCAGCACAAATATTTTTTCAAGCAGCGAATTTGAAATATATTTCAAATAAATTTCAAGTATATTTTGAAAAAATATATATAAAGATTTCTTACAAATTAACACTGAAAAAATAAAAATTCCAACAGAAAAATGGACAAAGGGAAAAAATACACATTTTATAAATGAAATTATACAAAGGGCTGAGTTTGGGGTAAAAAAAGATTCAAGTTTAGTAGCTATCAAACAAATGCAGATAAAAACAAGGGGGTGTCATTTTGTTTACCAGATTGACAAACATACAAAATAATTACAATGCCTAATGTTGTCAATCAGGTAAGGTAACTACTCTCATTCACCAAGGATGAGAATGTAAATTAGCACAAATTTTCTAAAGAAACTTGACAATAAAATTAAAAGTCTTTAAAATTGCATTTACTTTGTGTAGCAATGTGACTTTTAGGAATTTCTCTATCCTTAGAAGGGAGTAGAATTTTTTTTTAAGCAGTTTATAGAATTTTTAAGCAGTTTATAGAATTTTTTAACAATAAAGAAAAATGTTAAACTCCCTAAATGACCAAAAATAAGAAGTAGGTTAAATAAACAATAGTACATATATACAATGTTGTATTATTAAAAATAAATAATATTTATTGTCTTTGAAAAATGTTCATAACATATTTAAAATACTTTATAGAGTATGACCCTATTTTTATTATATATGTTATATATTATATTTGCCCACACATTTTAAGAGTTAAAGTTCTTTTGTTTGTGAGAAACTGAAGCTGACCTAGGCCAATATAAGAAAAAAAAAAAGAGGGATGAATTTATTGGAAAAACAGGGGAATATCTCATGAAACTGAAGGAAGAGTTGGAGCCCACCATGTAACAGAGCTCTGGACTTTGGAAGAGGAGTTATGCTTTCAACATATGGTCAGATAAGGAACAAGAATAGTGCCAGGATCCTTCTCAATAGATGAATTTGAGGAACTTCTTCCTCTACAGCTTTGATGAAATGATTCCCATCTAGGCCCCGTGTCTTTATAGTCCAAATGGAAAAATTTAAGAAGAAGGTTTCTGATTGGCCCAACATGGCCCAGAAGTGAACATCTGGATTAATCAACTATGGCCAGGTGGGTAGGAACAAGTAGTATTGACATGGCAACTGGAGGTCACTGTCTGTGGACCAGGGACCATGGCCAGGAATAGGGAGCTGGACAGGTGCTCTAAGAGGCGCTCCTAGGAAATTATACACCACAATGAGAAAATGGGTAATCTTTGGGGCTGAGACTGTGGGTGCCTTTTTGTTTAGGTTTGTATCATTCAAGAATGGCTTGGTTGCAAGTGACAGAAAACACAACTTCTAGCCATTAGGTAGAAAATAGAAACTATCAAAAGGCTAACGTAAATGCAGCAAGACCAGGATGCAACTGGCCTAGGAACAGCTGGAACAGCTGGACACCACTGCCAGGGTCTCCTGTCCATCTCTCATTTCTGATTATCTCTGAATCTCAGCTTACGCTCCTCTGCATTTCCCTACACAACAGGAAATATGGCTGCCAGAGGCTCCCAGTCCTGCACCCCGCTGTTTTACTGCCATAAGGAGACTGATATTTCCTCCATCTGATTCCAAATTTTACAACGCCAGAGAAGACTCAGATTGGTTTAGCCTGGGCAGGTTTCTTTGCTGTCTTATTTGCCACTGTACACACTACCTGGTACATGGTAAAATGTAAACATGTTAAACAAATAGTGGCTGTGAGGGAGACAAAGAAAGCCTAGTCAAGGAAAAGTCCCAAGTTTGGGTGACCAGTGGGATGGTGACGTCACTAACTCAACCAGGCTTCAGAGGAGTAACAGCAGACCTGGAGGGCCTAGAAGCATTGCTTAGCAGATGAGAATGTAAACATTAGAGTCAGACTGTCTGGATTTGAATTCTAGCTCCACTACTGACCAGCTGCGTAGCTGTGGAGACAAGTTATTTCAACTTTCAAAGCCTCAGTTTCTCCATCCATAACAATGGCGATAATAGTAACACCCAGTTTATAGGGCTCATTGTGAAACTTAAATAAAATATACACTGTGCAAAGTACCCAATAATCATTGACTAATATTAGTATATTCTTCTTTCAACCATGCTGCATTATGCTTTCAAATTTACTTTCACTACCTTTGTGGTTAAAACTGATTTTTTCCCTAATGATAGCATAAGTTTCATGTTTCAACATCTCATGCCAGTTAATCAGTCTGTTTCTCCGGTAAACAGACCAAGGATATGCGCTCAGTCATACTTGTCTCAGTGGGGAGAAATAACTCTGGAGTGCCCACTCTTGCTCTGGCCCATGTCAGAACAGAGCCTGTGCGATAAGAAGAGTTTGTAGGTTGCACAGGAAGGTCACCAGGAGTGCTCTTGGCAGGCTTCCAGGCAGCAATAGCTGGAAGACGGTGACAGCCGTATCCAGGGAGTTTGCCCAGCCCCGCAAACTCTGGGGATAGTGTGGAGATACCTACACAATCATGCTCACTCATTACTGCTACCCTACCCCAAAATGGGCATCCCCGATGGGGTTTGGCTTGTCTCTCTAAATCCGACTGAATCCCACATTCTCAATAACTTACCACATTTATCCCATGCTGTTCCCTCTGAGCACCGTAATAGAGTTCAATAATAGTTTTATTTATGTCCAGGTAAAGATGGGAAACTGAAGTTTGCTGTTAGAACTAGAATTTAAATCCAGTGCTGGTTCCAAGCCTCATGATCTTCCATCTATACCACATTGACTCTCATAGAGAAACATTTAAGTTTTTTGGGTTTTTTTTTTTTGAGACAGGGTCTTGCTCTGTCCCCCAGGGGAGAGTGCAGTGGCGTCATCATAGCTCACTGCAGCCTCCAACTCCTGGGCTCCAGCAATCCTATTGCCTCAGCTTCCCAAGGAGCTGGGACTACAGGCACATGCCACCAGGCCCAGATAATTTTTTTATTTTTTGTGGAGATGGGGGTCTCGCTCTTGCTTAGGCTGGTCTCAAACTCCTGGCCTCAAGTGATTCTCCCACCTCGGCCTCCCAGAGTGCTAGGATTACAGGCCTAAGCCACCACACCCAACCTAAAATAAAGTTTTGAGCTTGGTGAATTCCAAGGCGATATTAGAATCCACTAGAAAAATAAAGATATGCACTGCCTTTTACCAATTTCTTTCCCATTGAGCCACCTTGCCCAGCCCAAATTTAAATTTTTATCCCCACAAATCCAATCACTCCCCTGACCACAGTCTCAGGAAAAGGAGGGAAAATGGGACGGTAGATGCCCGAGCAGGACTTGAGATCTACAATAACAGGATGTGCTGAGCACAGCAGAGGTCTTTGGTTGTCATACACGCTGGTCACCTGCTCTCACCCTGTCTGTTTACAAGTCAGGAAACGAAATGAGGAGGAAATTGACAAGCAAGCAAACTCTAGAAGTTTCGGTCAGCCTGTGGTTCTCTCACAATTGGTTATCAGCAGGGTAGAGAAATGTCAAGGATGAGATGAGTGTGTAGCCTGTGTCTCGTGGAGCTACCCCAGATTGGAGGCCCAGCAGGAGAAACGCAGTCATGGATGCTGGCTCAGCAAGCCCCGGCAGAACCCCCAGGCACCAGCAGCTTCCTCTCCCACCCATTCTGATTCAAGGGCTCTCAAATAGGCTCACAGAGGCATAGGATTTAGCAGACTGTGGAGGCAGAAATACCGGGTTCAGATCCTGGCTCCATTGTGTCCCCCTCACAGGGTTATGGTGAGAAATACAATAAATCAGCATCTGTGAAGGACCAGCACAGTGCAGTTGTTCACTCGCCTCACTTGTCAAGGGTAATTCTAGACCTCTCCCAAAGGTTACAGAGTCCTGCCAATTCTTCTTCTTTTTTTTTTTTTTTTTTTTTTTTTTGAGATAGGGTCTTGCTCTGTCACCCAGGCTGGAATACAGTGGTGCCATCATAACTCACTGCAGCCTCAAATTCCTGGGCTCCAGGGATCCTTTCGCCGCAGTCTCCCAAGTAGCTGGGACTATAGATGTGCACCACCTCGTCCAGACAGGTCATTTATTTTGGCTAATTTTTAAATCTTTTTGTAGAGATAAGGGTATCGATATGTTTCCCAGGCTGGTCTCGAACTCCTGGCCTCAAGTGATCCTCCCACCTCAGCCTTCCAAAGTGTTAGGATTACAGGCGTGAGCCATCATGCTCAGCCATGGCCTTATATACAAGGTCCATCTGGGGAAAGTATCCAGGCATTGTTAATATCACGAGAACAGGTGGATCTGGTACAAGGACCCTCTGAAGGTGGATCTGCCCCAGCCATAAGAGTCTGTAGGGGGAAGACTCCACCAGGCACAGAATCTGTCAAACGTATCTGGAAGCAGGGAGTCCTCTGGCAGAGACTCGGGGGGAGAAGAAAATGGTGGTGGAGGTGCAGGCTGGGGTTCCAGGGTGACCTCTGCCTCCTCCCCAGACTAGCCTGTCCTCACATCACAATGACTTCCCACAAGTATCTTAGACAAGGAATTGGCGCAGAGCCAGCCTGGCTCCTGTCAATGTACCTCCCTCAGGGACTTCCTCACAGCTGTCCTAGAGGCAGACAAAGCCTCTATTTCAGGTCTTTCGTTATATAAAAGGAACAGAAATGAATGCAAAAGCAAGATTTGAGCAAAGCCAGAAAACAACATTCCTGACTCTCAAACTCTGATCCTGTCCCACCTGATGGAGGTGACATCCCACAGATGGTGACATCCCGCAGATGGCACCGGCTCAGAGAGGCAAACCAACTAAGTGGGTGAAGGAAGTCACCCAAGTAAGTGCATGTTTCACAGGATGAAGTACAAACAGTATCTCTATTTCAGAAAATATAATAAATAAATCTGGAGAGTTGTGAATCATAAATTATCCTATCTCTGCAGGATGTACATCCTGAGATTTCTTTGGCCTCTCGAGGATAGTTGGCTCTATTTCCAACAAGATTACACAAAAGCCAGGCCAAGCAGGAGTAGAGAGATAACTGTCACATCTCCTCGTGCAGAGTCACACTGTCAGCCATGGCACTGGTGACTGGGTGCCAGAGGCCGGTGTAAGGCTGGTGGCAGGCACCCCTCCCTTCCCTAATGAAAAAAAGAAGCAGCCCCTCCTATTCCTCAATACCCGCCCTAAAACTGAAACAAAGAAATTGCTTATTCTTCCTGCCAAAATCTCCCCGCCGAAGAAACTCCCATCCCCCAGCCCTAAAAACATATTTAAGCCCACTCAGACTTCTGGGTGGGGCGACTTCTCTGGTCCCACTCTGTGGGACCGTGAAGCTCGCCCCGGTCCCTCTCCTGGGACTCGTTACCCTCACCTGGGAGCTCCCCAATAAAGCCTCTTTACTTACCCCTTTCAACTCTGCTCATCTTTCTTTCTCTGGTGCTGGCCACTCCAAAAAACCTTACAGTCGGAGCACTCAGAAAAGGTTGGGGACGTCGGGTGTGCGTCAGCCTGCAGCATTAGCGGGAGCGTCCATCAGCTTTGCTCATTCTCCCGGGCTTGGGGCCTCTCTAGCCCTCCACCTCGCTCTGACATTTACGATCCCACCTGATCCCATTCAAACTCTCTCCTCCTATCTTCTTGGGTGTTCCGATGTGATTGTTAGGGGCCTGGTGGGGGCAGGAGGAGAGCACTGACTCTCAGGACTAGGCACAACCCTCAAAAGAAGAAAAAATGTATGGGGCAGAGTGCTTCTTTCAAAGCCAGGGCCCTATCTTGCCCCCTCAGTGTGATTGCCACAGATACGAGTGCCAGCAACTTTGCATGCCTCCTGGGTTGGACTGCAAGGGATTCAGAAGTGACTGGGGCCTAAAAAGCACTTTCAGGGCACTATCTCATTTACTTCTCACATTTCTAGGGGCACAGGACTTGTCACTGGAATTTTGCAGGTGAGGGAACTAAGGCTCAAACATGTTAATGACGTGTTCATAGTCGTACAGTCAGTGGAGGAGCCAGAGTTTGAACCCAGGTCATGCAGATCCCTGTCCACCATGGCTCAGCTGTGAGACTCAGTCCCTGAATTCAAGAAACTCACAAAAATTGCACATGCCTACCTCGTTATATTGCACTTAGCTTGACTGCAATTTGTGGATACTGTGCTTTTTACAAATTGAAGGTTTGTGGCAACCTGCATTGAGGAAGTCTAACGGTGTCATTTTTCCAACAGCATGTGCTCGCTTCATGTCCCTGTGTCACATTGTAATAATTCTCACACTATTTCAAACTTTTCCGTTATTATTAAATCTGTTATGGTGATCTGTGTTTAGTGATCTTTGATGTTACCATTGTAATTGTTTTGGGGGTGATATGAACCACGCCCATATAAAATGGCAAACTTAAGGGATAAATGTTATGTGTGTTCTGACTGCTCCACTGACCAGTGTTCCCTCATTTCTCTTCCTCTACTCCAGCTTCCCTGTTCCCTGAGACATAAGAATATTGAAATTAAGCCAATTAACAACCCCACAATGGCCTCTAAGTGTTCAAGTGAAAGTAAGAGTCACATGTCTTTCATTTTGAATCAAAGGCTAGAGATAATTAAGCTTAGTGAGGAAGGCCTGTCGAAAGCCCAAGACAGGCTGAAAACTAGGCCTCTTGTGTCAAACAGTTGGCCAAGCTGTGAATGCAAAGGAAAATTCTTGAAGGAAATTAAAAGTGCTACACCAGTGAACACATGAATGATAAGAAAGCAAACCAGCCTTATCACTGATAGGGAGAAAGTTTTCGTGACATGGATAGAAGATCAAACCAGCCACAACACTCCCTTAAACCGAAGCCCAATTCAGAGCATGGCCCTAACTCTTCAATTCTATTGAGGCTAAGAGAGGTAAGGAAGCTGCAGAAGAAAAGTTGGAAACTAGCAGAGGTTGGCTCATGAGGTTTAGGTAATGAAGCTGTCTCTATAACATACAGGGCAAGATAAAGCAGCAAGTGCTGATGGAGAAGCTGCAGCAACATATCCAGAAGATCCAGCTAAGACAACTGATGAAGGCGGCTACATTAAACAACACATTTTCCATGTAGACTAAACAGCCTTCTATTGGAAGAAGACACCATCTAGGACTTTCATAGCTAGAGAGGAGGTCAATGCCTGGCTTCACAGCATCAGAAGACAGACTGACTCTCTTAAGTTGAAGCCAATGTTCATTTACCATTCTGAAAATCCTGGGGTCCTTAAAAATTATGCTAAATCTATTCAGCCTGCACTCCATAAAAGGAACAACGAAGCCTGGATGACAGCACATCTGTTGACAGCATGGTTTACTGAATATTTTAAGCCCACTGTTGACACCTTCAGGGGAAAAGATACTTTTCAAAAGACTACTGCTAATTCAACAACATAACTAGTCACCCAAGAGCTCTGATGGAGATGTACAAGGAGATTAATGTTATTTTCAGGCCTGTTAACACAACATCCATTCTGCAGCCCATGGATCAAGGAGTCATTTCAACTTTCAAGTCTTATCATTTAAGAAATACATTTGAAAGGCTTGAGCTGTCATGGATAGTGATTCCTCTGGTGGATCTGGGCCAAGTAAATTATAAATTGAGTCCTTCTGGAAAGGATTCAACATTCTAGTGGTCACTAAGAACATTTGTCATTTAGAGGCGGAAGTCAAAATTTCAACATTAAGCTGGGCACAGTGGCTCATGCCTATATTCCCAGAACTTTGGGAGGCCAAGGTGGGAAGATCACTTGTGGCCAAGAGTTCAAGATCAGTCTGGGCAACATAATGAGACCCCCATCTCCACAAAAAAGTAAGAAAAATTAGTCAGGTATGGTGGCACATGCCTATAGTCCTAGCTACTTGGGAGACTGAGGCAGGAGGATCACTTCAGCCCAGGAGTTTGAGGCTGCCCTGAGCTATGATCACACCACTACACCCTAGTCTAGGCAACAGAGCAAGACTCTGTCTCTGAAAAGAAAAAAAAATCAACATTAACAGGAGTTGGGAAGAAGTTGATTCCAACCCTCATGGATGACCTCGAGGGGTTCAAGACTTTAGTGGAGGAAGTCACTGCAGATGTGGGTGAAATAGCAAGAGAACTAGAATTAGAACTGGAACCTGAAGATGTGACTGAATTGCTGCAAACTCTTGGTAAAAACTTGAATAGATGAGAAGTGGCTTCTTATGGATAAGCAAAGAAAGTGGTTTCTTGAGATGGAATCTACTCCTGGTGAAAATGCTGTGAACATTGTTGTAAGGACAACTAAGTAATATTACATAAACTGAGTTGGTAAAGCAGCAGCAGGGTTTGAGAGGATTGGCTCCAATTTTCAAAGAAGTTCTACTGTGAGTAAAATGCCACCAAACAGTATCACATGCTACAGAGAAATCTTTCATGAAAGGAAGGGTCCATTGATGCAGCAAACCTCACTGTCTATTTTAAGAAATTGCCACACCACCCCGACCTTCAGTAGCCGCCGACCTGATCAGTCAGCAGCTATCAACCTCAAGGCAAGACCCTCCACCAGCAAAAACCTCACTGTCTATTTTAAGAAATTCCACACCACCCCGACCTTCAGTAGCCGCTGCCCTGATCAGTCAGCAGCTATCAACCTCAAGGCAAGACCCTCCACCAGCAAAAAGGTCACTCAATGAAGGCTCAGATGATTGCTATTTTTAGCAATAAAGTATTTTTAATTAAAGTATATACATTGTTTTTTAGACACACTGCTAGTTTATACTTAAGAGACTAAAGTATAGTATCAATATAACTTTTATATTCACAGGGAATCCAAAAAATTTGTGTGGCTTCCCTTATTGCAGTGGTGTGGAATTGAACTCACCATATCTCAGAGGTGTGTCTGCACAAAACTTACCATAGTGTGGTTGTATGCAGCAGAATCCAGTAGGGGTTCAGAGGGTAGAGAAATCACACCAAAGCTTTCTAATTTGGGAGAAATGATCCAACTGTCTGTCTGAGGAAAACCAGTCAGGATATTTGAAAGTAAGTCTGTACCGAACAATCTTGTTGGGTAGACCTACAAGTTGAAAAAGCAACGCAAGACTTCTAGGGGCAGAGAGGAGGGAGAACACTAAAGCTGGGCCCTCGTGGTAGGATTTGGACATGTGGAGATGGAGGAGACCTAAGGGTGTTATTCCCAAAACAAGATGAGTAAAATGAAAGCCAGGATTGTCAATCAGAAAGTCTTTGCCAGGAAGGCCTATGAGATAAAGTGTGATAGGAATCAATTTGCAACACAAACCTGAATGTGCCAGAAAGAACGCATTGCTTTATTTACTTTACACAAAATGATGGTAAGTATGACACCGAGCTCTCATTCCACTCAGCTAGTGGGAACTTTAATTTCAGAAGTTGAGAAGGTTTGCTTCTGTTCCCCACCTCCAATTCCCATGCCAGAGCTAGAGACCAGAAGTGGTTATGGAAAGCAAAACATTCAGGGGGCATATCTGGTCATTGGGGTGCATTATGGGTCAGCAAACTTCTTCTATAAAGAATCAGACAGTAAATGTCATAGACTTTGCAGGCCAGGTGGCCCTCTGCCTCAGCCACTCAACTCAGCCATTGTTACTTGAAATCAGCCACAGAAAATAGGTACCTGAATGAATCTGACTGTGTTCCAAGAAGACTTGATTTATGGATACTGAAATTTATATTTCATGTAATTGCATGTGTCATAAAATTTTATTATTCTTTTTTCCCCCCAAACATTTAAAAATATAACCATTCTTAGCTCTTACGTCATAAAAAAAACATATCTGACCCAGGGGCCAACCCCTTATCTACATGGTGTCCACCAAGATGGCCGTAGGGAAAGCTCACATAGATCCTTGAAGGTGGGTGTTCCTGTTGCCCCGTGGAAATCTCTGCCAGAGCTGACAGCCTCCATACCCAAAGTCCAGGAAGACCTTCCTAAGTTCAACGTTCAGTTGTTGCCCCCAAACATTCTATCATCTTCCTGAGGTTCAGTGGAGGGTGAAGCACAGAGCCCCATTACTTTAAAAACTGTAGACGTCTATTTTTTCCCTTGGGGAATCTTAGCTCTCTCATTACTAAGGACTCTACCCCTCAAAGCCACTTTACAACTCCCTTCCCTGGCATGTGTGTTCAAATCCCTCTGGAAAGGGAGGTGATCTACAGGGGCCTTCTTCTTTGGGCCCTGCAGCAAGGGAGAATAAAGTCGTGGCTACCTGCCTGGAAGGCTGAGCAATGTACAAAGAAAACAAAGACAACTCAGTAAATTAACCTGCCTTGGGCCAGAGCCTTCTAGCCCCAGAGCAAGGTCAGGCCTCAACATTCTAACCCTAAGAGGTAAGGCTGTCCTTCTATACCTCAATGGCCGAAGGTCTTGGTTTCCTCAGAAAACACCTACAGGGAAGTCACGGTTATGCTGACAAAAAGGGAAGTGTTCACTTCAGCCTGCCCCAGGACACGAGGCTGAAGGTGACTCACAGTCTTGGCTTGCAAGCAACTCTTGCTGATCACTTTGACCAACCACAAGTCCCCGCCAGCTGCCACTCCAGGTGGACTCCTATTTTTATATCTGTGATACAAAGAACATCTACTGACCAATTCCACTTCCCCCATGAAAGTCTGTTTTAC
Source organism: Varecia variegata (assembly GCA_028533085.1). Classification (NCBI taxonomy): domain Eukaryota; kingdom Metazoa; phylum Chordata; class Mammalia; order Primates; family Lemuridae; genus Varecia; species Varecia variegata. The sequence goes on from CM052443.1 coordinate 111,237,248, forward strand.
TTCTGCTTTGGGTGAAGAGCTTAAGGTCTGTGGACCTTCAGCCATCCTTCCAAGAATGGGAGGTCAAAGGCCACCTTCTGTCATGAAATCTACGTCAATCCCTCAGCCTAAAGAGGCCTCATCCTTCCTCCTGACCTCAAAGCACACACTCAATAGTGCCTGCTATTCATGCCATCCTTAAACCCTGGGCCTATCTCAAGCCCCTCTGGCAACATGACTAGCTTCAAGCATGGCCCCTCCAGCCGCATGCTCCAGTAGGGTGACCAGGCTTCCTGGAAGAGGATGTTCCCTACACAAGGCAATTTGAGATAGAAAAAAGTCATCCTTGGAGGGTAGGGATTGGTGGACATTTGAGCCTAGGAAATTTAAACAGTGTGTGTTGGGAAATTGCTCTTGTAAAGAGTTCACAGAGCAGGCATCTAATACCTAGACTTAAACATTATTCTGTCAAGTGGAAAATAGAACCCATCATCCAGATTGATTTTTCACTCCTAATCCAGGCACTCATCAGCCTTTGACAATGAGGTCATTTTTTCATCCCCGACACATAGCATATAGGAAAGGTTCAACCAAGCCTTGTTAAATGGATAAATAAATGAAACTCAGTCCTGGGAATTTGTTTAATGTTCCCCACAGCTCTAGAGAAAGGATATTTTATGAGATAGTTCCATTATTCCACAGAGCTATATAAAAGCCCCCCGCTTAATTGACTTAAGTTTTTTTTTAACGTGACAAAATGGTTCTTAAGTTCAAGATGGCCACCACACATCTGTTTTCAAGACAGATGCAATTGTACCCTGTACCAGCAAAGTAAATCTTTCCCAGCCCATCGCCCTGGCCCCTGTAGGCCTCACTTCAGCCTAATTAACTAGAACTGTATCCTCTGTCCACCCAGGGCAACAGAGGAGACTTGAAGGTTCATCTTCTTCAATCTCTAATGAAGGGGAGAAGGGAGGATTTGGATGGGTATAGAAGTCAACCTGAATTCTGCCACACATAGCTAAACAATTTCAAAAAAGAAAAACATTAAAGGGAAAACTAGCTCTGTTCTTTATTAAAATATGTTATGAATAACTATAAGAATAAAATCAAAGTGGTATACATGAGATTTGACAGAGATTAATAGAAATGAAGAATTAGCCAAGAAACAGATCCTAGTATAGAAAACAACTCAATATATGATTTCTTTAAAAGCCATCACGGATTTCCCAGGAAGAATAATATCATTCAATATATTGGACATTTGGTGTTATTGTGCTAGAATAGTTGGCTGCTATTGAGAGGAAAACATATTCGTACCATACGTATCACTCTTACTATGATATATATAAAAAGTCAAACCATAAAGAATAAAATAAAGGAGAATAATTTTGTACTCTCCAGACAAAAGACAACTAAGAACCAGGCAGACAGCATGGCAGGTAGGGGGAAGGACTGGTTATGGTTCACTGTATCACAAGAGCTGTGGTCCCCACAAGTAAAATACTGGAAGGGACCAGCAAGGTAGGACCAAAGAACAGTTAATGATGCAGCTGTATCAGTGTCAGTGCACTACGGCCCATGGCCAGTTCCAGCTTGCCAGCTGTTTTGGTGTGGCTCATAAGCTAAGAATGGTTTTTACACTTTTAAATGGTTGAGAGGAACATCAACAGAATAATATTTCATGACATGTGAAAAATTATATGAAATTATGGGTGTATACCTACATGATGAGTGCGATGTGCACTGTCAGGGGAATGGACACACTTGAAGCTCGGACTCGAGGGGATGGGGGGGCATGGGCAATGTATATAACCAGAAATTTTGTACCCCCATAATAAGCTGAAATAAAAAAAAAAGAAGGAAAGGAAAAGAAAAGATTGAGAAACAAAAAAATAAATAAATAAATAAACGATTGTTACTATGGAAAAAAAAATTATATGAAATTCATATTTCAGTGTCCATCAATAAAGTTATCAGGACACAGCCATGCCCATTCGTTTGGGTATTATCTGTGATTGCTCTTGTGCAACATGGCAGGGTTGAGGATTTGCAACAGAGACCTTCAAAGTCTAAAATATTTACTACTTGGCCCATTCCAAAAAAAAAAAAAAAAAATTTGCTGACCCTTCAGCTAAATGATAAGTGAGCTTGCTGCTCAGGGAACTCGTGAGACTGAATCAGCTGTGCTTCTTCTTGGAAGGAAAATTAACCCAGAAAAGAATGCACCATCTACCCCTACTGATGGGCCTGGACCCCATCCTCCCTTTGAAGCTGGTGGTCTGAGCAGAGGATACCTGCCCTAGTGGCAGGGTGACACTAAAATTGCATTTTGAAGTTCCCAGGGCACAACTTTTCTCTCCCTTGAAATGAGGTTAAGTTTTCCAGGAAATTGAAGTGAGAACTAGGAAATGTGGAGACTTCAGAGAGGGCTGCAGAGGGAAGTGGGAAGAAGAGCTATGAAGAGATGAGGGCAAGAGGGCTCTGCATGGAACACCTTTCTGGAGCTGGGAAGGGCTTGATATTTACATTGTACGAGGGGAGGGAGTAAACTGGAGAAGGAAATCTCCATTTCTGCTCTGTGATGGCACACGTACCCTTCACTAACAGATCTGTGACTGTCCCATTATGGGCCAGCGTGTGTTGTGCCTGTGGGAAAGCTGTGAGCAGAAAGTTCTGGGGCAGGAGAGAGCAGCCATTGTTACGCCGCTTTGCTGGGCTCTGGCAGAAATGATCCTGAAAGTTCATCAGTCCCCTTTCATGGCGGGTAATGATGATGGGGATAAAAATAAGAGCAGCTAACATTTAATGAGCATTTCGTACGTGCCAGGAGTGTGGATTATGTAATTCAATCCTCAGAGTCATCCTTTGGAATTATACTATTGCCATCGCCATTGCTTTTTCAGCTAAGGGAGCTTAATATGTTCAGGAAATCATCCAAGGCCACCCAACTATTATAGTAAGTGGTGAGGTCAGGGTGCAAACCTTATCGGAGAGATCCCAGAGCTCATGCTCTTAAACCCTGTCTTGTGTGGCCTTTGGCAGAGAAAGCCACGCTGCCAGACCCATTGCTACAGTGAGACACGTGAGACCAACAGCAGTAGAGACGGTTCTCCCTAGCATGAGAGGGAGGCTAAACAGCCTAATTTTCCTCCTTCCACCCCATAGGTTAATAAGAAACACCTATATGGTACAAAAATGAGGACCACTGCTACATGAAGGATACACTCAGAATTACAGTGTTTCACATGCTCTTTCAAAAGCAGGCAAAGCAAATGTTTTCTAAATCCCTCCTGTTGAATAAGGAAAGCACATTCACCTACTTAAATCCCATTATGGACAAATTGAGAATTATTGCTTAAAGAATGTTTTTGAAAAACCTTAGAGGAAACCATAAATAGAATTTAAGATGTGCTCTATTACATCCAAAGCCTTGAAAAACATAAAAATGGCACAGAACAGTAAAAAGACAGACAAATAAATATGAGGCAAACGCAAACTAAACGGAAAGTGGAGGTTGTAGTTACTATTTTAGATAAAATTGAATTCAAGGAAAATAATTAAATTGAAAAAGGGCTCATCATTGACAACTGATACGTAATAGCTATGATCATTTTTGCATCACATAACATGACATCAACATGTATAAAGCAAAAACTTCTGGAAAAAAAGGAGGAAATGAAAAAACTATAATCAAAGTAAGACTTAAAAATATTCCTATCGCTATTGCAAACATGCAATAAAAGAAACAGCAGCAAGGACAAAAAGGAGTTGAATGATAATAAGATGAAGGTCAATTCGGGAAGGAGTATGTTGTCCCTAAGATTTATCTCTGGGCCCACCCAGCCCCCAAAATGCAAATGACAGACTCTGTGCCCCTCCTCTCCGACATTTAAGATAAGCAAAGGTGCAGTAAAGATCCTTGTACACCTGTGCTTACATTTTCTGGGTGGTTGATTATCAAAAGTGAGACTTCAAAGCCAAAGATAAGTATGTTTTTGGTTTGAATAGATACAGCTGATTGCATTCCTAAAGACTATAGAAATTCATGTTCCTACCACATGATCAGTTCTGTTTTACTTTTTGCCAATCTGATAAGAAAAAAATGGTATTTCATAATTACTTTAATTTGTATTCCCCTCTCTTTCATATTTATTGGCCAGTTGAATTTCCTTTTCTATAAATTGCCTATTTGTATCCCTGGCCCATTTTTAAAGTGAGTTTCTTGGTTTTTTTTTCTACCAATGTGTAGGAGCTCCCTGTAAGTTAAGGACATTTCATTTCTGTCTATTATACATGTTATAATACTAATATTTTTCCCAGCTTATCATTTGTGTTTGGATTTTGCTTTTAATCGCTTCTCGGCCTTTTGGCTAAGATCAAGTGTGGATTTTGCTTTTAGTGTTTGTTCAAAATACAAAAAGATTTTTTAATGTAATCAACTGTATCTATATCTTTCTTTATAAATTCTAGGTTTCCTGACTTGTTTATGAATTCTCCCCATACCCAAGTTTATGCCTCTATTCTCCTAAATTTTCTTCTTTTTTATCACCTTTAAATCTTTAATCCACCTGAGATTTACTTTTTTGTAGGTAGTATGGGAGGACGAGGTCCAAGTTCATTTTCTTCATGATGCATTAACCAGTATTAGTGATTAAATATTAATAGGTGATTCTTTTCCCACTTAAAGTTCATCTTTATCCTATATTTTAATTACCCACATAGACTCAAGGTTATTTCTGGACTCATAATTATGTTTCTCTGAACTATGTATCCTGTGTCAAGATAAAATTGGTTTTATTTCCATTGCTTCATAGAATTTTAAAAGGTGTTAAATAATGAGTAAAATGAAGAGTGAGAAGCTAGTGGATTTGGGTCATAGGCAGATTCATGGGGCTATGGAGAGGGAAGCTAAATTTGGGGATGTTTGGGAATGAGCAGAAAGTATAGATTGCGCTCTAGAAGAATTTAGCAGTGAGAGGATGGATGGTGATGTAGTAGCTTGAGTGGGAAGTAGGAAAAATGAAAATGTTTTAAAACCCAGGGAATATTTACACATCTGTGGCCCAAGATAAAAGAGTCAGTGGAAAGAGACTAAAATGATAACATGCTATCAAAGACTTATAAACATTCATAATCTTCCCATTGTAACTAAAATTATTATACAATTATCACAAAATAGTGTTACTTAGTTACAGGCTTTATATAATGTGTATTGCCACTAAGGCTTGCCATAGTCTCAGGTCAACATGAAGCACTAGATTAAAAAAATAATAAAATCAATTGCATCCTCCTCATGGGTAAAAACAATGATGAATTTAATTCTTTCTCTGGCAAGTATCCTGAGGACAGACACTGGGGGAGGAGGCTGGTGGGAAATACTGTCACCGGCCTCCCAGGGATGCTGCTTCCTGAGAACCAAGGTAGTAGCCATGGCTTTGCCTTGCAGGTGCCTGTTCTCTTTTGTTCTGCTCCAAACAGGAAGGTGGCTAAGACTGCGCCCTGGGGCTGTTAGACAGTGATTTCCCAACTTAGCTGCACATTAGAATTACCTGGTGAGTTTTTTAAAAAATCTCCAGCCCAATTAAATCAGAATCTCTGCACGTGAGACCTGAGCATCAGTAGTTTCTGAAGCTCCCCAGGTGATTGCAATGTGCAGCAAAGGTTGCAAACCACTGATCTGGGGCTTCCCAATCACTTGACAAAGTAATGCTGTTTTCTGAAACTGGGACACGTGAGCCTTGACCAGTTCTAGTGTGAAGGGACACACGACCAAAATGCCTTCAGGTGACAAGCATATTCTCTGCAAATCAGTTTACCTAGGATGTCTTTTAAGGAAAATGACATTGATACTTTGAATTGGGGTATTTTCCAGTCTGCTTAAGGGGGTTTCTAACATGGGTGAGAAGTAGAAAGGCACAAAAGTGCATAACGGGGTGCTTTGGTGGCTGTGCAGAGAAAAAAATGGCTTAAATATCCCAAGAAATGAAAGAGAAGCTACTTCCAATATGGAGTTGAACACGAGAATGTAATTGCCAACAGCAAGAAAGGAGTCATTCATTTAGTAGTTTCGTAGGAGGCACGCTCATTTATTTCTCAACTGTTGACTCTCCTAGCAGCTGTAATACTATTTAAACCAGCTGCCAGGAGGCATTTAAAAATTAACTATCCTACACATTGTCTGGATATACAGGCACCTAGAACAAACACATATTCACACTCACCCTAAAATCAAAGTTTGCAAGACTGAAAGTATGTCTATGAGGAAATAAAATGAATCATATTGAAACTTGAAAAATAGAACACTAGGTTGTCACCCTTACATTTCAGAAGGAAAATGAAACATTTGCTAGTGTTTGATGTTTAATACCAGGGGTCAGGGGTTTTTTTGTTTGTTTGTCTGTCTCTTAACTAGAAAATAGAAAGTTGAGTTACTCCCCAGAGAATCCTCTAATAATGAGATAGGTTTCTGCCTTTATATTACTTTGTATACACAGAAACTTTCCAAGCTCAGGAGGTACAGCCCAAAGCTCTGGGTAAGAATCCCAGCTCAGTTAGGTACTGGTAAGTGATCCTGAATAATGACTTAACCTCTCTAAACCTCAGTTCTATCAACTTTAAAATAGGGATGATGAGGCTGGCGTGGCAGCTGACGCCTGTAATCCTAGCACTCTGAAAGGCAGAGGCGGGAGGATTACTCGAGGTCAGGAGATCAAGACCAGCCTGAGGAAAGCAAGACCCCTACAAAAAAATAGAAAAATTAGCCGGTGTGGTGGCACACTCCTGTAGTCCCAGCTACTCGGGAGGCTGAGGCAGGAGGATTATTTGAGCCCAGGAGTTAGAGGTTGCAGTGAGCTATGATGATGCCACTGCACTCTAGCCCCAGCAACAGAGCAAGACCCTGTTTGGGAAAAAAAACAAACAAACTAAAAATATCCTGAGTAAACACAGTACAAACTATAGGTTTATTTTTAAATTTTCTAGATTCCCTTGGGGACATACCATTTCCCATAAGCACACAGCTCATGCTTGCTTCCTCCTTGCTCTCTGCTGCTGCCACCATTTCCATAATCCAGATTCCTTGGAACCTCACACCTCCCCATCTTCAATGCCATCAGGTGTTGCCCTCGAGGACATTCACTATCTCAGTACCATTTTCACAGTCTTCCTTTCTGCCCCATACTCCTCCATTAATTCACGGTGCAGACCTTTCAAACACTTTTTCATACACCCAAATACAGGAACCCTCATCATTGCTAAATTTTAATCAGTCACTCGTGCACTCGGCAGAGATATTCATAGGAATTTAGAAACACTTAAATCTTAAAATTTTCATAATATTGCCTTTCCTCCATTCTCCCTATTCTCTCTTCTGAAGTCCTAATTACGTGTATTTTAGACTTCACCTTCTATCTTCCATATCTCAACCTCTCTTTTATATTTTGCACACTCTTTTCTGTCTGTTCTTCATTCTGGGCAATTTCTTTAGATCTATCTTCCTGATTTGCTAATTCTCTCTTCATGTATATTTAATATTCTGTTTAACTCATTTGATGTTTTCATTTTAATTTTGGAACAGATACTAAAGCCACGTGATTCAAAAATCAAAATGATATTAAAAAGTATAAATAAGAGGTTTCATTCTTACTCCATTCTCGTTCACCCCCTTTAGGTGATCACTTTAGTTAGTTTCTTATGTACATTTCCAATGTTTCTTCATACAGGTAAACACATATACATATTCTTGTTTTTCTTTTTTGCTACATAAAAGTTAGCACACTATATATGCTAATATCAGTTTATTTTTTTTTTACTTAGAAGTGTATCTGAGACATGTTTCAGTTTGTTTGTTTGTTTGTTTGTTTTAGCCAGTCAAATTTAGCAGTGGGGGGTTGTGTACCAACTTTAGTGACACTAACATTAATAAGTTCTGATAACCCGCTACCATCAGACCAGCCCAATTTGGTTAATTTTAAATCTTCCCAGTCATGGTAGATACTCTCTGATTACTTACTCATTTTTTAAATTCAATCTTATTTCCATAAATATTCTGCGCATAGTTATTTTAAATTCTGTGTCTAATAATTCCAGTATCTGAAGTCCCTGAAGTCTCTACATGATAACTCTCAGGCATAGTGACTTGTCTCCTTGAATGTCTGGTGGTCTTTGAGATGATATAGTTCATAAAAACAGGGGTGCTGAGTATCTAAATTGCCGACGCTTTCCTCCAGGAAGAATTTGCATTGGTTTCTGCCAGGAACTAGGGCCAGGAGATGTTACTGACCTGCAATAACTTCAGCACCATTCCAAGGTCTTTTGTTTAATCTGAGTCTCTCATCTAGCCTCCCCTGCCCCACACTCCCGGGCCTGCATAGAAACAAAATTTAGAACTGCGCAGAAACATTGACCGCAGTGTTTGCCTTGGACAAGTTCCTGTACTTTCACTTAATTGGTTTGTTTATTCCAGCACCCGTCCCAATTTATTCACTGCAGCTGTATGGTACACTTTAATATCTGGTAGGGAAAGCCTTTTCTTTTTCAAAATTTTCTAGGTATTCCACAATTATTTATTTTCCCAAATGACCTTTTAAACTATTGGCTCATGGACTTTTCCAAAGTGAAACAATCTGTGAGGACTTACAAGGAAAATGATGGCAGAAGTGCATGTTAACCCAAAAACCCTATTTCAACACAAACAGGAATGAACAGAAAGAACTGAAAATAGGCCAGGCACGGTGGCTCACGCCTGTAATCCTAGCCGAGGTGGGTGGATTGTTTGAGCTCAGGAGTTCGAGACCAGCCTGAACAAGAGCAAGACCCTCGTCTTACTAAAAAAAAATAGAAATAAATTAGCTAGACAACTAAAGAAATATATAGAAAAAATTAGCCGGGCATGGTGGTGCATGCCTGTAGTCCCAGCTACTCGGGAGGCTGAGGAAGGAGGATTGCTTGAGCCCAGGAGTTTGAGGTTGCTGTGAGCTAGGCTGACGCCGCGGCACTCTAGCCAGGGCAACAGAGTGAGAGAGTCTCAAAAAAAAAAAAAAAAAAAAAACTGAAAATAAAGAAAAGAACTTTATACTGTAGCAAGGAAAGGCCTCAACATAATACTATACACTCTGAAGAATTCAGTCAGATATAATGTCATTTGGAACAAATTACATGACCTATACAAATCTCTAGTTCATGAGCATGGTGCAGTGTGGCAGGTCCTAAGTGTAAGAATTCCAAAGGGTCCCACCAATACCCTATGCATGCTAGGGACATGGGCAAACTGCTGGGGCTGCCTTTGGGCCCATTGACCCACCATTGATGTCTAAGGAATGTGGTGTTGCAAGAGATACTGCCCTGCCAAGCATGCCATTTCCTGTTCATCATCATTTTCTATCAGACTGGAATGGTGTCTGGAAGCAAAGTCTACTTCACAATCACAAGGAACATTGAACAATCCCATGCTGGCACAATTGGAAAACCAGATGGGAAAGGACAGATAATTCCTATGCTATTTAAACTGTTTGAGGGAAGAGAAAGAGGAAATTCTTGCCAATTAACAAAAACCAATTTATTGCTACCTAAGAGAAAACTAAAGATATCTCAAAATTGATTTCTAAAAAGTTCTTAAAGTATTAGCAAATAGAATCTCAATACACCATGACTACAACCGTTTATTCCAAGAATGTATAGGTGGCTAAATATTAAGAAATCTATTCATGTTGATGAAAGGAGGATAGAAGCAGATGATCAACAAAACAACAAAACTAACAAATTAAAGTTAGTATCCATTCCTGATATGAACTCTTTGTAAAATGGGATTAGGTGAATATTTCCTTAACAGTAAAACAAATCTTAAACCAAAGGCTGATATCATGCTCAGTGCTTAGGCACTTATAATCTCTGTGGTATGACATTGCTATTATGTGACAGACATTGCAATTAGACAAGAGAACAAAATAAGGCATTTAAATATTGGCATGAAGAAGACAAAATTTGCAGATAATAGAAAGTCTAACAAATTCAGCTGAAAACTACTGAAAAGTAAAAGCGTAAAAGAGAGCTCAGAAAGTTTTCAGGATATAATATTAATATTCAAAAATTGAAAGTCTTATAATGTATTAAAAATATAATCCAAAATTAATCTGTTTGTGAAAGTATAAAATACATACAAATAAATTTTAATTATTTGAAAAAAAATCAGATATTTCCCAAGAAATAAAAATATGTCACCAAGTGAAAAGGCATACCTTGTGAGTGAACAGAAATATTTAGTATAGCGTAAAATATAAATTCTTCCAACATAATCTAGAAAATAATCATATTTCTGGTCAAAATCCTTTACACACAAACACACAACATATACACACGACATGGACACAGTGCTCTCAACTCTCACACAACACACAAAAACATACGCACAACATACACACAACACACTCAACTCTCACACACACAACACACACACACACACACCTTGGGCAGTTTCTTGCAGGCCTGTGTGCGTGTAGCCTGTACCTCCTCAGTGTGCTGCTCAGCTCTTCCTAAGCTTTGCGTTCCATCTGGATGCAGAATAATGCCTGTGAATACGGTCACGGTGGTGGCATGTTTTTCCTGCCCCGCAGGGTGGACTCTGTGCGTAGAGTTGCACAGATGCCTGTTTTCTAGTTCAAGTCATAGGAAAGGCCTTTCCACCCTTTGCACAAGGACTCTGTTTTATGAAACAAAGCCAGGGTCTGCTATGTGCATACCTGAAGTCCAGTCCTCCTCTGACTCTACTGTTAGGTTGTCTGTCTTAGTTTTTTTGTTTTTATTTTATTTTATTTTATTTTATTTCAGTTTATTATGGGGGTACAAAAGTTCAGGTTATATATATTGCCCATGCCCCCAATCTGTCTTAGCTTTTGAGGGTATTAGAAAATTCCCCCTCCCCTCGCCAGTTTTGTCCTGTCTTCACGGGTGATTGAGGGAGAGGTTCTTATTATGAGGGGCTGCATTGGAGGCCACCAGCTAGACACACTGTGCACCATAAACTTTCCTACAACAGCTTTTCCAACCACAGAAACAAAGAAACGCCAGCATGCAGATATGCACGGAATACAGCCCCTGCTGTCAGCAGTCACCTGTGGGGACTCCGCATGGACAGCAATGCTGTAGCTGCTCCAAATATTGTTGGAATTTCTGTTTGAAGATTGCATCTGAGCCTGCAGCACATTTTTTTGGTATTCTGAATCCACAAGTGAAAGTCTTTTTAGATTGCATTTGATTTTTAGAAATGGGTAAGAGCCATTTGCCACTTGCTCCAGTTTATTTTAAAAATTAAAAGAAATGTCCAGCTGGATAAATTTTAATGATATATGCATATATATGCAAATGCATATATGTATTATATATGCATATATATGCATATATATGCATATATAATGTTTTTACTTATATAGGGAGATAGAGATAGAGAAAACTGTGAGGTAACAAGACTGATGGCTGTTCTTTTGTAGCTTGTAAACACCATTCTAAAGGCAATGCCCAAAGGTGACCTCTGAAGATTTTTTTTTAAACACTAATAGTATCACTGGAATAAATATTTAGTCTTTCAAAGTAAGTACTTAGAAGGACAAACATAATTTAGATGAATATCTAGTATGTTTCAGGGAAGTCTCATTAGAGTCACAATTTGTCTAGATGTTGTCTTTTTATCTCTTGAATTATCCTGGATAGAGCTGGAGCCCATTCTACTAAGTGAAGTATCACAAGAATGGAAAAACAAGTACCACATGTACTCACCATCAAATTGGTATTAACTGACTTAACTGACCAACACTTAAGTGCACATATAGTCATAACATTCATCGGGTGTTGGGCAGGTGGGGGGGGGATGGGCATAGTCACACCTAATGGGTGTGGTGTGCACCATCTGGGGGATGGACACGCTTGAAGCTCTGACTCAGGTGGGGCAAAGACAACATATGTAACCTAAACATTTGTACCCCCATAACAAGCTGAAATAAAAAAAGGTTACTTCCAAAAAAAAAAAAAAAGTTATTTTGAAAGGCTTAATAAGCAAATCTTCCCCATCCTTTACCCACCCACTTGCACCCCTCAACGCTCAGCCCATCCAATGCACCATCAAATTCCTCATTTTTACTTTGATAATGTCTTCCTTACATTACATCCTTCTTCTCTAGACCCCCCATCTCAATCTTTAAGGTACCTCTTCTTGCAGTTTCATGCTTTTGTTCACATTCTTGCACACATACACGCGCACACACACACACACACACACACTTGTGCATTCCTGGAATTTCTCTCCTTGTCTTCTCTGCTTGACAAAACTCTACTAATCCTTCGAGGTCAGCTCCAACTCCACCTGTGTGGCCTTTGCTGGCCTCTTGCACATATCTTCTCAATTGTTACTCTTGTCACCCTGTGCAGTGTAAAAACTCCATCACTGAAAGAGCTGTGGAAGGTGTTGCTGGGTGTCGTGAAATGAAGATTGGACTGATTTCTCAATCACAGAGGAAATTCAGGGTCAAAATTAAAGCAAATGACATCAGGCCGGGTGCGGTGGCTCACACCTGTAATCCTGGCACTCTGGGAGGCAGAGGCGGGAGGATCGCTCAAGGTCAGGAGTTCGAGACCAGCCTGAACAAGAGCGAGACCCCCATCTCTACTAAAAAAATAGAAAGAAATTATCTGGACTGCTAAAAATATATATAGAAAAAAATTAGCCGGGCATGATGGCACGTGCCTGTAGTCCCAGCTACTCGGGAGGCTGAGGCAGGAGGATCGCTTAAGCCCAGGAGTTTGAGGTTGCTGTGAGCTAGGCTGACGCTACCGCACTCTAGCCCGGAGAACAGAGCGAGACTCTGTCTCAAAAAAAAAGCAAATGACATCAGTTCATTTCAATTGGGTAAAGGTCCAATTTGCTAATAATGAATGCTAAATTAACAACAGAAAGGACGGCATTTTATACTTCCAGTCTCATTCCTTTGAAACTATATTGGGAAGCTTCTTGGGTACATGCAGTATAGAGAACACACATCTAGTCTTCCTTTGGGTTTAAGAAATATGACTCAAAGAAATGTGATCAATTGGAGGCCATCAATTAGAGAACAGGAAAATTAAGTAAAAAAGAAAAAAAAATAGCACCTGGTAATAGAAAGGTTGACGATACATGCTGTATGAGCTAGGATGAAAATCATACCTGTCCTTTTGATAGTGAAAATTTTGGTCAGCTGTCTGATGTCTGCACTGGAATTTTCTACCTCAGTGTTCTCATATTCTTCATTTGTTGCTTCATATTCTCTGGTGTGAGAAAATAAAAATACAAGTATGACACCAAAAGCATATGCAACAAAAGCAAAAATAAACACATCAGATTACATCAAACTAAAAAGTTTCTTCACAGCAAATAATCAACAAAATGAAAAAGCAACCTACAGAATGGAAGAAAATATTTATGCACCATATATTGATAAAGGGTTAATATCCAAAATAATATATAGGGAACTCATGCAAATCTATAGCAAAAAAAAAAAAAAAACCAAATAACCTGATTTTTTTAAATGGGCAAAGGATCTTAATAGATACTTTTTCCAAAGACATACAAATAGCCAACAGGTATATGAAAAGGTGTACAACATCACTAATCATCAGGAAATGCAAATCAAAACCACAATGAGATATCATTTCACAAGTACTTGGATAGGTATGATAAAAAGTCGAAAGAACAAGTGTTGGTGAGGATATGGAGAAAAAGAAAGCCTTGCACACTGTTGGTGGGAATGGAAATTGGTACAGCCATTATGTAAAACAGTATAGAGGTCCCTTGAAAAATTAAAAATAGAACTACCATATGATCCAGCAATCCCACTTCTGGGTCTATATCCAAGGGAAATGAAATCAGTATGTTGAAAAATACTGCACTCCCATATTTATTATTGCAGCATTACTCACAATAGCCAAGATAATGGAAATAACCTAAGTGTCCTTCGATGGATGAATGGATAAAAAAACTGTGATATATGTATATCACACATATATGTGATTATTTTTCAGTCTTAAAAAAACGGAAGGAAATCCTGCCGTTTGTGACACCATGGATTGACATTATTCTAAGTGAAATAAGCCAGACACAGAAAGACAAATACCGCGTGATCTCACTTGTTTATGAAATCTAAAAATGTTGAACTCACTAGAAACCACAGAAGGGTGGTTACCAGGGGCTGGGGAAAAGGGGAAAGATTGGTCAAAGGGTATAAACTTTTAGTTATAAGGTGAATAAGTTCTAGAGCTCTAATGTACAGCAAGGTGACTGACTATACTTAATGTATTGTATATTTGAAATTTGCTATGACAGATCAAGTGTTCTCACCCCACACACTTGTTTCCGTAGTGCAGTGGTTATCACGTTCACCACACACATACACACACACACGCACACACACGGGTAACTATGTGAAGTGGTGGATATGTTAATTAGCTTGATTGGCAATTACTTCACAATGTGTGCATATATCCAATCATCACATTATACACATTCAACATATACAAGTTTTATTTGTTAATCATAGCTCAATAAAGCAGGACAAAAAATACAAAACGATTTCAATGGAAATTAAAAAAAATAAAAGTGTGACTTCCAGATAAAAATATCAGCAGATTTGCTATCATTTTTCCCCCTGAAAGAGAATCTCACAGTTTTTCTAATTGATGTGTGAGATTATGTAGTAAA
>CM052443.1:111252448-111296843 GCA_028533085.1 Varecia variegata
AAAGAAAAGAAAACTGCAGTGATTCAGCAACCTTATTTCTAGGAATGATAGAAAAATAATCTCCATATTTTGGTCTCAGAGCACATGGCAAAAGCATTGATTTTGGAACATTTCCAAAGTACAATATAATTCAGGCTAACTTCAGCTATGATTTCTATCGCTGTGCATCACATTCCATCCCTTTGTGTTACAGATGATTAAAAACCAAGTTTCCTTTCATTATACGCACTCATTATACATCTTTAAAAACAGACATAAACGGCTCTATCACTACCCTTGCATGGGCGTTCCTGAGGAATCTCATCAGAATTAGATTGGAAATTCACTAAGATCAGAGAATTTGGGAGCTTCTCAGCTGGAAAACACTTGAAAGTTCAGTACTGCCAAGCACCTTCTTTCTCCTTTAGACTCAGTCTCAGGTTCTAATTTCACTTGGAAAGTACCTGTTTGAAAGTTGTTCTTTCCTGTTGCTTCGTTTAGACAATTTCTTTTCCTTTACCAGTTTACCAGAAAGTATTAATAGCATGGTGCTTAACCAAGCAAGCAATTATACAAAGCAGAAGTCATATATTAATAGTAAGAATGGTAAATCAGTTTGAAACATTTTTATTAGAGTTTCCCTAAAATCAGTCTAATGCACAGCAGCAAACCAGGGGTATTAATAGTATCAATCATATCTTTTTGGGAAACTGGTTATGCCCCAGGAATTGAGGACAAGCTGACCAAGCTGGGTGGTCAATAAAGGGCCAATGGGCAACTCAGTTGCAAGCAGGAGCTGAGGACAATGACCTGGTCAGCCTTAGAAAGCTAAGTGTGTAGTACAATCAATACAGACCATAGTCACGGGCCAAGGGTGGAGTAACCACGGTCAGACCCCCAAGGCACACAGTCAACTGCCCAAGGCTGTTCAGCAACGTGTATCTCCCCCAAAAAGGCAGACTGCCTCATTCCCTCCAGAAGTGGCTCTTTGTTTTTTTTTGTTTTTTGTTTGTTTCCTTTTTTTGAGACAGAGACTCACTCTGTTGCCCGGGCTAGAGTGCCGTGGCGTCAGCCTAGCTCACAGCAACCTCAAACTCCTGGGCTTAAGCGATCCTCTGCCTGAGCCTCCCGAGTAACTGGGACTACAGGCATGCGCCACCATGCCCGGCTAATTTTTTTCTATGTATATTTTTAGTTGTCCAGATAATTTCTTTCTATTTTCAGTAGAGACAGGGTTTCACTCTTCTGGTCTCGAACTCCTGACCTCAAGCCATCCTCCTGCCTTGGGCTCCCAGAGTGCTAGGATTACAGGTGTGAGCCACCGCGCCCGGCCTCTTTGTTTGTTTTATGCCACCCAGTGACAAGCCTCGGTCTTTCTATGCCCGGCTCTCACTAAGATTCATGTGCCCTCCGAGCCAGATCTCCTGGGTCGGTTCTGGCTCTGCATCTAGCTCCAACCCTGTCTGCATGGCATCTCTGCAGAAGACTGTGAGGGTCCGAGGCAGGGCAGCAGCAGCCTGCAGGCTGAAGGAGAGGAAGGAGGGGAGTGGCTGGGGACACGAGGGCAAGTGGAGGAAAGTGGCTGACAGCAGAGCGTGTTACAGGTGGAGGCCGTGAGCTGTGGTCTCCGGAGATCAGGATGGAGACCGGTCCTTTTGCCTTGGTGGTTTTCCTTCAGTCTCCATCTATTGCAGGGAACTGTTTCGGAGGCACCAAACTGAGACTGCCATTCAGGCCAGATGGCTATTCATTTTCCACAAAATACCATTAAGAATGCCCATGAACGCAGATCACAGGAAACCAAGTCAGACTCAACAGGCTTTGTACCCTTGGAGGCAAGCGGAGGGTGGGGGGACCTTGGGCTTGAGGCTGACAAATCCATATATCATCTCCCTTACAGAGCTATCTGCAGTGTGGACATAGACATTCTCTAGCCAGGCCATTGTCCCGTGCAGGGGGCACACTGCCCAGCCGATGCTCTCTGCCTGCCTTTTCCTAGGCACCATAATGACAGTTCCCCTTTTGTGGGCACTGCCCTCTTTAGGCAGAAGGCAGCCTCCCTGCAGAGAGCCTCGCTGCTGCCCTCACCTGCACCAGCAGAGCAAAGACCAGCAGGCCACTGGAGCTCATCTGCCGCTCGCCAATTCTGGTGTGCAACTCTGCGACACTCCAAGCACCGTGACACCCCAAGACAACCCAGGTTCCCTCTGGCCCTAGGAACCGAGCTCCCTTTCAAGTCCTTGGGTCCACTTTTCACTGAAAGGCACAGTGCCCTCGGACAGAGGGAGTCACAACACCCCAGCCCCAGCTCATCTCTGCTGCACACGGATGCTGCCAAGTCCTTGGCTAGGGAGGGTCCCAGGGGCTGAAGGCTGAGGAGGACGTTTGTGCTCGCCAGCACCGGTCCCCAGAGTTCTCACCACTCTCTGGAAGCTTTGAATCTGGTCAACGTGGCCCTTCCTGCCAAGCCCACCAAGACTCAATCAAGATAGCCACTCCCAGAGACTACAGCATGGAGCTAACCCTTCAGGTCCACACATGAGGCTCTCCCCGTTTGTCAGAGCTAGGCTTTTGCAGGTCAAGCTCACAAATCCTGAATCCTGCTAAGCCAAAGTCTAGGGGATGGGGCACATGCCCATGGACCCAAAGAAATTGTGCCTTTCTCTCTCCCAAATCTCTGTGCCACCCAAGTGAATGCATCTGGTCAAGGTGAGAAAAACCTCGCACACCCAGCATGCAGTGGCCATTGGCCACTTCCATCCTGGGCAGCTTTTGTACGTCTCCCTAGAGAGAATAGCATATGCCCCAGGCTTTTTCTATGAAGTCAATTAGCTCCGCCAGTAGGACCCAGGAAATATTGTGGTCGAATTCAAAGTTTATAGTTGATTTTTTTTCTTTAGTAACTTAAAAGCGGAGTTCTAAAATGACCCTCACAATCAACGCCCCCTGGTGTTCAGAGCCTGTATATAATCCCTTCCCCTTGAGTGGGATTTGCTTCTAACCCATAGACTATGGCAAAGGTGAAGACGTATTTCTTAGTCTCTGAAGTGTATTTTCATATCCTTTGACCTCCACATTGGACTCTTTTTGTTTTGTTTTAAACAAAGTCCAGGCCGGGCGCGGTGGCTCACGCCTGTAATCCTAGCACTCTGGGAGGCCGAGGCGGGCGGATTGTTTGAGCTCAGGAGTTCGAGACCAGCCTGAGCAAGAGCAAGACCCCGTCTCTACTAAAAATAGAAAGAAATTAGCTGGACAACTAAAAATATATAGAAAAAATTAGCCAGGCATGGTGGCGCATGCCTGTAGTCTCAGCCACTTGGGAGGCTGAGGCAGGAGGATTGCTTGAGCCCGGAAGTTTGTGAGCTAGGCTGACGCCATGGCATTCCAGCCCGGGCAACAGAGTGAAACTCTGTCTCAAAACAAAAAAACGGAGAAGTAATTGGTTCCCAAGTACTCTCATATTCTAAAATCAGGATTTCCTAATTGTCCTGTGACCCTTAGCCCAATATCTATTCAAGGTTATAAAGTGGTTCAAATTTGAAAGGTACAAAGAAAGAAGTTCTTTGTAGAGAGCTGTTGGGGTATGAGCATTTGCACCCCACCCCATGACAGAGGGGAAGGGGGTCCCTCAGCACAGCCTGTACAGAAGAGCTTCAAGGAACCCTCCACTCAGACTTTGACTTGTATCCCCTAAAGCATCAGAGGGCACAGTGGCCTGGTATCTGATTCTGAGGACAAGAAACCCAAGGGTCAAGAGACTAAGGCTGTCAGCCTAGTGGCAGGGCAAAACAAATAGAAGCAAGCTACATATCCACTAGCCGGAGGACAAAGGGTCTAACAGGTAAGAAAATTAAAGTCAGTGGCTGGAGCTACCCGTGATGGCAGGGCAATCCTCCACGGGCATGCCAAGGATCTGTGAGTTTCTATTGGTCAAGAAGACACTCTAGAAAGTAATTATGCTTGGGAAACCATTTTGATGTGACTTTTCCCAAAGAAGGCAGACTGCCAGAGCACAAGAACTGCAATAATGCCAGCAGTAAGAGGCTGTGGCCTGCACTTTCAGGAGCAGGAGCTGAGGAAGCGACTCAAGAAGTCAGTATAACCAGACATAAAATAGCTAGACATACAAAACAAAAGATTCCTATGAATTACCTTGTAAGTTGGAAGCCAGAATATTCTAGACAGAAGACACATACCTTGTTCTGTGACAGGAGGACTCTTTATTTAACACATCCCTCCCCAAAATACTAAGATTTGGGGGGAGGTTGAGAGGGAAACCTTGACCAAATATTTCTTTAGTTTATGTATAATAAATATGTACACATGAATAAATATGTAATAAAATCTGAGAACACTCTAAGAATTAACAGAAAAATAGTAACTTACTCTCATTTGGTATTTTAAAAAACCTATTTTTAAGTTATAGTAGGTAGATGGTATTGGCACAAAAATAAATCAGTAGAGAAGAGAAAGTTCAGAAATAGACTTTAGTATATGATTCAGTATATGATTT
The DNA here is from genome assembly GCA_028533085.1 of Varecia variegata. Lineage (NCBI taxonomy): Eukaryota > Metazoa > Chordata > Mammalia > Primates > Lemuridae > Varecia > Varecia variegata. Next base: position 111,256,941 of record CM052443.1, read on the forward strand.
CAAATCACTAGGGGAGAAAGTCAATGAATAAGACAACTAGCTAACCATTTAGCAAGAATAAAAAAGACACTCCTTCTCCCCACCCTACAATCTCTCTCTGTGCTAAAATAAATTTCAGATCAACTAAAGATTTAAATGCTTTTTAAAAATGCTAGATTATATTTAGTACCTTGACATTGGAAGGTCCCACATTAGGAAAAAGACTGATAAATCCGACTATATAAATATAAAATTTTTGTGTGGCAAAATATAACACAAACAAGGTTAAAAAAACAAGGTTATTGTCTCTAGAAATGATAAACTAGAAAAATTGTTTACAAAATATGATAGCTAAGAGCTAAAATTACTATGATGTAAAGAGCTTTTTCAAATCAACAAAAGACAAATGGCCAAGTACTGAGAGAAAGGGCAGTTCACAAAGACAGAATTACAAACAGCCAATCAACATAGAGAGATGCTAACAAAACACTGAAACATAATTCTTCACCTACCACATTAATCAAGATTAATAACATCAACAGTGCCCAATGGTGGTGAGGGTTCCTGCTGGTGAGAGCGTAAGCTGCTACAAACTTTTCTGTGAAACTCCTCCAGCAGTATGTCGTACAATGTAAAATATATATAGTTTCCATTCCAGCAATTTCACTTCTAGGAATTTAGCCTCAGTGATAACTGCATACATTTATACAGACTTGTATAATAATAGTAAACATCTAGAAACACTCTAAATGCACAATGCACAACAGAGTATTGGTTCAACAAATTATGGTACAAACTTATAAGGCGATCATTACTGACATGAAAAAAAATGTATCCAGGAAATGTTGATGAGTAAAAGAATCATGTTACAAAACCACATGTGTAGTTTTACCCCGCTTTGGTAGCCCTGAGTTGTGCCCCAAAAGTACAGATATGGACATACACACACACACACACACACCACCAAAATGATTCGCTCTCTCTGAAACAAGAGCACACACTGCTTTTTTAAGTGACTTGCTTCACAGTATCACCTGCCCACAAAGTGGGGCACAGAAAAGGCCACAGCCTCCTTCCCTCCAGAAGCAGCACTTCAGTTTAACCAACAATGGATGTGGTTAGGTCCTTACACGCTATCTGATTGACTGCTGACCACTGGTTTTCTCTTAGAAGAATAGAATGGAAAACCGGAAGGTTTAGAAATTCAGAATGTGAGATTAGCAATAAATAGGGAGCACTGAGAATTCCATTTTAATGGAATTCCTTCAAAATCAATTTAAATATTAACTGTATTCCAAGATAATGTGGAATTTCAAGATAATCACTTCTGCTCTGGTCTCACATTAAGTGCCCAGCTGCAATTTCATGTCTTGAGTCAGAGAATAGACTATCACCTATTCCCCCTAATTAACCTCCAGCCATCATTGGCTTATTTGTAGCTCCTTCTAGAAGGGATGGGTGGAGGTACATTACAGTAAAAAGATACACATAAGAAGACACCTGTGCTATAATAAAAGCAACAGTGTGTGTGTGTGTGTATATATATATATATATATATACACACACACACATATATAAAATTTAAAGGTCTGACTTTCCCAGGAACCAAACAGGCTATTCAAAGATCAGCTCGGTAGCTATCTCGAGGGCTATCAAATGCCAGGAAGGAGAACTAGCCTTGTAGTCAGAAGATGGCCCTGCAATTCAAGTATTAACACAGAGCCATTTCAAACAGTTAGAAGAAATGACAAACTTGACATTTTTGCTATTTTAGTAATTTTACATGAACTGCTTTTACTTTTCTGTACTGTACCCAGAAGTTGATATTTTACTTAATAGTCAGTTATTTTAGCCAGAAACTTTTGGATACTAAACAAATGGGATTTCTTCCTTTCTATGACAATTAGGCTACATTCCATGTGGACAACTGCATCTTTAGCAGTTAATTCTAGAGCTGGAAATTAGGGGGGGGGGCTATAGAAACACATGGCATTTAGAACTGGTGAAAATAAAATAAAATAAGAAGGGGAGGCTCAGATTCTCTTTTGATAGAGATGGGCTTTGAGGGAAAATCCTTACTTATCTGAGGCCCTGCCCTATACTAACCACAATAATTTGTAATGATTCCAAATCTAGTTCTGGAGCTGTGAAAACAGTATGAGTTTGAATCATTGCACACCAAATTAAAAATTGAGAGCAGTTTGTATTAGTCTATTGAGAGCTCTGCTCTATAACTCTCCTAAGAAGAGAGCAGGAAGGGTTTTAAAGGTTGATTCTAAGTTGTATTCTAAGGGTAGTACCTGAGAGGTCAGAGGTCAGCCATTCCTGGTACTGCCTAATACAGGGAGGGGTGGGGGCTGACAGCTGGCATTGAACACTCAAGTGTCAGGATATTTCCTCCCTCCCTCCAACTCTTCCCAATTAAGTGGATACTCTTTGGGCTACCCCTGCCCAGGGTAGAACAGCTTCCTGGGCAATTTCCCCCTGTTTGTATTGTCTCCTCATGTGCCCACAAGCCCAGGCTACTCAGATTCATCCCCCACCCACAGCCAGCAGGCAGGCGCAGAACACACCCACCCACCACCTTGCAGCGAGTGTCCTTTCTTCTCAGGACTGCATTTGTATATGCTGTACCCTGAGGTTGTGCAACACTAATGGTTTCCCTGTCCCCTCTCACATGGCTTTTCTTCCCGAGATCTAGCAAGTGAGGAAGAAGGCGAGATGCCACAAGCCTCTGTCTTTCTTCTCCATTCGTTTCTTACCGAGCCTTGGAGTTAAACTGTCAGAGAGGAAAGTTAAAGAATATTGATTCGGGCCTTAAAAGTCAAATCTAATACACTCCCTCTGTAGACTCAGCATGTGAACAGCGGGCCAGACACTGCTTATCTCCGATGTTTCATGATTCATGACATAGTAACAGTCAGAGTTACCGCAGTTGTAGACAAAAGGGGTGTCACCCCCATCGCTGCCCCTCCCCTGCAACACACGTGGACCCTGAGCTCGCCATGGGCTCAGTGCTGTTTTAACCCATTGTTACTTAACACCATGCTACCACTGAATCCCAGTTTCTAAAGGAAGGCACAGAGCACTTTCAGGAGATGCTCAGTAATAAAAAACAATTAACCAAGGGAAGAACAATCTTAATTACAGAATAGTTTTACTTTTGAATATACAGGACAATGGGAATTGTATCAAAGCAATGCTGCCTAACAGACATGACAGGGAACTTACAGGCGTGGCCGGGCTAGTACATTTTCTAATTAGAATGCCAGCCAGTTGTAGAGAAAGAGCTGCTGCTAAAGAGCTTGAAATGTTTGCCCATGTCACTGTTCTCTCAACTTTTCAATGGCCTCCTTCATGAAGTCAAACTCTAGCCCAAACTTAAGCTCATCTCATTGTATACTGTAAAAGAATGGATTCTGAATTAATGAACAGAGGTGCTGTATAAAGGAGAATGCAGAGACTCCTGCATTCCCGGTCTAGAAGAGCTCATTCTCAGACATCACTCAGAGCAAGTCCCAGCCCAGACCCATGAGATCTGTAGCCTGTGGTCAATATTACACTGTACATCAAGGGGCTCAAGTTCATAGACACAGAACTGCTCCTGCAGCAGGGAAGATGTCAGCAATTCCTGAGTTTTCTCCCTTTCAAGGGATTCCATAGGGATAGCCACCATCTTGAATCCAGGAATGGGGCCAAGCTGGGAGTGAAGAAAGTTGCAGGCCCACACGCCCCCTTGGATGGAAGTCACATGGGGTCTCTGTGCAGGTGCCTGAGAAGCTGTCACAACACCTGTCCCAGTGGTGGTGCTGCTTTCCCACACAGCACCCATCTGCACTCTAGACATGGAGGAGGGAAAAAAAAGAGACAAATAATGAACACACTGGTTTTCCCACTGTGCAGCCCCATGTACAGCTCACACACACACTTATGGGAGGAGGCAAGCATGGAAGATCAGCCACCCCTCTGTGTGTGCCCAGGACAGCCATCACGTCCCCACTCTCTTCCTGGGGCAGGAGGACAGGGTCAGTCATGCCTTCACCTGCTGAGTGTGCTCCGTGGAGCCCAGGACAACCGCTGCCCACACCCCCTTTGCCTCCCCTCATCCCCAGCTGTTGTTCAGGACTCCAACCCATCCTCCCCTCCATTCCAGTCATTTCTCAAAAATGACAGCCTCACATACCACACTGCTGAGAAGGAGAGGAATGTGAGAATGATCACAACAGCCATGGAGCCCAGTCCAACACCCACCATCTGCTGCACCGTGAGTGACGAATCTGTGGGACAAATCACAGGCTGAGCCCAGAATGCACCGTGCTGTGGCCCCCCAGGGAGGCGCACACCCAGCTGTGCTCATTCCATCTTAGCCCAGAGCTGGGCCCCACTTGGCGAAGAATCCCAAGAATGCTCAGAGTGCCTTCATGCCCCCTGAGTTGGTCCCGCGGATGTGGAGCCTCAGGAAACCACAATTCCAGGGTATTTCTGAAAAGGAAATGTAAACCCAGACCCTACTACAGTTACAAGGGAGAAAAAAACTGATGCTGTTGCGCAAAGGAATACCACACAGTGTGCTGCTTTTGTGTGGTCCTCTCTCAAGTCAATTACACTTGAAAGATTTCTATGGGCATTTTCCTTTGCATGGAGGAAGAAGTCATCCTGACATCATTTGAATTTTGGTTCCACCTAAGATCAAGGCAGAAAAAAAAAAAAAAAAAGAAAATGGATTTTGGTTCCAAAAATGATAGTTAGCTCCAGTGGTCAAATATAGCAAAGAAATATCTTTTGTTAAATAAAGTCATTGTCCCTATACTTCAACAAGGATCATACCACCCTGCTCTGCTCAGCAGGTTGCCACGAGGATAAAATAAGAAAATTGATGTAAAAGCACTTTGAAAGACATACTTTCTATTGGGAATCATCACATGCCAAGTCCAGAAGATCCCTGTTTATACACTAAAAACTCCCACGATTGAGTTGCACATTTGGGCCAAGTGACTGAATCAGAGCATCATGTTCTAGACTACAGCAAAGGTTTCATTTTAATTTGCAAATACTTATTTAGCACTCACTATGTGCCAGACACTGTTCTAAGCACCTCACACATATTAATTCATTTAGTCTCCTAACCACCCTTTACCTTGGGTACTAGTATTATGCCCTTTTTACAGATGAGGAACCAAGGCATGGAGTGTTAAGCAGAGCTCAGAGCTCTAGGGCTCTGTTGGAAACTCCACAGAGCGCCCTGCACCAGCAAGAGCAGACATGGAACACACTTCTTGCTAAAGAGCCCTGTAACATCCATTACTTCAAAAAAGGCTGTCAAGAGACTTTCTAGAAAAACATGGCTTATATTGTTTGCTTGCTTTTAGTATTCATAAGAAAATGGCCTTGACACTTTAAGAAGCTAGATTATAAAAGGGAAGGAGGAACAGTAATTAAATGAGAAATTATTAACAGTAAAGAAGGATATTAGGAGTGACTTTTAAATACTGAAACAGTATAGTGTTAATATAGAAATGAATACATTGGAACAAAATAGAAAGTCTAGAAACAGAGCCAAGTATATCAAATAATTTCAAAGCTTGAATACTGGAGTCAGCTGTCCAAGTCTTTATCTGAACACCATCACTCCCTAACTATGTGACTTTAAGCAAGTTATTCAGCCATTCTGTGCCTCAGTTTCCACACTGAAGGATGCTATCATAACATAGCATAGTGATAATAATAATGCCCACCTTACAGGGTTATTGTGAGAAATAAATGAGTTAATACATGTTAGAACAGTCCTTGGCTCAGAGTAAGCAATAAGCAAATGTTAGATCTTGTTAATTATTATTGCTAGTGTTGTTTTGATACTGTTTCAAGTCATTGAGAAAATGATAAATTATTCATAACTAGTGTTGAGAAAACTGGATAACCATTTAGAATAAAATAATTTCAATTGCTAGAGCTTATACCATGTACCAAAATAAAATCCAGATGGATTAAAGACTTACACTGAAACCTGAAAGAATTAGAAAATGTGAGTGAATATTTATCTAATATTAAATCAGGTAAGAATTTTCTAAGCATATTCATTAACACAGATACCTTAAAATATGAGAATGAGGGACTTAACCACATTAAAAAGCAAGCATTTATTATACCAAAAACTACACCAAATAAGCAACATTAAAAGACAAATGGCAAACTGGATGAAATAGTTGGAATAATACGTAAGGGGTTAACAAATGAAGAATGTTATAAATTAATAAAGAGAAGACAAATACCCCAATAGTAAAATGAACAAATTCTATGAAAAGGTAAATCACATATAAGACTTGATTGCAAATGATGGATAAACCTTTGATCAAATTCTCTCTTACAAGTAATGAAAATGGAAATTAAAACACTGACATGCCATTTTTGTGCAGTAAATTATCTAGTTTAGTTTGTGGTTTTTTTAAGAGAAAATACAGCAGTGGAGATGGTGGGGGCAATTGGTACTTTCCTAGACTTCTATCCACTCTACCCAATATTCCTCCCAACTTTTGTCATCACTTTTTTTCTCTGTATTTTTCCCTCTATATTCTGCATATATATATATATATATATATATATATATATTTTTTTTTTTTTTTTCTGAGACAGAGTCTCACTTTGTTGACCAGGCTAGAGTGAGTGCTGTGGCATCAGCCTAGCTCACAGCAACCTCAAACTTCCGGGCTCAAGCAATCCTCCTGCCTCAGAGTCCCGAGTAGCTGGGACTACAGGCATGCGTCACCATGCCGAGCTAATATTTTCTATATATTTTTAGTTGTCCAGATAATTTCTTTCTATTTTTAGTAGAGACGGGGGTCTCACTCTTGCTCAGGCTGGTCTTTAACTCCTGACCTCGAGCGATCCTCCTGCCTCGGCCTCCCAGAGTGCTAGGATTACAGGCGTGAGCCACCACGCCTGGCCTCTGCATATATTTTTAATCACTGATTGATGAAAATGTTGAACTGAAGATGACTGTGGACAGAGATCCATGTCGTGCATATTCCTGGATTTCATATCAACTCATTAAGCTGTTAGTAACTATTAATGAGTTGATGTCAACTGTGCATAATCAAATAGCTTGTTTCTAAGCCTACACACAGCCCTCACATCCCCACACTGTCCACAAGGGCATTGTTAAATGTTTGCTGAAGTCAAAATACATTATGTCTACCATATTTTTCTGACCAATTACTGACTCTGTACAAGAAGAAAAAGAAAGAGTATTAGTCCGGATAGAGCTGGAGCCCATTCTACTAAGTGAAGTATCACAAGAATGGAAAAACAAGCACCACATGTACTCACCATCAAATTGGTATTAACTGATCAACACTTAAGTGCTTATATAGTAATAACATTCATCGGGTGTTGGGCAGATGGGAGGGCGGAGGAAAGGATGGGTATATACACACCTAATGGGTGCGGTGCGCACCATCTGGGGGATGGACCCGTTTGAAGCTCTGACTTGGGTGGGGCAAAGGCTTAGATGTAATCTAAACATTTGTACCCCCATAATATGCTGAAATTTTAAAAAATTTAAAAAAAAAGAAGACAAGGAAAGAAATCCAACCTAGTCTGCTCTTAGAGTTCACTGGGAGAGATTTTGCTGCTTCTACCAGGGAGACACAAGTTATCACATGAAGACCTTGTCTGGCCTTAACTTAAAATTATCATCATGTATACTTTTGATGGTTCTTCCTGTGTATTAATACAAAGTTCCCTGTTCTTTGCTCACCTCTAGTCTTCTTACATCTCTCCTCTTCTTCAGGATCTCTCAAAGATCACTTGTAATGGTTTGTCCACCTCATTTGGAAATTGTATGAACCTGTTACAATGTGCTTCAGGTTGGAAGACTTGAAGCTATGTAGGGTAGTTAGCTCTTCCCTTGCTTTCAAATACCCCCTCACAAACCAATAGGACAGAAGCAAAGCAGGAGGTGAAGAATTTGACTTTCTCTTGATAATCAACCAGCAGGATCTACCCTAAGCAGTGGGTGGAATTATTCCTTATTTTGCACATAGTATTAGAAAAATTATCTTTATTTATTCTACATAGCATGATTTGGGTTTTGGCTCCAGGCATGATTCTTGCTGGTAGAACAGTTCCTGGTTGTACGTCTTTTTGTCTATTTTGCATGTGTACTCTGAAAATCTGAGTCAATCTAATCAAAAGTGCTCATGGGTATGGCCACTCAGGCTTCTTGAGGGACTTCTGTCATTAATTCCTTACTAAGAGAATTTACAACTGGCCGGTTGAATTGTATTTTTTATAGTCGCGCCATCCTCTGGTTACCCGCCCTTCTGTGGTCTCATGCCACAGAATCATGTTTGTCTTTCTTCTGAATCACTTGTGTAATATTCTTTAGAAACCTAAGTGAGTGAATCATGTGTTACGTCTCAGATCAGTTACTCATTCCTGGAGAAAAGAAGTCTATTAGGACTAAACTCCACCATTCTCTTTATGGTGGCTCCATAAAGCTAGTGCTCTGGAGGAGTGATGGGGCCTCTCTGGGCTTGTCTTTAACCCTTTCATGATGGGGATATCACAGGTGCTGAATCGGAAGTTAGAAAGGCCCTATTCCTACTCTCCGACTTTGTAACAGCTTGAAGACTTCCTGTGAATGTGGACATTTTTTCAAGCATTCACACAGGCATGGTCATTTCCTGAAAGCAACAATTCTGTTCTCTGAATGGTACAAATAATTAACCCCGTGGCTTATATTTAGTGTGTTAAATTTCTCTTTGCTATTCTAGGGTCTTCTTCCTTGAATTCCCTTCCCTGTGTCAAATCCATCTCAACCTCTGAATCTCCAACTGCCCCTATCTCTGACTCTAGACACATTTAAAGGGCTCCTGTGATTAAGTAAGGCCCATTTGGATAATCTCCCTATTTTAGACCTTAATTACATCTTCAAAATCCCTTCGCAGCAACAACTAGAATAGTCTTTGTGTGAATAAGTAAGAGAAGGTAGGCATAACCAGAGACCAGGAATTTGGGGAGCCATCTTAGTATTCTGCCCACCACAACTGTAAAGTTTAAAATGATTGTGCGTGTGTTCATATATACATAATGTACATATGTATACATACAGACTAGGTTTGCATCTTGATGTAAATCCCTGGCATATTTAATTTGATAAGCATTGCACCTACTAGGCTTCATTTCCCATAAAACTAACTGCTGGTTCCCCATAATCATTCAGCCCAATTCAGGACATTCTGACTGAGCACCTAACACATGCCAGGCTCTGTTCCTGCTCTTTAAATGCTTTCTCTCTCAAGGGTTTGAAATCTAACAGGAAAAGACAAAACAAGTGCCTACCAGTTGCTCTAAAGTATGGCAGAATGGCCGAAGAGAGGAAGACTCTGTCCTATTGAGGAAATAAGAAAAGCTTCAGGGAGGAGAGGGCATTTGATTTTAATCTTGAAGAACAGGTGGGGTTTGTAATGAGCAGAGATTCACAGGCAGGTGAAAGGCAATCCAGGTGGAAGTAATCAAGTAATCACACATGCAAAGACATTAGGAGGAAAGTATGGCCACTTTCAGAGAACAGCTGGCACGTCAGTTGGAATAAAAAGAATGAGAGATGCAATTAGAAGAGTATGTTGGTGTCAAAAGGAGGCCTTGGAAGCCAGACTAAAAAGTAATGGAGGACCCATGGAAAAATAGGAGAAAGTAATAAAATCAGTGCTGCAGTTTAGAAAGGAGTCAGGTGGTGGTGTGTAGGCTGAAGAGGGAACTCCTGAACTCTTTTGATGGGAGATGAGAAGGGAGAATTTTTCCAGTTGTCCATGCTACAGGTGTGAAGGCCTACATTCAGAGAGTGAAGACAGAAATGAAAATCAGGGAAGCATGCCCAAGGTGCGAGATGTGAGCTAAAAGAGAAAGAGGAGTCATCACGAATGACTCAGAGGTTTCAAGCTACGACTGGAGAATGTTCCCTGATTATAGCTTATTATCATCTCACATATATCAAATGACCTTGCTTTGTGACTCAAGAAATCACAGACTCATAGTACCCTGTGGCTGGAAGGGATCTCGGAGATCCCGGAAAGAGGTGATCGAGAACCCACCTCGAAGTTAAATATCATTTCAAAGACATTTGGCTGATTAGTCGCAGGACTCGGGCAAGTAAGCCCAGGCCCCTGCATCTTCCATTGAACCAACTGCCGGTTTCCTGGTAATCATCGCAGAGCTTTTTTAGAGGCAACATGCAAAAGGTAAATAGCATAATTTGTCTCTGGGCAAAGGCCAGAATGGGGCTGAGGCTTGGCATGGGTGAATTGGAACAATTTCAGGACTAATTTGGATCCCAGATCTCTCCAAATTACTTTCTGAAATGGCAGTCTCCAAAATATTTTGAAAAAGTTGACCGCCTGAGATGAGTACACAACACAGGTAAATTTTACACATAGGTAAACATATGCTAGAATGGCCTTCAGAATTTCAACAGAACAGTGGGTTTTCTATTATCTTCCAGAGCTTTCCAGTGGTTTCAATTCAAAGGCTCAAACTCTCAACATTGGTTCTTAAGCTGAGGGGAGACAAGAGAGCACTGCCAAAAGCCATTTAAATATTTCCAAAGCAAAAATCCTTCCTGTTAACTTAATCATAGCAGAATGACCGTGGCCGGCTCTTTGGCTATTTCTTCTACCCAGTTTGAATGTTTTCCAATCATATCAAACAGTTGCTGAGTGGAGTGGATTCTGGAAGCTATTGTTTCTGTGTCTGGAAGCTTACACATCTTAATTCTTTTGATACAAGTACCCCTTTTTCCTTGTGAGAACGCCATTCCCACCCCTAGAGCTTTAGGGAATAGACTGGCAAAAAAATTTCTGAACGTTGGAATGTGTGGCTGCTTCTCATGGCCTTCATTAAATTTCTACAAGAAAGGGAGCGTGGCCCATCTGCACGCAGAAACAGAACAGCACATCTGTGCGAGGGCCCTCACTGCGGGCAGACAGCAGTCCAAGATGGCTGGCAGTCAGGTAAGCCGCCTTGCCCGGCTGAAAGCCAAGTCCTCTACCCTTGCGTAAGTTGGTTTAAGGAGAGAGAAAAAAAAGATGGGAAATAAGATTAGGGGAGAAACAGACAAATGGAGGAAGCCCAGGCCCCTCCGAAATATTTCCTGCAAAGTACCCTCTACTGACAGGATAACAAATCCCCCATTGTCAAGTGCCATCCACTGGACTCCTAAAAGCAAGGTTATACCAGCGCTTCCTCACCACACCAGCCTATTGTTTTCTGCCGCTCTGAGGTGGGGAACAGGATGTAAGGGGTTAAACTGATGCTACGGGCTGAGGGCAGAATTTCTCAGCCTGTTGCTACAACTCATAAACCACAAGGAAGAGGTCCAGATTCGAAGGTCGTAAACTTGACAAGATTGCTGGTATTAGCTACAAATTAATGGAATTCCTGGGATTCAAATCCACTGGCTGGCTGCCTGTTGGTTTTAAAGATATGTATTGTGCTGCCAGGGAAATCCCAAACCTGGCAAACAAAGACCTATGACTACTCCAACCCTCAGGCGCTTCCCCCGCCTGGATAAACTCTGCCAAAGCCACGGAGGTTTAAGCTCTATAGCACGCAGCAAAGGGCCTTCCCACTGCATCTCTTAGGAAAGGCTTTGGAGGGAATGGACAAGGAGCACTCTCCATCAGGCAGGCCCAAACTGATGAACTGAGTGACCCGTTCTGCTGTCAGGGCAGGGGATGTCTGTGTTTCCTGTCCAGCAAGAGGGGATCACTGTTATAGACCCCCAACCCTGACCACTGCCCACTGCTTTATCTTTTTCTCCTTTCTAAACGAGAGTATTTTTTGTGGTCATCCAGTTTTCCCTTTCATATTGTATATACTGTGGTTTGAAGATGGTTAAATTTGCCATTTAGTCATAGATTGCTTACACGGAGCATGAGAAGCACATCTGGACTTGATCAAAGATTCCTGGTCTTGGAGCCAGATGCAGTAAGACACCCACCTTTGAGCTGTCTTCCACAAGGGTTTGCTTTGGATTGTACCTAGGATAGTTCCATTCTGTTAATGGCAGCTATCTTTCTTAATATGATTAATGTACGTGCGTGCTCACGCTTCATGGCCACATGGTAGGAGGTAGCAAATTGTTGTAGCTCTTGTTTTGGTCTGTCAGCATGTTTTCCTGTGCCCCTTTACTTGATGGAGATCTTGCCCCCCTCTCAGTGCAACCCTAGTGGAGCTACTGATCACACTGCGCTGCCCCCAACCAGCCACGAGCAAGCACAAAACCCAAGGTAGGCCGATCATAGTACCCCATCTCCTATGAACACTGATGAGGTTAAGTGACTAAATGGACAGTCACTTAACTATCGATTAGAAAGAGTCTTTCCCTGAGCTGAAAAACTTGCTGTTCCCACCGGAGTTGCTAGGCTGGGGCAGCTTGCCATCCCTCCCCATCACACGGCCTATAGGAGAAAAAATGAGGCCAACTCACACTTAGAAACAAGAGATGGACAGAAAGGGGAGTCCCGCTCAACTCATGGGGTTGAGTCCCAAGGCCCAGTTCACGGAGTTCTGGCCGTGCAGCTCTTTGTTTAATTCGATAAGTTCCCACCTACCCGCCTCCTCCCCCCATTCTTTTCAATTACGGTTTTTTGCTTAAGCTAGTAGGAGCTGCGTTTCTGTCACCTGTGACAATTTTAAAAAGCGATCTCCATTAACATAAACTTGATGCAGCAGATTGGAAAGAAGAGAAAGAAGGACAGCATTCAGAGGCAGAAAATGATTTTACCTTTCACCTGAGCCCAAACTGCGCAGGAGCATCTTTTCACCTATAAAGGAAAAGGAAAACATAGCAACACATTTAACTGGGTGGCACTCGGTGTCAGCTTAAATAATACAGTTCAGAGAAGAAAGCACTCTTGAGTTTCAGCTTTTGTATCTCTTAATTTGAACTAGAAGATCTTTAAAGTCCCATCTAGGTCTAATACCTTATGATTCAGAAATCTATCACCAAGTGCTTAAGGGACTGGCATGGATTACAGGAACAGAAGTGACCTTAAAGATCACGTCTGTAAGTTTCTAATAGGTCTTAGAAAGTACACACCATGGGCAAACAACAGGAGTGGCAAAAAGGTTCATTCCTCTGGCCAGCTCAGAGCAACTGGCACTGACTACCTGGAGAACTGTGTTGAAAAGGATTCTGAGGTGATATCCAGGTTCAGCAGGAAATAGTAATTCATGGTTACAGGCAAAGCTATGAGAAGCCCTGGTATATAATAATACTTCATCTATCTGGGTGACAATTGGCAACCTCAGTTACCCAAAATGTATCCAAGAGCCAGGGAGAAAGCAACAGGAACATGTATGGAAACCCATCCAGGGTAGAAGAAACCTAAAAACTCATCGAAATGAAGCACCTTCTTCTCTCCCCTGTCATTATTATGCACATATTTACCTTTAAAAAATACTGGGATTGCTGTGTACAAGACTCAGCAAAATATTCCCTAGAGGAAGTTGAACAGTGAGGGTTAGAGAAGGATCCCTCTAATGTCATTAGGTGATTCTCTTTCAGGTGACAAACTTGGGAATTCTGGTTTTTATTTTATTAAACATTGAAAAAAAATTAAGCTGAAAAATTCTGGAAAAAGGTTTAAATAGCCAAAAGAGTTTGAATGTGACTAAATTTTGCCTTGATGCTAAGTGTAGAGATTAGAAATGGAAGATAATGTGCAAGAATAACCAGAGAAGGACATATTACAAGACACTGGAGAATCAAAGGGACCTCGAATAGCAAGGCAGTTACTAGGGACTGGAGTGTATCAAAGGAGACGAACTGGCAGGGGCCAGGTGAGGAAGGGGGTTCATTAAGCTGGAGTGCCTTGACCACATTGGCATTTTGTAAAACTCATCTGGCAGCAGTAGGGAGCAAGGAGATGGGTATAATAAGAGACAGGAAGATGAGTAAGAAAATTGATGTTCAGACAAGAGATGATAAAGTCTGAGCAGTGCAGATTAAGGAGAGGAAAGGATGATTTTCAACAGCATCGAGGTGATAGAATTGCCATGATTTGCCGATGGCTGGATAAGAAGGTAAGAAAGGAGGAGGTGACGAGAATTATCCCCAGGTTTCTGTCTTAGCAACTGGAGGAATGGCAATGCTTTTCATCAGGACAGATACACAAAAGGAAAAACAAAATAGGGTCGTTGGAAGACTCATATTTCCTGATTTGAAAATTTTCTACAAAGCTGCAGTAACTGAAACAGTGTGGACTGACATAAAGACAGACATGTAGACCAATGGAATAAACAGAGAGCCCAGAAATAAACCCTGTATGTCAAATGATTTTTAACAGGGGTGCCAAGACCATTCAATGGGGAAAAGACAGTCTTTTCAATAAATGGTGCTGGGAAAACTGGATATCTACATGCAGAAGAATGAAGTTGGACCCTTACTTAACAGCATGTACAAAAATTAAGTCAAAATAGATCAAAAACCTAAATAAATATAGGACCTAAAACTATAAAACTCCTGTAAACCCAGCGACTTGGGAGGCTGAGGTGGGAGGATTGCTTGAGGCCAAGAGTATGAGACTAGCTTCAGCAACACAGTGAGACCCTAGTCTTTAAAAAAGAAAAGATCAAAAAATTAGCTGGGCATGGTGGGTAGCACCTGTAGTCCCAGTGACTCAGGAGGCTGAGACAGGAGGATCACTTGAGCCCAGGAGTTTGAGGCTACAGCGAGCTATGATCGCACTACTGCACTCCAGCCCAGGTGACAAAGCAAGACCTTGTCTCTTAAATATATGTATATATTTATATTTATATGTGTATATATATATAAAACTTTTAGAAGATAATATAGAGGAAAAGCTTCATGAAACTGGATTTGTCAATGATTTCTTGGCTGTGATGCCAAGGAACAGGCAAAAAATGAAAAAATAGACAAATTGGACTTCATCAAAATTAAAAACTTTGGGGCATCAAAGGACACTATCAACAGTAAAAATGCAACCCACAGAATGGAAGAAAATATTTGCAAATCACATATCGCAGGATAGATTACAGTAACATCCAGAATATCTATCATCTGTAAGGGTTTCACCTGCCCCTCCTTTATAAATGCAAAGTATTCAAACACATTTTATGGTTATTTACATGCAGTGTCTATCTCACATACTGGAAAAACAAATGTTCAAACATTTAAATTTCATGTGAAGAAGAAAATATAGCATTGGCAAGAGCTATTAAAGAAGTATACCTTATTCCATTCACTTATGACTCGTAATATAATGCAGTAATCATTCCCTGTTTTCAAGGGTGCGTTATAGTATTTCCCATAGTATAGCCTGTCTCCAATAGATATCTCCATGGCATCATCTGGAACATGTTTGGCCAGTAGTTCTGCAGCCACATATCCATCAGCATCAGAGGTGTTGCTAAAGAATGAGGTAGCCCCTTCAGAATCACAAGAAAACGTGCTTTGGAGGGCCAGGGGAAGCACTAACACCTGATATGAACTGGAAGAAAAAAGAAAAGTATCAGACCCTTGCTTGCGGGGTTCACTCATTCATTTATTCATATTTATTGAGCACCTGCTAGGAGATAAATGCTTTTTCTAGGCACTGAGAACACAATACTGGACAAGAAGAACTCCTGGCCCACATGGGATTTACAGTCTGATAGCTCCAACTGTCATGGAACTCCAGTTTGAACCTACAGTGTTAATGCCAGACGACATTGGGAAAGGGCCCTCTCCAAGCTCTAGCTGCAGAGGGTTGCCAAGTACATCCTCTTTAGCTGAAAGAAGTTGTTGCGTGTGTCGCTGCCCTGTGCATGTGTCATAGTGTTGACCCAGGCAGTGATTTTCACGTGGGCAGCTAAAGCCCAGCGTTGGAAAGGGTTTAGCAGTCACATGGAGACCAAGTGCCCACAAGAGTTAATGTACCAACTCTGAAAAAAGGCTGCAGATGATCATGTGGCAACCTCAGACAGAACTCATGTGATTTACATTCCCTCCACTTCACAAGCTAACACCAAAGTTCATGTGAAATCAATGAGAAGCCAGGAGTGCAGAGTCACCCCCGGTTAATCTAGTCTGACAGTATTCTGAAAAGGCCAGAAAAGTACAATATCACATGTACATTGTGACACTGTTCCCTAAATGTGGACATAAAAACACACTAGCAATCAGGTATCATTTTTGTCGTGTGTTTTATTATTATTTATCCCACACAACAGAAAACCTGTCAGTGAAAGAAGTGTGAGCATAAAAATGCACTGAGAATGCCTCAGCCCTTCCTTTCCATTCCTATCTCCTGCCCCTAGCACAGTGTGTGAACGTCCGCTGTCTCTACCAGACTTGACAGCAGGGATTTGAAGGACTCACTCTTACATCCTCGCAAATCCTTGCACAGTTCTGTGGCTACAATCGATGCCCCATTAATGTTTCTTGAGTGGAAATTTCAGTAAAGAGGAAAAGCATACATCAGCACCAAATACGATCAGGGTAATTTTCAAAACTCATTAGATCACATAATTCTATTTTACCGGTAAATTTGCACTTCCTGCTTTGCATTCCTAATGCCCCATCTCCTGCTTCCTAAAAGTCCAGGAATGACTAGGTTAAGAAGAGGTGGCCCTCCCCATGTAGGTGTTGGGTTGGCAAAGCCTGCCCCAGCAGGTGCCCAAACATCCTGGGTGTCCTCAGGGCCCAGATTTCCTCAAAGTCTGAGCTCACTTTCAGCCAAGGGCTTTCTACAAAAGAGACAAAGTAAAATCCACAGGGCAATAAGTTGTCTCCACCAGTAAACATTTACTAAGCATTCACTGCCTACAGGGAACACGTGGGACAACAAGCTTTCCTGAGGACTGGAAGACACCCCTGTGAAACGTGGCTGCAGGTGAGAAAGGAAATGTTGCGGCAGCCCCATGCTGTCCATAGGCACCTCTTCAAATCCCTCTCATCTCTCTGTGTAGGTGGTAGTGCTCAAGTGCAAGGTCAGGGCTCACCCTTGTGGTTCTGTACGATGCCCGCAGAGGCATCATTCACAGGGTATCAAGCAGCTCCCCAATTAGCCTCATCATAACCACCCGAGTTGCTGGGTAATTACACAAATTCCTAGACCCTAGCCTATGTCTAGTGAATCAAAATCTCCAGGAGTAGGATCTGGGAATTTGGAGTGCTAATAAAGCACCTCAAGTGATTCCTATAATCTGCTAAGAGTGGGAGACACTAGCATTAAGGGATCTCAGCATCATCTGCCTGAGATCAGAAGCTCAGACAGGGAGCCTTGGTCCCAGGGCCCTTGCTCCACTGTGTGCCCCAAGGCACCGCCCCTGAACAACGCACAGGGCAGACACAGGCCCGTCTCACACACTGGCAAAGCTGCCACCCCCAGCTCAAGTCAGGTAGTCAGGCTGAGGAAACCAACCCGGCCCCCCGGCCCCGCCTGCCTGCCAGTAATTAGCCCTGCTGACGTGAGGGAAGCAGCTGTGGCTGGTTGGAGCCCGGCTGTTCCGGAAGGACTTTTCCCCTCACCACCACACTCCCAGATTGAATGACTCACAGATCTCCACTTCCTGTTTTGGAGGCACTGGCCAGCACATAGTCACAGGGCAGACTGTCATTTGGCTTTTTCTTCTGCCTTACGTAATTATTTGGCTTCAATACCACATTTGTTCTTGCAAATTGTCTCAGGGAGTGACGTCACAGCTTCTGTTCTCCTTACAGCAACAGAAGTGCAATGCCTTCCAGTAACTTGTCAAGAATCAAGAAACAGAACGATTTATGCAGTGCCCATCCCTGGAAAGGTCTTCGGGCACTCACTGAATTTAAACTAATATAAAAACGGAAAATCCTAAGTTTCATTACAAATGGACACACAGATGATATCTCCAGACTTTTGCAGAATTTAATAATGTTTCTCTCTTTTTTTTTTTTTTACCTTGATTGTACTGAAGGGTCAAGAGAGAGGGAGACATAGGCCATGTAGGTTAGGCCACGTACCCTGTCATCTCCCTGACCTGGTATCGTAAGCAAGTTGTTCATGTCTCCGAGCAACTTCAACCTTCCTCTCTAGAAAAGGGACTGACTCCGCTTTCCTAATTCTATCGTGACCTTTGTAAATAAAACGCTTAACTGCACACAGTGTAGTTCTCCAACTGGGGCAAATTAATTCCATCCTAATACCATCTGGAATCCCAGAAGTGGTCATTAACTACACAGTGTCTTGCCCATAATGCAACACATGAATAGATAAAAGGAATTATTCAAATGACCCTTTCAGAAACCACTCCACACACCCCAAGATCAGCCATACATAAAGGGAAACATATCCTGTCTTTGCTGAATGAAATGGTGCTCTGACCCGCCATCGCTACAGGAGGTACCACGAGATGTGAGTGCAAAGGACGGTGCCCGATGGCACTCGACCAATGTTTGTCCAATGACCAAATGAACAGATTTAATTTCTTGAGCTAAGCTGCCCAGACACTTGTCGCTGGTCCCTTGGATGTCTGTCTATTCGTTTAAAAGCTGTTGGTTGGCATTAAAGGCCTAGTCTGTACCTAAGGAAGCAAAAGAAGAGGCCCTGACTGTACTGCCCCAACTACTTGAGTGCAGCCACCCACCCACACATGTCTTCTCCTCGCCCAAACCGAAGTCTCCAAAGCACTCCAGGGGGACCACTGGGCAACTGCGGAGAAAGGACGGCTACTGACCTGATCGGTCCATTTTTCTCCATGGCTTTCCTCAGCCTGAGACGTGGCAGAGGCCCTCCATGCACCGCAAAAAATTCTACTTCAGGAAGGGGAGGTTCTGAAAACATGGTGAAAAGAAGAAAAAGGGTATGATCAGAACACATAAAAAGCTGGAAGAAAATATCCTCCTGAGGGCCATTAAAAGGAAGTTTTAATGTAGGAAGTGGTGAGCTTACTCTGACACATGCTGCAACATGGCTGAACCTTGAACACATCATGCAAAGTGAAATAAGCCAGACACAAAAGGACAAATATTGTACAATTCTATTTATACAAAATATCTAAAATAGGCAGGATAGCTTAGAGGTTGCTAGAGGTTAAGGGGGAGGATAGAGAATGGGGACTTATTGCTTAATGGTCACAGAGGTTCTATTGGGGGTGAGGAAATAGATTTGGAAATAGATGGATGGTTGCACAATATTGTGAATGTGCTTAATGCAGATGAATTGTATGCTTAAAGATGGTTAAAAGTGGTATATTTTATATGATATATATTTTGCCACAGTAAAAAAAAAAAACTGATGAGCATACGCTGGCACTGACAGGGATGGATGTGGTGGGCATTACAGTTTGCTTGGTGGGTAGACTCTCACTTGGTGCGGAAGACCAGCATATCAGACTTCTATATCCTCTATAATCACAGAGCTCTCGGTCCTTATTTTGCCCTCCCCAGCAACCAGATTTCCCAAATAGGTTTTCCACTGGGAGGAAAATACACTGAGTGGCTGACCCCAGTGTCCTTGCATCTCACTGGTGGTTACATTAATGGCATAAATGTGCCAGCTGCCATTCTGCCTTGTGGGTCAGACATAGTGAGCACTAACCAGGCACACTTGATGTGTTCTACGTATGCCTCGTCTCATTTAATCTTTTCAACAATGCTCCCAAGTGCATGATATTTAAAGAAGCAATCATTTTCTCCCTTCCTTAGGGTTCCCACCTTGGCCCATGCAGTAGGAACTTCTTCCCACTCCAAAGTATTAGGAAAGGAGCTGTCCCTCTGTCTCTCTGTCCCTGTGATTTGAGGGATAGCTAGAGTTTGGTGGTTGTTTCCATGTGGCTCCACATTTTTTTTTTTCCTTTCTGTTTTGGAGGGGAGTGGGGCACAGGTGACACCTAAATGCAGGACAGGTGCTTTCCCACCTCCTGCTCCCATCCTCTCACTGGGCACACCTGAGTCAAGCTCAGCCTGAAGCCAGGTCTACATCTGCCGCATAGACTCAGCTTCCCCACAGGTGGGGTACGAAGTTTTAGGTGTGGGAGGAAGTTCCAGGAGCTTCGTTCTGGCCTCAGACCCAAGCCAGTTTTACCAGCAATACAACTGATCGGTTGATCTCTATCTCACTCTTGTGTACATTTTTTCAATTTTTCTAAACTCAGAGCTGGAATAAGTATGGTTATTATCTTAGAATATCCCATTTTATAAGAGATGAGGAAACTGAGATGTGGAGCGATTAAGTGACTTGCCCAAGAGCACGCAGTTAGCAAGTGGCAGAGCCAGAATCTGAACCCCTGCTCTGCTACACACCTCTCTCATTCACCTTGGGGTGTCTTGAGTGTTCGGCTCCACCAAATTGATCCAGCAGGTTTACATCACCGTTGAGTGAACTGATAACATCCACTTTTAAAACACTGACTCCGCAACGTCTTTACAAACACATCACCTCCATGAAAAGAATCCATTCACCACAATTGTTCGATGTCTACAGATGTGGAGTTAGATGTCTACCCAGTGAGGCTCGCGTCAGAGAAGCTAGACCACTGTTAAGCTGCAGAAATAATCCTTATAACGCAGTGGGTAAGACCACAGGCCCTGGGTTCGTATCCTGGTTCTACCACTTATGCCTCCAGCTGCCTCATCTGTAAAATGGGAGTAAGAATAATCTCCACTTCATAGGCCTGTTCAGGGAATCAATGAGCCAATTAATAACAATTACCAATAATAGTTATTGAGTCAACACAAGTAACGACACTAGGACAGTGCCTGGAATACAGCAGCAGTCAGCGCGTGACAGCTGTTTTTATAATATTCAAGCTATACCTCCTGGGTGCCAATTCTATGCTGGAACTCTGCCTCTGCTGTTTCATCAGATCCTCACAGCAGCTCTGTGTGACAGTCATCTCTATTTTCTCCAGGAGGAAATCAAGGCTCAGGCAGGTTGAGTCTCACCACTGGAAGATGGACAAGCCAAGCCCAGGGTAATCTGACTCCAAAGTCAACTCTGCCACCACGCCATGCCATGACAATGCTTGTGTTCACCGGCCTGAGATCAAACTGTGGCCTAGAACTACAAATCCCTGAAGGAATGAGGGGCCCCTACGCCATTCCCAGCCTGAGATCATGAGGAACAGAGGTTGAGGGGCCTGGGGGTGGTAAACACCAAGGATCTCTCCATTAGCAAGTGTTCAAAGGGAAGGGTTGAGTAGAAAAGAGAACCAGGGAATGACCCCAAGAGGGAGGCCATCGGACAGGTTAGCTCATCCCCAGCTTGAGCACACAGGAAATGGCATTCAGGGGACCATGACTGAGTCAGGGTCTGTAATATAGCAAAGGGCAGCACAGCAGCCAGACCTGGAAGAGGCAGCGTCCCCAAATCAGGCTGGAGAAGGGTTCTGCTGAATGAACAGGTGGCTGAAAGAAAATAAACCTGGAGGAGACCAAGGAAAGCTGCAAACTTACCACTGCAAAACTCCCAGAAGATGGAACCCCTCGTGCATGAGACTCCCCCTGTCTGTGTATGTCGTGTTTTCATATATCGCATGCTTTATACATTGGTTTTATGTCACCATCCCCTTTTCTGTGGGGAGCAGCCCCTCTCCTTCCCATACAGTTCTGATGGGGCTGGCATCCCACGCTCCAAACCCCCTCTGGCCCAGGCCCTGGTGATCATGGGTCGCCATGCCCCAACCACAGGAGTGGTTGAGAAGAACAATCTGTTTAACTTTGTGAGATTGGAGGGTCTTATTTTTCCTCTTGGATCGTAGCTGTAAGTACCAGGTAGGCAGGAGTACAATGCCCATCCTCCTAGGTCTGTCTGAAAGGGCTTGGTAGAGAGAGGGCCGCATCACTAAAACAGCATCGGGGCTCTGGGGGGGCCATGTGTGGCTGGACCTTGCTGTGTTCCAAGGAAGATCCATTCCTGGCCTTCCTGGTGCTATGACCCAACAAATTCCACATGCTTAAGCTGGTTTAAGTTGGGTTTCTGTCACTTGCAACCAAAAGAGCCCTAATGATAGAATGTACCCAGCACCCTGATATTCTGCACAATGGCAGAACACCAAACTGAGTGCTTGAGGGAAGTCTGGTGACAGGCCAAAGGGACATAGTAGGAAAGCAGTTCTTATGCATTTGTGTGAGAAGAATCCCAGGCACATCTCAAACCGTTGAGTGGTGGAGACAGTGAAGACACCAGGAAGAACTGCCTTAATTAGACCCTGGACTAAACCATCCCACTCCTTCAAAGCCTATCATTGCATCAGCTCAGCAAGGAGAGGGAGGAAGGGCAAGAGAGAGGGAGAGAGGGAGAGAGAGACAGAAAATATGAGCGCCTCCCTGCCACCACCCCACCCCAGCCCCAAACCCCACCACAGTGCAATTAAGGAGTCAGAGGCCAAAACAGACTGTCATGACTATTTACCAAATTAGAAAATAGCTTCGGGGTGGAAATCCTCGATCCCAAATTATAAGAAGTAAAAACTTAGACCCTGCCTGGACCTTTACAGTTTCGAAAGCTCTTTTGAACGTGTCCTTTACACATCCACATTCAATACACACCTATCAGCCACCTCTGCACCAGGCCCCATGCCATGGAAGATGTGGTTTTTGCCTCCGGGAGCTCAGGGTCTGGTGGTAAAGAGGGTTTTGTAAACAGACGGAGCTCAGAGCTATGACAGAGATACACAGGGGACAGTGGGCTGGGAGGAGGAACACCTGACCGAGGGCAGGGAGGTGAGTCCATCAAACACAGAGACAGATGCAGGCAGAGCCTTGGGGGATTGGGGGAGATCCTGGCTGAAAGCTCAAGGCCCGGCACAGTGAGGCTGGTGACGATATTAGAAGGGTGGGGTAGGTCGGAGCTGAGGTCCTGGAAATCATGAGAAGCCATTCAGAGATGTGCGGCAGATCTGTCCTTTAGAAATACAGTTTAGAGCGCTGACTGAAGGATGAATCGGAAAAGGCAGAAGCAGAGGTGGTCCAAGAATCCCGGTAAGGAGGGCCCGACTGTTGTCCGAAGCAAGCGAGGGCACTGAGGACCGAGGAGAGGGGACGGAGAGGCGGGACAGAATGCGGTGGAGGAGAGGCAAGGGAGGAATCTGGCCTTTGGTTTTGGAAACTGAGTCAGTGGCGACGTCACTCACCAGGTCTGGAGGAAAAGTCCAGAAGCAGCTCATTCTAGATCTGTTCAGACTGGAGTGCACGTGGAACCGCCCAGCAGGCTGCCAGAAATACAGCCCCAGAGCCTAGGAGCAAACTCCGCGGTGGCGACATGGAGTCGGCTCTGGAGGAGGAGTGAGCGTGCCCACCCGGGGGGACAGCGTGAAGCTGTGTGAGGAGAGGTGAGGGCCAAGGGCGGACCCCTGGGAATCCCAGGCATTAAGACAGGCTGGAAGAGTGAGAGAGCCCCATAGCTTTTATGAGCTAGTGTTCAATCTAGAATTTCTTCCAAAGTCACCCAGACATGGCAGCATAGATCATGTTTGTCATAAACCCGTGGGATTGCCAGGAACCCTAGTGGGTCACCCGGATCCGCCTCTGCTTACAGTCCGGGGCTCACACGACCCCTCTGCTACTTGCGTGAGGAGTCCAGAAAGAGATTCCACGTGGCACACCTGGCGAAGACAACTGCTGGGCTCCTGCAGCAGATTTGGGGAGACAGGCAAAGCCCCTACCATGTCCCCCAGGGGAACCAGCCCTTCCAGTCTGAGAATCACCACCCTCAGGCCTTTATGCTATCATCAAAATGCCCTTCCAGTTGTGAGGTTTTGTTGTCACGGTAAAGTAAGTTTTTTATCACACATTTTCCTGTTTTCAACCCACAAGGAGATTAACTGGTCACTCTTTTCTGCGTGAGAACCCGCCTCAGGCCCTTTTAAGATATTTCTCTGTTTGTTCTTCTCCAAGATTAACAACTCTAGTTCCTCTAATCTCTTGGCTAACCTTTCGAAACCACCCAGAAACAGCAGGACGGTGCTCACTCAGCTTGGAGAAGGCGGGCAGTGCACCAGGCAGGAAGGCCGCCCCTGCTTGTTCCAACTGCATGATGCTCTTTCCCAGACTAGTAATGTCCTCGCAGCTTTCATTAGAGGTGCCACTCTCACCTGGCTGCTTCAATCAACATGTGACTTCTGGACTGCTTTCTGCTCTGCTTGCCTAAGGCCTCCCCAGCCTTATGTTCCAAACAGTCTACTTTTTCTCTCTAGTTGAGAAGCCTGAACTTCATCAGGCTGGTTCTCTGCCACATTTCGAGGTTGAATAACCTTGACTTCTAGCCGCATTTTCCAAGGTGCTGTTCCTTGTCTCGCAAACTGCTGTCCCGGGCAGATCTGCTCTCCTTTCATCACCCTTGTTACTGATTTCAACTAAATCAGACCCAAGGCAAGGTCCTGCCTGGGCTGGAAAGTGCAGTCCTTTCCCCCTGGGCACAGGGGATGGGAGAGGAGCCAGAAAGGAGACTTTCATCCCCATTCCTGGGAGTCAGCAACATCTATCCTCTGCTAGAAGCAAATGACAAGAGAAAATACAGGGGCCACCATGTGAGAACACTTTGAAGAATAAGGAGGAAAGTAATGAAGGAGAACATTGCCTGCAAAATATTAAATGTATTATAAAATTACAATAATTGAAATAGCAAGGCATAAGCACGGGACAGGCAAAGCAATGAAAAAAGCTAGACAGTGTAGAAAGAGAACCAAGTAAATATGAGAATATTCTCTGTGACATGCACAGGGAACTGGCTTATCAGTTGGAGGGGTGGGATTACCATGTAAATTTAGCCTCATATCATGCATCAAAAAAAATTCCAGTTTGAGGTTGCTATGAGCTAGGCTGACGCCACTGCGCTCTAGCCTAGGCAACAGAGCAAGACTGTTTCAAAAAAAAAAAAAAAAAAACAACAAAAACAAATTCCAAATGGGCCTATGTTTTAAATGCAAAATGCAAAACTATTAGGAAGCATAAGAAACTACTAGACAATAAGAATTGATCCGATTTCAGGGTGAGAAAGGCTTTTCTTGGCATAACCAGAGGCAGAAACTATAAAGCATCAATACAATTGATTATATGAAAATTTTAAATGTCTAAATGTCAAAAAAATATTGAAAAGAAAATTAAACAGTAAATGGCCTTGGAGTAGGAATTTGTAGTAGGTATAACAAAAGATTAATATCATTAAGGTAGGCAAACCATTAAGTCAACAAAAGAAAGAAGGTAGTATAAGTGCAAATGTGTTAAAATTCCTCTATGTAAAACCAACCAAAATGAACAAAAAGCGAAAAACAGAAGAAAATTTTATCTGCACCAGAACTAAGCAAAGGCCCCAACTCCATACTATAAACTCAAGTAAACACAAGGAATTGAACTAAAACACAACTCCACTGCCTGAGAATCTGGTACAATACAACTTTTCTGAAACTTCTGTAACAAAAAAGTAGAGAAAAAATAACCTTCAGGCACCTCTCCAGATATATATTATGCCACCCCAGACATGATAAATTAAAATTGATGGCAAAAAAAAAAAAATAGTAGCTTCCACCATAAATCACCAGCTAGATAGATCTTCCTATCAATGAAGTTATAGGATTTGACCTCCCAGAGAGGAGAAATCGGTTTCTTTTCATCTTTGTATCCTCCTCGGCAGGTAGCACAGGTCTTCGTACATAATCAATAAACATCTGATTAATTAAATTGTTACAGCGCAGCAGGTCCCTGCCCCACTCCCACCACGCACGAAAGCCCTGGTTTCCAGGCTTCTGATCTAAGGAAACCTTTCCGGTCACATTTTACAAAAGCTAAAGTTAATACACAAAAATAACCCATCCAGCCAATTTTCTACTATGATACATCATCTCGTCCAATTGGGGACTGAGCTGGAACTCATACACTGGCAGAGGAGCTGGGAGACACCCATCCCCACACAAACATTCACTTGGGAGTTGGGATTTGATTTGAAACTGGAAAGTGGCTGGGAGATTTCTGGGAATGAGAGAAATCGGTGGACCGTGGAAGCGTGGAAGGGCAGACATACCCCCTCCTAGAGTGACTTATAACATTAGGTCTCCAGATAGCAAAGAGCCTGTGTCCACGAACGACTTTGAAAGGAAAACAGCTGGCATGAAGGCCAGTGCCTCTCCCGACCTCTGGTGCAGCTTCAACTGTTTGGAACCAGCCAGAGGGGACGGGGTTCTCACTAAGGACACGGGGTGCAGAGTTCTTAGATACTTCTTGAGTAGCCAACCATGGAAGAGAAGCCTATGGCAGAACAGCTCAAGGGACTTAGTCCTTCCTGGTCCTACGTGATCCTCCCCGAGGACACCCAGTGGTAAGAGAGCAGCGCCAGAGGCCAGGGCAGGAGAACCAGGGCAGTCCTGGCTGGAACTGTCTAATAAAATGACAGCCTGAGAAACACCTGGGACACACCTGTGTTTTCAATCATTTTCCTAACCACCTGCAAAGTTTCCTAACTTTGTCTTCTTCTTATGAACACAACACGAGATAAGTTGCCAGGCTTGGTACGGAAGGTAGACATGGGAAGAAATGATTGCCTTTCCATCTTTTCTTCCCTTTTCTCCTTCAGCATGCTTGGTTCCATAAAAAACATTCGACCTCAAATGATCTCCATGTTTTGTAGTACAAGTGGTCTGATTTATCGTCAGATTTATGCATGCATTTGCTTTCTCTCTCTCTCTCTCTCTCTCTCTCTCTCTCTCTCTCCTGCCTCCCCCACCCCCTGCCACCCTCCCTCTGACCCTCCACCCTGACTCTGCCACTCTTCCCTCTCTGGTGTCTTCACTCGCCCTATGAGAAGAAAATTTGGCCTACAAGCTTTTAGACTCGGCAAGAAGACAGTATAACCAACGTGTGAACACTCTTCTGACTCTTTGGGGTCTACATCAAGGGTGACAGTTTGTTCTTCGCCCTGTCCTACAGGGGGTATGAATGGGAATTCAGTTCAAGGAGCCACCGAGGAAGCGTCAGCCAGGAGTCAGGAGCACTGTGCGGCAGCATCTCCAACTCAGCCACCCCTCACCAGCACCCTTGGCCCTGCTTTCACTGAAACACTTGCCTCTGTTCCTCAGCATTCCTAGAACCTCCACTGCCCTCTGAGGTCAGCAATAGATTTCCAGCACTTGTTTTCATCCCGTTCATCAGTAAGATCTGGTTTAATGTAAGGCACTCAGAAGGGAAATTCCACTCACTTCTCTTCTGGGAAATAGGTTGCTACATTTTCCAGGCCCAAATTATTAATCTACCGTTTCTGGCAAAAATTCAAAAGTTCACAATTTTACTGAAATAAAGCCACACACATCTTAGGCAACCAGGAGTAACTCTTCACATCCACACATAAGGTTCTCTTTTTTCCCCCTTTTGTAAAAGAAAATGGTTGGGTTTTTTTTTTTTTTTAATCTGTCATAAGATCTTAACAACTTGAATTTTCATGCTTTTTTAAGAAATTGCCTCTTTAAAGTAGGGTAGAATTAGAAAATAGTCATAGTCACAATGAACTTAAACAGCTCAACAGTGTCCCCTGGTGGCCATGAGCACAGACACGGAGTTAGAGCCACTAGGGCTCTATCTACCTATCCTACAAAACAAGTAAGAATCCAGAGAAAACTCTCTAACCCCTACTCAACAATTACGAAATGCTAATTCAAATTACAAATGCAAGCCATCCAAATATGACAAGGACCAAAGAGTGGGAGACGGAATAGCTGTACATGTTAATAAATCACCATGGGGGCCGGGCGAGTGGCTCACACCTGTAATCCTAGCACTCTGGGAGGCCGAGGCAGGAGGATCACTCGAAGTCAGGAGTTCGAGACCAGCCTGAGCAAGAGCGAGACCCCCGTCTCTACTAAAAATAGAAAGAAATTAGCTGGCCAACTAAAAATATATAGAAAAAAATTAGCTGGGCATGGTGGCGCATGCCTGTAGTCCCAGCTACTCGGGAGGCTGAGGCAGTAGGATCACTTAAGCCCAGGAGTTTGAGGTTGCTGTGAGCTAGGCTGATGCCACGGCACTCACTCTAGCCCAGGCAACAGAGTGAGACTCTGTCTCAAAAAAAAAAAAAAGAAGAAGAAAGTGAATTTTCTAGGGGTCTAGAGTGGGACTGCCATTCCTCTTCCCTGATATAACCTACGCCTAAGCACTTGCAACAGAATGCCGATTAAATATTAATATGTTACAGAGAAAGAAAGAGTAACAGGAAATCTTTTTTTTTTTAAGTATGAAATATTCTAAATGTTTTAAATATCCGGAAGGACTGTAAGCAACACTCGTGTACACACCACCCAGATTTAATCAATGTTTGTTTCAGGTTCCTTTTTAAGAAATAAAACATTATGGTCACAGTTACACCCCTTAGCGCCTCTCCACTTCTATACCCTTTCTCCTTGCTCTCTTAAAGTTCATTATCTAATGACAGAAAGCAACAGTGTTCAGGGCTCTGTGGTGACTTTGTGAATCCAAATGCTGATACTCGAGATGTACCTGTTATCTGGGTTGTCAGGGAGACGGCCACAGGAAGAGCAGAGGACAAAGCCCGGAGGCTGACACTGTAGTTGGTGCCGGGACGCAGGTCCAAGCACACCTCGGGACTCTGGCTGCTGGTAGTGATATTAAAGATCATTTCCTGGGAAAATTCCTTCTGATACCATCTCTGGCCCCAAACATGGAACTGAAACATAAAAAATCTCACTGGGTAAATTGCTGGCTTGAACGGCTCCAAACGCCTTGACATCTTCCCTTTGTCATGAGCTTTCTTCTTTTCTCCCTCTTCACGCTAATGTTTCTTCCAAAAGTGAAAGGCAGTCATAAGCAAATATGAGAGTTATAATACCATAAATATTGTACGTAGAATATTATTAGTATGATAAATATATTTTTAAATAAAAATGCACAAAAGGCAGAGGCCCCAATACCGGTAACTTTCTCTTCCTTGTCCTCATGTATACCATTCACCTGCCAAATGCAAAACGGCCTGCTGACAAAACTGCGGGAGCAAGGCCAAAGGACGTTTTCCTAGAAAGAGAAGAATCAAGAATCTAAACTAAGCAGGACCTGAACTAGGTTACTTCCCTAGCTGGTCTGGTATAAAACCTGGACAGGATTTTTCTCCTCCACTCTTCCCCTACACTTTCCTGTAACATTTCAGCAAGAGACACCCTTTTCTTTCTACTAATTTCTTCTAGTAGCAGCTCATCCCATGGTTTTTCCCTTTCTTACTCACAACCACATCTAGCTTCAAAAGTTCCCCTGCCTGTAATCCCAGCACTTTGGGAGGCTGAGTCGAGAGGGTCACTTGAGCCCAGGAGTTCGAGGTTGCAGTGAGCTATGATTGCACCACTGCACTCTAGCCTGGGTGACAGAGCAAGACCCTGTCTCAAAAAAAAAATCTGTGTGTGTGTATATATATATATACATATATATATATACACACACATATATATATATGCACACATATATATATTTATTTATATAAAAATTTATTTATATAAAATTCCCCTTTACTGTCTAGGCAACACATCCAGACCCTGCTCAGAGACACTAGAAAGGACAGAGACACACATGCACAAGCCATTGGGTTCCTCCCACTGATACTGCTAGAGCATCAACTGCACCAAGATATGTGCACAAAGAAACTCTCATGACTTCGTCATCTCTCCCCAAGGTTTCTGTCTTCAAATATGCAATTGAAGTCGCCATTTTCTTCCTTCTTGTTGCAATTGTCACAGTAAATGTTCTATTGATAATGGCAGCTATAGACATAGATATTTAGGTCTGTGGATATTTTTTAAACCTCCCACATAAGACAAACATCCATAAATACAGTCAATTTTAGTAACTTACTAAATACATCTCCTCTGTATCAGCTGTCTTCGTGCTTCTCCATCTCAAGCAGGTTTCATTAAATCCTGAAATATTACTGATGGTCTGTTTTACTGCAAAGAGGAAGAAATGCAAAATCCATTTACACCCTATACAAAAAATACTATCTTTTAATTGAGCCATTTTCCAAGGATAAATGTATATACAGGGTGATTTCAGCCGTATTTTAATTGAGAAATTCGTGGTAGCAATCTCAAAGAAATACCACTTTTATGTTTAGGTAAACTCAATCCTGAGTTAAGATTCAAAGATACCTAATCAGAGGATTCCTCTTAAAAATTGTCTGTTCACTGCAAACTTCCTTGGTTTACTAACCTAAAATTGTAATTCACTGTCCTGAGCCTTGAATACTCTCATTTATGCAAATAAACATCAGTTTGAAATTCTGAGCAGAGAGAAACATCTCAGCAGAGAATTGCTCCTGGAAGAATTGAAAAAAGCTCTCCCAAGTAATTAGGCTTTTCATGATGAAAAGGATGGGAGGATGGGTTCTCTTGGTTCGGGCTTCCTCATCTATTATGATCAAGGAAGCATTTCTTGGCCTCTGCTCAGTTTCATGATAATCAATCTAAAATATACTTCAGATCTGATACAGATTAATGTAGAAGGACACACTCCCAAATAGTCAATAAAGACTACTTATTCAAAACTCTGACATCAGAGGTTACTTTCTTCAACAATGATCTCTGTCTCTAAACTGGAAATGATATAGCAAGCTTGCTAAGAAGTTTTGCAGGAATACTGTGATGATTTGTGAATAATAAAGACAACTCCCAAATTACCTTAAATAAAGAAAGTTCCAGGGCAAGCAAGGCTGCGTTGTGTAATGCCCTAGCCTGACAGGTTCCTATGAATGAAGCTGACGGACATGACCCCTCTCCATGCACTGGGCAGCTTTGCACAGAGAAAACCTGTTCCACAGGTCACAAGCTATACTTCAAATGTTGCAACACAGAGCAGGTGAGGAACAGGAGGTAAGGGTGAACAGGGGGTAAGAAACAGGAGAAGTACAGATGATTCAGGGTAGTGCAATCCCTCTGCTAGGTACAGAAGACAGTTTTAGAAATTAGCAGTAGTGGTCCCAGGAACCCCACATTTCTGAAACTTCCAAAATACAAATAACTCCAGTACTATTTAAACAGTTCCAGGCTGGGCGTGGTGGCTCATGAGTATAATCCTAGAATTTCGAGAGGCCCAGGCAGGAAGATCGCTTGAGGTCAGGAGTTCAAAACCAGCCTGAGCAAAAGCGAGACCCCGTCTCTACTAAAAACAGAAAAATTAGCCAGGCATGGTGGCGCATGCCTGTAGTCCCAGCTCCTCGGAAGGCTGAGGGAGCAGGATCTCTTGAACCCAGGCGTTTGAAGGTTGCAGTGAGCTATGATGACGCCACTGCACTCTAGCCCTGGTAACAGAGTGAGACCCCATCTCAATCAATCAATTGATCAATCAATAAACAAACACTTCCAGATTATACAAAAAGGTGGAAAGTTCCCTGATTCATTCCATACAATTAGATAATCCACAATGCCCAAGCTGTACAAGGATGGCAAAATCAATCACTGAACACACTATGCTCAACTCATTTGTTAATATAAATACAAAAATCCAAAACAAAACATTAGCAAAAAGAAGTCAGCAGTACATTCAAAGAACAATACACTATGACCAAGAAGATTTATTCCTGAACCACAGAATCAATATTGGGAACACCATTCATAAGCTAAAAGAGAGAAACTGTGGTTTCTTTTAAAATCATAATTGTTAATACATCTAATATACATTCTTGACTTAAATTTTAGTAAGCTGGAGCTTCATTTGATAGAAACTCCTTAATTTAATGGTGTTTATTAGAAACCACCATACTGTGGCGCATGCCTGTAGTCCCAGCTACTCGGGAGGCTGAGGCAGGAGGATGGCATGAGCCCAGGAGTTTGAGGTTGTTGTGAGCTAGGCTGATGCCATGGCACTCTAGCCTGGGCAACAGAGTGAGACTCTGTCTCAAAAAAAAGAAAAGAAACCACCATACTGGTGGTTTTATTAGAAACACCATAATGGTGTTTATTAGAAACCACCATACTCAGTAGTAACACAATGAAGCAATTTCTAGTAAAGTTCAGAACAATACAAGGATGCCTGGTCTCAAAGGTATTACTGAGCATCAGCCTGGAGATTCTAGACAATGCAGAAAAAAAGGCAAGAAAAAAAATGAGCTATAAATACCAGAAAGAAAGAAAAAAATGATGTAACTGCCAGCAAATCTAAGAGAATCAACTGGAAACCAAATATGAGATTATTTGACAACAATGGAAAAACAAATACAAAACAATAGGAGTTTGGCAAAGTGCATCCAAATATGAGAACATACATGGTAGTTTTCTATGTATCTGCAAGAATACGTATGGTAGGCGAATAATGGCCCCCCACAATGTCCACGTCCTAGTCCCTGGAACCTGTGAATACATTACTCATGTGGCAGAAGGACTTTGCAAAGGTGATTAAGATAGATTATCCTGAATTATTTTTTAATTAGCCAGGTGTGGTGGCGTGCACCTATAGTCCCAGGGGAAAAAAAGTGCTCTATTTTCAGAATTTATTTGCAAGCCACTGATACCTATTCTGCTGCTGAGACTTGAACTTATACCTTGCTGTACTATTCCCACAGTTTTCTACACACATAGTAACTTTTTGTCTCAATGTCAAATCATAGTGTAAACTTTTTGAGAAAGTTTTAATAGGCAATTAAATTAAAGACCTACATAGTACCATTAATGTCCATAACTAAAAAGAAGTGACAACGCTATAAGCAACTATGACCAATTTGATCCACACAAGGGCAATGACAATTATGTTCGCGGCAGCCACCTGACTGTATAACAATTGTAAGATTTCACAGATATCAAAATGTGAAAAAATATGCCTCTGAGAATCAATAATACATAATATATACAAGTATATGAACAGTAGCATTATCTGTAATCATAAAAACTTGAAGGGAAAAAAAATACCTAAATATCCTTCCATAGTGGGCAAGTTAATAAAGTAGTGTACATTCATACAATGGAATACTGTGCTTCCCTCAAAGAGAATGAGATGGCATCTTATGAACTGGTATGGAAGTGTGTTCACAGAATATTGTAAAGCCAAAAATTACAAAGCAAGATGAAGAATAGGGCAAGGCACAATGGCTCATGCCTATAATCCCAGGACTTTGGGAGGCTGAGGCAGGAGGACAACTTGAGGTCAGGAATTCAAGACCAACCTGGGCAACACAGCGAGATCCATCTCTACAAAAAGTAGAAAAAATTAGCTGGACTTAGAGGCATGCATCTGTAGTCCCAGCTACTTGGGAGGCTGCGGTAGGAGAATCACTTGTGCCCAGGAGTTCAAGGTTACAGTGAGCTATGATTGTGCCACTGCACTCCAGCCTGGGCCACAGAGTGAGACACTGTCTCAAAAAAATAAAAATAAAAATAAATGAAGAATGGTACATATATAATGATTCCGTATATCTTCCTTCTCTTATTCATTTTTAGTGGCCACTCTGCCTTCTCTCTTTCTTTTTCCCCACCCACTGGGCCAATCTAATCTAGAATCCCAAAGTTGAAAAACCAGACCTGCAAGAGAAAAACTGGCTCCCAGTTCATCAAATTCCTTGAAACTTTGTTTCTGTTTCATTAATGTGGGGGAGCAACTCTGGGCAAAATCAGTATTTCCTCTCTTCTCTGTAGTATCCTGCAAATAACTCAATTACACTTTATGATTGTATTATTGATCCTTGTCTACCACCCCCATTGAACTGAAAGCCCCTTGAGGGGAGAGACATGTTCCTCATCTTTGTATTCCCAGTGTTTGGACAGTGGCAGCACAGCATTCCTGATTGTTTACATTTAAACAATCAGCAATAAGAAGAAAGCTAAGCAACTGGTACTGTATTAATCCAATGGAATACAAGTGCTCTGTATAAGACATGGTTTCTACCCATAACATGCATTCGATCTAGGAGAGGAGTTACACCCTATGTAAGCACAACAAAAATACAAGGAAGTATATAATAAATGTCATACAGTAACTTTAAGTAATAGTTAACATTTGATAGATACTTATTGAATGTCAGGTATTATGCTGGTTCTCCATATGAATTAACTCATTCAATCTTCACAACAAACACATGATGTACTAACAGGTATTGTTGCTCCCATTTTCACAGTTAAGGCAACTGAGGCACATAGAGGTGAAGTAACTCATCCAAAGGTACAGAGATAGTAAGCGGCAGATCTGAGATTTGAATCTAGATAGTGTGACTCCAGAGGAACGATACCAAATGACTACTTCTACTTTCTCCTGAAATAGAATATGGGAATTCAGAAAGAAGAAAACTTACTATCATCTTAGGAGGGGGAGTGGATATCATGGAAGGAGGAAATATATGAACTGAAGAAAAGGGAGGGGGTTCCAGATAGAAGAAATGGCACAAAGACATAGAGGTGGAAAAGTTAGCACTTAAGAGTATATTATAGGTGACGTATGCCTGTAGTCCCAGCTACTCAGGAGGCTGAGGCAGGAGGATCACTTGAGCCCAGGAGTTTCAAGATCAGCCTAGGCAACACAGTGAGATGCTGTCTCAAACAACAACAGCAGCAACAACAACAACAACAAGAATATAATATAGATCAGAGTTCTAATTAATCAAGGATAATAGTTGGCCCTTAAATCTAAATCCCTCCACATCCTTCAACATATTCTTCAGATCAGCAAGAAGAGCAAATAAAGCAACATAAAGCATATGCTGTCAGCCAGGCACGGTGGCTCATGTCTGTAATCCTAGCACTCTGGGAGGCCGAGGCGGGCGGATTGTTTGAGCTCAGGAGTTCACGATCAGCCTGAGCAAGAGCAAGACCCTGTGTCTACTAAAAATAGAAAGAAATTAGCTGGACAACTAAAAATATATATAGAAAAAATTAGCTGGGCATGGTAGCGTATGCCTGTAGTCCCAGCTATTCGGGAGGCTGAGGCAGGAGGATTGCTTGATCCCAGGAGTTTGAGGTTGCTGTGAGCTAGGCTGACGCCACGGCACTCACTCTAGCCTGGGCAACAGAGCGAGACTCTGTCTCAAAAAAAAAAACAAAAAAACATATGCTCTCATCATAACTGGAAAACACAGAACATTACAAATTTAAATTACCAGTAAATAGAAAACTAAATACCAAATGCCAGCAAAGCAATCTCTCCATCTCCCACAAGTTCTTGTGGAGAGTCAGGGCTCTCGAAGGCTGTGTGCAAGAGAGAAGAGGGAAGCAAAGGGCCCTAGAGTGAGCTAGATTCACTCCCAGACAGAGAAATTCCACCTTAAATGTGGAAATACTGAAAATGAGACCCGGTATGGTCAGAGCACTGACTGCAAGGAAAGGACAAAAAGCCCATGAGATGGCAGGTGGTGGTAAGAGAAAGGTACTGATTGCTTCTGGGAAAGAAGACGATGAAAAGGAAGCGATAGGTGCCCTTTGGAGACTAAGTGGTGGTGGGCAAAAGAAGCAAGAGGGAAACGTAAAATCCTACAAGGCAAAAGAGAATCTGAAAGCAGAAAAATACACAACTCATGCCCATCCTTATCAAAAAACAAAACAAAGCAAAGCAAAAGAAATCCTTTAAAGAAACTGTACCTCACTCCATGACAGAAGAGGGCACTCTTAACCTAGAAATCTTGTTAACCATCTTACACCAGCAATTCTGTCCATGGAATTAATAGACAAAGGCAGTCTTCATTTAAAAACAACAAAAAAAGTAGAATCAAAACATTTCAGCCTGTGAAAAACTCTACGTTTTTTAAAAACTCAGAAACTAGGGGAAAAAACCTGTAATGCAATAAACCAAAATAAATGTCCTCAAACAAGCATTTGGAGGTATGAAGGAAACACCTTAATCAAAAAATTAACAACAGAAATAAACAGAAAATGAGGAGGAAATTAAACAGAAGTGATTGAATTCAGGAAAGAAATGAAGACACAAAATCATGCAGAAATAAAGACTAACTGTCATGGTGCCTAAAGAAGAATAGATTAGAATGAAATTTAATAAGGGACATTAAAAAGTACAGAAACACAACCAAAAAGAATAAAAATGAGATTTAAAATAATTAAAAAGGAACAAAAAATAAAGTGGGTGAAATGGAACATAGGCAAAGATCCAACATATGTATAATTAAAGCCTCTGAAGAAGAAAAACAAAACATTGAAACAGAATTAATATTTAAAACTATAATCCAAGATAACTTTACAAAAATAAAAAGACATGAATAGAAATACTAAAAGGGTACACCAGGTACCTGAGAAAGCTGACCCAGAACAATCAACCCCAAAACGTATCCAAGTACATCTATTAGACTTTAAAAATTAAGAAAAAAAAAATCTTCAGGGTTTCCACTCAAAAAAACAAACAAGTAAGACCCAAGGGCAAAAGAATTAGGCCGAAACAAAGTTTTCGAAAGCTACATAAAAAGCAGGGCAACCAGAGAACTGAATCTTTTTAACAAACTCAAATCAAGAAAGTGTGAACTAAGATTTTTATATCCAGCTGGGCACGGTGGCTCACGCCTGTAATCCTAGCACTCTGGGAGGCCGAGGCGGGCAGATTGTTTGAGCTCAGGAGTTCGAGACCAGCCTGAGCAAGAGCGAGACCCCATCTCTACTAAAAAAATAGAAAGAAATGATCTGGACAGCTAAAAATATATAGAAAAAATTAGCCAGACATGGTGGCACATGCCTGTAGTCCCAGCTACTCGGGAGGCTGAGGCAGAAGGATCGCTTGAGCCCAGGAGTGTGAGGTTGCTGTGAGCTAGGCTGACGCCACGGCACTCACTCTAGCCCAGGCAACAAAGTGAGACTCTGTCTCAAAAAAAAAAAAATATTTTTATATCTAACCAAGCTATCTTTCAAGTGTCAAGGCTACAGAGAAATAATACTAAACATGCAAAAGCTCGGGGAATACTGTACTCTTGAGGAATCTACTAGAAGATGGGTATCAGTCAAGATATAACTGGGGAAAGTTCAGTAAAAGGACTGATGATAAGCATTTAATATATTGAATTATAGCTCCAAGACTAAAATAAATGTGGGGCAAGGTGGAGGAGTGATACATAAATGCTATAAAGTCCAAATAACACAACTAAGAAATCAGGAGGGGAACTGACAGAGAAAAGTAAAAACAAAATAAATTAATTAAATGTCGTAAAGGCAGTAAGTGATTGTTAAAAGTATGCTTTTAAAAACTGACAAACCAGATGATAAAAAGTTAAATGAGAAAGCAATGGACAGGGCATTTTTAAAAGGCAACCAGTAGAAAAAATATTTATAAATCTTCCTTTAAAATTAATAAAAGTAGGACAGCAAAAAATAGCATAGAGAAAGAAATGTGGAAAATATATATAAGTTGTGATAATATAAAATAATGGGACAGAGTTGTTTCAACATATCAGTCCTATCAATAACTGTAAATAGACATAACTTGCCTATTAAGAGATAAAAAGATTTTCAACCTTTCTTGTAATGGAAGATCCAATTATATGCTGTATATAAAAGGGACACCTAAAACAAAACGATTCAGAAAGGCTAAAGTGATAGACAATAGTATACCAGACAAATGGAAATCATAAGAAAGTAGGGGTTGTGATCAAAGAAGAATTCAACTCTAAAAGCATTAAATATGGCAAAGAAAGAACATTTTTTAATGCTAAAAGCCACAGTTCACAATAAAAATACAATGCAACCACCTTTGTAAAGAAAAAGAAAGCATGGGAAAGGGTATAATAACTATGAAAGCAGAAATTAATGATGGAGAGCAAGAATCAGAAATTTTTTTTTATAAAGGGCCAGATAAATAAATTTTTTAAGCCTTTTCCAGGCCAGACAGTGCTGTCACAGCTATTGAACTCTGCCTTTGTTCCAATAAAAGTTTATCTATGAAAACAGGTGGCAGACCAGATTTGGCCTGCAGGCCATAGTCTGTTAATCCCTGATAGTGAGAGGAGGAAAAAGTAGATACAATTAATAAACCAAAATCTTAGAAATACTAATAAAATAAACAAACCACTAGCTAACTTAATGTAGAAAAAGGGAAGAAAATGAAAATAAAGGGAAAAATATCACTGAGACAGAAGAAAGTTCAAAAAATTAAACAAAAATACTTTGTAGACCAGCATACAAATAAATTTTAAAACTTAGATGGGCACCATGGGGAGCAGTGGTAGGAGGATCACTTGAAGTCAGGAATTCGAAGCCAGGCTAGGCAATAGTGAGACCCCCGTATGTACAAAAACTTTAAAAATTAGCTGGGCATGGTGGTTCACACCTGTAATCCTAGCACTCTGGGAGGCCAAGGCAGAAGGATTGCCTGAGCTCACAAGTTTGAGACAAGCCCAGGCAAGAGCGACACCCATCTCTACTAAACATAGAAAAAATTAGCCAGGTGTGGTGGTACATGCCTGTAGTCCCAGCTACTCAGGAGGCTGAGGCAGGAGGATTGCTAGAGCCCAGGAGTTTGAGGTTGCAGTGAGCTATGATGACACCACTGCACTCTAGCCTGGGCAACAAAAAAAAAAAAAGTCTCGAAAAAAAAAAAGTAATTCCTAGGAAAATACAGTTTACCGAAATTAACCCCATTAGACATACAAAGCTTAAACAGAACAATTTTCATTGAAAAATTGAGAAGTTATCAAGGAACAATCCACAGAAAAGCCCCATCCCCAGATTGTGTCATAGAATTTGATGAATTCTACCAAACCATCCCAAAGCAGATAGTCCAATGCTACCTGAATGCCCCAGGGCACAAATAATGAAGAAACCTTTCAAATTGTGTTTATAAAGCAACGAAAATACTGGTC
Organism: Varecia variegata; assembly: GCA_028533085.1. Lineage (NCBI taxonomy): Eukaryota > Metazoa > Chordata > Mammalia > Primates > Lemuridae > Varecia > Varecia variegata. The sequence continues at coordinate 111,295,649 of CM052443.1, forward strand.
CCTAAACCTGATAAAGATGGTGCCAAAAAAAAAAAAGAGAGAAAATTGTAGATCAATATCACTTACGAATACTGGTACAAAAATACTACAGAAAATATTAGTGAACAGCATCCAACACCACATAAGAAAATAATAACACCATGACCAATTGGGATATGTTTCAGGAAGAGAGAGAGTGAGTGCATGTATGAGCAAGAAAAGGAGAAATTTTAAATTACATCAAATTTAAAAGTTACAAGTAAATAAAAAAGAATATCTTGTAGTTGGCTTTCCTTTGTATGGTATTGATGAATATTTTAGACTAAGAAGTCCGCGATCTTTTCTCTGACTTCAGCCTGGGAGAGAACAGTCTTGGAGCCTCTTTGTCTGTACACAGGATTAGAATACGGAGGTCCTGAAAAGAATGAGATGAACCTGTTGCCTTCAGAGCCATTTAGGGCCCATTTAGTGGAGGACTCCAATTCTAAATAACTTATTCATCTTTATGAGTAAAGATAATGGATACGGTCCCACCTAGCTGGATCTACAGGGTCATTATCTTATCTTTAAAAAGAAAAACCATTTACTCTCCCCATACTTGGCATATTTGGATGATTAGATATTTGATGTAAAATATATGCCAATTTCTGACTTGCCCAACTGCAAGTATGGGTTTCTCAGGCTAATGGTTTACAAGAAAAGCAGGTAGACTTCAGATACAACTCTTCCACCACAGAATACTACTGTAATATTTATCATTTTGTGGAAAAACATCAGAAACAATGTTAAATTATTGATGGTCTTTATCATCTTTTGTTTGGACTTTCATTCTGTGAATAAGAATCAGTTATAGGGGAAGTTTTATAAGGTCAACATAGATCTCAAGTTATGCCTGCTGTTAGAAAACCTGTGTCATAAAGACACCTTAATAGTTAAGGTTTTCCACCAGGGTTTTATTTCCTGGTAAAAATTTCCTATTCCGGCCGGGCGCGGTGGCTCACGCCTGTAATCCTAGCTCTCTGGGAGGCCGAGGCGGGTGGATCGCTCAAGGTCAGGAGTTCGAGACCAGCCTGAGCAAGAGCGAGACCCCGTCTCTACTAAAAATAGAAAGAAATTATCTGGCCAACTAAAATATATACAGAAAAAATTAGCCGGGCATGGTGGCGCATGCCTGTAGTCCCAGCTACCTGGGAGGCTGAGGCAGAAGCATCGCTTG
>CM052443.1:111297343-111354326 GCA_028533085.1 Varecia variegata
TCCTACGAAGACTTCGTTTCTACAGCCTCTCAGGACGCTGTGGCACACAGGGAGCAGTCCTTGTCCTCAGTGGAGACCAGTACAACAAGGTATCCTTATATTGGCTCTCCTTCCTTCCCTGCTTTACTGCCCTTGGCCCCCACTGCTCCTGCTTCCTGGGGTTTTATTCCCTGTTGCATAATAAGTATAAGCCCCCTGCCCCAGGCTCTGTTTTCTGGGAAACCCAAGGCAAGATTCCCATCAAGAAGAGTGACAAAGATAATTCTCCATCTCAGAAAATGACTCTCCTCAACTCAGCTCCTGTCCCTCCCTTCTAGTAAATCTCTTCTCAGCCTCCAAGTGGGAAAGGAAGCCTGAACCATAGGCACCTGTGGGGTCAACTCATTTCTCCTGTACTCGGAACCAACACCAGCTTTGAATTAACCCTGGCCTACTGGTCTCTCTGCCCACAGAAGATTTCACATCTTCACTAAATCATCCCAACAGCACCGCTACCTAGATTCTATGCCCCACATGACCTGGGAGGATCAATGGAGGCAGAGAGAGGAAAATAGGCGAATTCCTGCAAGGATAGCAGGTCACCTATGGGTGTCTAAAGCATTTCAGGATCTCTATATCAATATTTCTCCCCAGAACACAGATAAGTCCAGTCGTGGGCATGGGTAACCTAGGAGATGCAATGGCCTTATCAGTTCACTCTCTTGGATAGCACAAAGATGATGCTGGCCCTGGTCTTTTATCAGCCTGAACAAGCCCCAAATATTCCTGGCCCCTTCCCTGTGCACTGCCCTTCAAAGCCCCAAAGCTCTCGACACCTCTGCTCACTCACACATCCCTCTGCTGCTGACTCAGCACCTAGTCCTCCAGAGGGAAAAGGAAACGTCCCACCCCTCACCGTCTCTCTGAGTTGCCAGTAAAGCAAATTTTCTTCTTGCCCTGCATCCCTTTGTCACCCAAGCAGAGATTAGAAAGGAGTTTTCTTTCTTGTCCTTCCTTTTTGTTCATTCACTATGACAACTGTAAATGGCATCTCAGAGATGCCATCTGCCTCCAGCCTGTGCCATGCTCTCTACACAGATGGGACTCAGATCCAATTATAAAGATGTCAGATATTTCATCCCAAGAAGAAATTTAACAAAGCTTGGTTGCATTTCCCTCTAGGTGTCAACAAATCAGTTGGAGAAACTTCTTTACAAACATATCAGATATTGAACATCTACATTAATGCTGCCCTTTTAAAAGAGATGACTTGGGGTGATATGCCCCAATTCCAATAGTACTGATAATAACTGAAAACATTTCTGAAAGTCTTTGGAACTGTCTCCAGGGCTCTTCCTTTCACTCTTCATCGCTAACTGATCGACTGGTGTGGCTATCAAATGCCACACCTCCTACCATGCCAGGCACTGGGCTGTGAGCATGTTCAGAACATCGGTCCTTCCCTCAAGGAGCACGTTGTCTAATGAAGGGAGCAAACAGGCAAGTGGGAAAATTACAACTCAATAAGTTACAAATTATTACAAAGCTATACCCACATCACAGGGCATAGAGAAAGAAGACATCAGCTCTTCCTGGAGCGCCCCGGAAGGCCAGCTTCATGGGGAGCATGACCTTAATGGATAATTGGAGAGCGGGGAAGACAGGTAAGCAGACAGGACAGCGGGTTCAATGCCTGGGACAGTAAGAGGGTGTGGCACAGTGTGGTGATAGAGAGAGGGGTCATGTGACCAAGGAGGAGGAAAGATGGGAACTGAGCCCGCACAGGGAGGGAGGACAGGGTCAGACTGGGAAGGGCCTTGCTGGCCAGAGTAAGTGCAGACTGACTCCTACGAGCACAGAGAGCTGAACGCATGAAAATGACAGGAACAGTTTGGGTGTATTTTGAAGAACCAGAGGTCACGAGGAAAGAATACAGCACCATTTACTCTGCGATTACTGTATGTCGGACAGGGATCGCTCTTTCTAGACTCAAGCTCATCTCCCCAGCAGTCGTAAGCAATAATGATGGACACAGTAAGAAGAGTGAACATTCATTAAGTTATTACTATGGACCAGTCAGTGTGTGCAGTACTTTCAATGTATCATTTCATTTAATGTTCAAACTAACCCCATGAGCAAGATACTTAATATATTCAATATGTCCATGTTATAGACCTGAGCTTAGAGATGTTAAGTAACCTGTCAAAGGTCACACAGCTCCTAAGCAGTCAAGTCAGGATTCAGAACTAGATGTGTCAGACTCCACAGCTAAGTGCCTTTGCACTGAAGAGGCTAAGACATGAAATCAGATTCCTGTGTAACAAAACAAGAAACAATCCTGAAGGAGAAACAACGGGAGGTGAGGGAGAAGAAACAGCGAGGAGTCCAGACTGAGTGGCAGCCTTTGAGCCTCAGAGTCTCCACTTCTCTGCTAAGAAACACAGGTGGAGGCAGAACAGGGTGGTGAGAAAGAGATTGCCCGACTGTGTTGACCATATGCTAAATCTGAGTTACCTGCTGACTACTCAGGAAAAAATGGTCTTGAAAGCCATGGATGTAGGGATGGAAGTTGAAGCCATGGGTGCAGGTGAGACATCCAAGTAGTACATAGGGGGTGAGTAGCCCAAGGGCAGAACACTGGGAAACACAACCCAGGGAGAACCCAGAGGAGAAAGAGGTAGGAGGCTGGCAGAGACAGTGATGCCCAGGAATGAAGGAAAGAAAGGATTTGAAGAGTGTCTCTTCCTTGAAAGTTACCTCCCTTCTTTCCCACCAAGCCCCCACGACCTCCTCACCCCCCACCCAAGAAGGGCCTGGAGCAGGTCACCCAGGCATTGGGCAAGTCCATCCCTCTCTCCTCTCAGATGGCTCTGCCCTCCTGATGGAGCACCAGCAGAGTCCTGACCAGATCTGAGGCTTGGCTTGGGGTAGAGGTAGGTAGAGAAGGTCTTTGGTCTGTCCCACCGTAGAACACTTGGGCCTCCGGCTTAAAAAAAGGAGTTCTCACAGCACCCAGTTGAACTCTCACTGGATTTGGGGCAACGAAGCTTCAATGGGTGATAAAGCAAGTACCTTTGTTTTGCTTTACTCTGTCTGTGCGTGTGTGTGTGTGTGTGTGCACACGCACAAATGTATGTGTACATATATAATGTTATATATTTTGGTGTTCTGTTAGCATCTAGTATCACTCTGTGTGTGGTACTTATCATGTTTGTGATTAAATAATGATGTAATTCGTTATTTAATAACTACTTCTCCTGAATGTAACTTTATGATGGCAAAGACCATGTGTATCTCTCTATTCCCAGGCCCTGGTACAGTGCTTGAGACATAGATGCTCAAAAAATATTCATTATTTGGGTGCTTGTTTGAATGGATGGGTGAAAGGAGAGGTAAGTGATCAACAATGCTAACTGCTGGGGACAGGGTAAGAGGAATGAGAACCGAAACTAGAACATGAAGTTGGCAGTTAGGTGGTCATTGTGACCTTGGCGAGAGAGCTCCAGTGAAATGGGGTGTTGGGTGCCTGATCTCCCTTCAGTAGGCTGAGAAGAGAAAGGAGGGAGGGAACCTAGACAGATTACTTTCAGAAGTCCCACCGTGCAAGGACAGGGGCTGGTCTAGTGTACTCCCTTCATTTCCAATTTTATATCCATTTTCTTTATTTTTGGAAACAGTAAAAGGTCATAGAGAATAAATTCAGGTGATCCAAACAGATGGTCACACTCAGTGTCACTTCTAGCCAAACAGCATATGACTGGCCGGGTGCGGTGGCTCACGCCTGTAATCCTAGCACTCTGGGAGGCCGAGGCGGGAGGATCGCTTGAGGTCAGGAGTCCGAGACCAGCCTAAGCAAGAGTGAGACTCCCGTCTCTACTAAAAATAGAAAGAAATTATATGGACAGCTAAAAACATATAAATAGAAAAATTAGCCGGGCATAGTGGCACATGCCTGTAGTCCCAGCTACTAGGGAGGCTGAGGCAGAAGGATCGCTTGAGCCCAGGAGTTTGAGGTTGCTGTGAGCTAGGCTGATGTAGACATAGCATGGCTTAGAGTAGTGCTTTCCTAAAATGTATTACACCCTTCAGGATGATTTTTGGTGGCACATGAATAAATTTTTATATGTTCACTATGTATTGGTCTGCGTATATGAGAAAAAACACACCTAGTTCATCAAACTCATGATATCACATATATGACAAAGTGTCCCTAATCAGTAAATTTAAATTATAAATTTAAGTTTAAAATATAAATTGTTTTAAGAAATATACTAAATAAATAACACTTTTATTATAGCAAACATTGTCAGGGTGGGGTACAAATATTAATAACTCAAGCTTGGGAAACACTGGTATACGAGAGAGAATGTGGGCTTTCCAGGCTTACAGAACTGAGTTCAAATCCTAACTCTACCGTTCGCTAGTTACTGAATGACCCTGTGAAAGTTGCTTAACCTTTATGAGTCTTAGATTACTCATCTATGAAATGAAAATAACACTGACTACACAGGGTTTACTGAGGATGAAACACAAGCAAGCATTAAGGCCCTAGCAGAGCCCTGGGCGTGTGTGTTGGTGCTCAGTCAGCGGTAGCTGTAGTGCTTTATGGTCCGAACATCATACACATATCTAGATACATCCCCAGCCATGTGGCTATTCACATAAACGTAGCCATTTATTCCAGCTGACCTTTCTGTTCCCTCTGAAATGTGTGTAGCTGCAAGTGAGCACCCGCTGAGCTGGACAGGAGGGTCCACAACCAAACAGAAGGAACAGAGGCCGACAGGAGTCCTGGAGGCATCTGGGCAGTGCCTGGGGCGGGTTAGGGGCACAGAAAGGATCCTGGCAGATAAACTGCCTGTGTCCAACAGAGATGTGCCCTTCTGAGAGCACCGAGGGAGTGAGCGTTAACCTTATAATTATTAACTCAGATTCTAAACATAAAAAGCCAAATGACCTGAGCAGAGTGGAAGCCAGGGAAAGTCTTATCAAGAATGAATCAGCCTCTTTGATCTGGAGGTAAACTGGCTCATTAACATCAAGCTTCCACCTGGGGTTTTTCCAGACGCTGAAGTGGTTGCCTAATTCCCAGCTGTCTGGAGTTTCCAGTTCAAACTGGCCTTACAAAAAAAAAAAAAAAAAAAAAAGTCCCACCACCTCAGTAGCGTTCACTCCATTAAAAACATACCTAGATCTCTGCTACTAATCCAAAGGATTAGAGGCTCCAAAAAATATTCTTAAGGTAATTCAAAACAATCCAGGTAAAATAAAGATAAATTATTCCACTGAGTTTGGAACTAAATGTCCAAGTAGAGAAAGAGGGGTAAATGGATGGAGTTAAAACAGAGAACAGAGGTAGAAGCATTCAGGGAGTAGCAGAGAAGTAGAAAACAATGGGGGAAAACATGGAGGAAAATAAATACAAAGTACACCGAGGGAGGTGGGATGAGGGGGTCTAAAGAAATGGGTGAAAAACAGGAAAAAGAGGAAAGAAGGGGGCAGTTGAGCAAGAGCCATGGTAATGAGCAGCTCTCACACCATTTCCAGAAGCCTCTCCTACCTACCCACCCAGAGATCATCTGCACTGCGCTATGAATTAATAAGCATGTAAATCACCCCCTTTATCTGCGGAAATTGAATTTAGCTGCCAATCCTGATTGAGGGCATAGAGGCTTCCTCACAGAAAGATCACAGCTCTCAGGGAGAATGCCTTTTCTTTCCTTAAATCAAAGCTTGCATAAACTCATGGAAACAGCTGCAGCTAGAGCCACAGACTTTGTGAAAGGTAGCAGGCTGAGGACAGTAATTATAATTAGCAGTTACATAACATGTTTGTTCTTCAAAGTGCTCTACAAGCATCAGCTAATTAATAGCTTACTATCCCCCATGCAGAGCTACTGGTTTTTCCTGCAGTGACTAATCCTTGTACCCCCATTGAAATCTGAATGGTGGCGGCAGAGTAGTTTGAGCAATGAAGAAAATGGCTGAGGGTCCAGAAGTTACGCCCAGCCCTGTTACCAAGTGACTCCATCAGTAGCTCTGTGTTGGAGACACTTCCCCAAATGTTGAATTCAGCGTTCCAGGAGGCAGCTGCCTTACCTCCTCCAAATAGATCTCGGAGGTGCTATTAGGGACACAATGATAGGTTGGAGTGGCCATCAGTCTACTTCAGTATGGCATTAGCTCTTCTCAATTTCCCCAATTATTAAGATTGTGACCCAGGCAGGGCGCGGTGGCTCACGCCTGTAATCCTAGCACTCTGGGAGGCCGAGGCGGGTGGATCGCTCGAGGTCAAGAGTTCGAGACCAGCCTGAGCAAGAGTGAGACCCCGTCTCTACTAAAAATAGAAAGAAATTATCTGGTCACCTAAAAATAGAGAAAAAATTAGCCAGGCATGGTGGCGCATGCCTGTAATCCCAGCTACTCGGGAGGCTGAGGCAGTAGGATCTCTTAAGCCCAAGAGTTTGAGGTTGCTGTGAGTGAGGCTGATGCCACGGCACTCTAGCCTGGGCAACAGAGTGAGACTCTGTCTAAAAAAAAAAAAAAAAAAAAAATATTGCGACCCTGGAGTCTGTGGTGTAGTTCAGATTTGCTCTTGCTTCTCTGTGCAAGTTGAACAAATCAATGCGACCTCTCTAAGAGAAGGTTGAATTAGATCGCTGGGTTCTCACCCAGGTCTACCCTTCTTTGTTTTTCCATTGCAGTCTCTTGCCTACATCCCCTTGAATTTGTATTGGAGATAACTGAATGTAAAAATTGCATGGCACAGACAGGGTCTCAGCAGCAGGGCTGAGTTTTCCACCTACTCCAAAGATGCTTTACCCAAGGACTTCAGAGGTCCGTGAATGCCTTGAATTTATTTATAAAACATATGTATACATGTACGTGAATGTCTTTGAGGAAAAGGTCTGTTTCCCCTATTGTACTGTAACTTCCAAGAGGGTAGTGCCAACAGGGTACCTCACACATAGTGCACACCTAATAGATGCCTATTGAATGAATGGATAGATCTCATCAAATGCCTGTCCCCAAGATAGTTATGAGCCATTGCTCTGTACACAAATAATCACCAGAGGTCCACAGATTTTGCTTGCTCTGGCTACACTTCCCTATGGAAAATGTTGATGGGCAAGATCCAAGACATTCCACCACAATTCTGGTGCTGGTCAAACCAGAGATCCAGACCAAAGCTACCTGGAGATTTCACTCTTCAGAGATCTGTCTTCAGAATCAAGCAAGTCAACATCCAGAAATATATTCCCAGAGACCATGTGACAACCATTTGTCACACACCCCTGATCAACCATCACAAATGGGAAGAATCATTGTGTTTTCCCACCTTGTCTCTTGGAGGCAGACATGTGAAGTAAAGCATGGATACCCTTCTGATTCATGAGAAGATCTTCATGTGAGGCTAACAATTTCAGGAAAAAGACTAGCACATGCATGGTGCTTTAAACTTTTCAAAATCCTCCCCAGAGATTATCTCATTTCACTCCCTCTCAACACTCTTGGAAGTAGGAAAGGCAGACTTTACTTTCCCGCTTGTATAGATGAGGAAACTGAGGTTCATGATGCCTTGCCTGATGGCACTGCCAGAATGTGAAGTCTCAAAACTCCTTTTCACCAGCAATTCCACTTCTGGATAAATATCTGAAAGAATAGAGGGCCAGGTGTGGTGGCTCACACCTGTAAACCCAGTGCTTTAGGAGGCCAAGGCAGGAGGATTGCTTGAGGCCAGGAGTTCCAGACCAGCCTGGGCAATAGTGAGACCCTGTCTCTAGAAAAAATAAAAAATGAGCCAGGTGTGATGGCATGGCCTACAGTCCCAGGTACTCAGGAGGCTGAGGCAGGAGGATTGCTTGAAGCCAGGAGCTTGAGGTTACAGTGAGCTATGATGACGCCACTGCACTCCAGCCTGGGCAACAGCGAGAGCTGTCTCTAAAATAAAAATAATAAAAAATAAAATTTGTTTTAATTTAAAAAAAAGAATTAAAAGAAGAATTGAAAACAGGGTCTCAAAGAGATTTTTGTACACCCATGTTCACAGCAGCATTATTCACAATAGCCAAAAGGTAGAAGCAACCCAAGTGTCCATTGACAGATGAATAAACAAAATGTGGTATATCCATACAATGAAACGTAATTCAGCCTTAAAAAGGAAAGAAATTCTTACACATGCTACAACATGGCTGTACCTTGAAGATATTATGCTTAGTGAAATACGTCAGTCTCAGAAGACAAATACCATACGATTGTACTTCTGTGTGCTTATATCAAATTCATAAGAGACAGAAAGTAGAGTGCTGGGGTTCCCACGGCTGTGGAGAGAGGGAGGAGGGGAGTTGTTCTTCAATAGCTATAAAGTGTCAGTTTTGCAAGATGAAAAAGGTCTAGAGATTGGCTGTACGACAATATGAATATATATAACACTATTGAATTGTATACCTAAAAATAGTTAAGATGGTAGATTTTATATTTTGTGTGTTTTACCACAATTAATAGACATTAAACATTGAAAAACCATTTTTCATTACACTACATTTCCTCTGAAAAGCTGTCAACATGTTAAGTTAGGAGTATGCTCCTCTGAGAACATGGTTCATGAAGAAAAATTTCTCAGCCAGCCAAACAGAGGAGATAGGAATCACTGTGATTTTAAGGCGTATTTCAAAAGATGGAGGCAAAAAATTTCTATCTAGCTTATTTTCCCAATCCACCCTCTAAATCTTCAGGATTTAGCTGACAAGTATAAAGCCAGGTGCCCACTCAGGTAAATGACAGAGCCAGGCGCAGTACACTGAGTAAGGCAGCAATTAAATGGTTTTATGCCGCAGGCTCCTGCCGGCTGTTTTGTTCCCAGGTAACAGGAGCCCAGCAGAACGGAATCCGTACCTGTGCATGTTAAAGTGCTTTCTCTCCAGGTGCCTTTCTCTGTGCAAACGGAAGTGATCTTTCCTCCAGGGCTCTCAAAGCCCTCTTGACAGGCATAGTGAGCCACACTGCCCAGCCTGGAGCTGTGATTCCCTACGAAGGTGGCGTGTGGCACTTCTGGAGGGCTGCCGCAGTCGATCTCTGCAATGGGAAGCATCACATCACTCGGTATGAGCTCCAGTTTCAAACCCCACAGTTAGTATTTTAAAAATAAACATGTAATAAAGATAGAGGCCATTCATGTGGGAAAAAGAGAAAAAACACTAACCCCATCAACTAATCTAAATGTAGGTATCTAAAATCAGGTTGTTCAGAAGTACAGAAAATAGGCATATCTGAATTTAATGAAATTTCGAAATGTGCACACATAGAGAATAGCCAAATTACAAGATTATATAAAAAATTCCTTGGTCTATAAAATAATATTTCTTAGGGTTCTTTTAAATATTAAAATTTTCTGGTACCTTTTACTATGTATCTTCAGATCTCTAACTCCTGAGTAGATGATAATGCAATTGTAGCAATTATTACCAACTGAATATTAAATGAAATATATATAAAATCCCTGAACTTTTTAAAACAAATTAACAGATAAAGTATTTATCTTCTAAACGCTCAATCTATATGTACCTTTCAAAGAAAAGTTGCATAGAGGGAGACAAACCTGGAATTACAAAATTGACATAAAATTTCTTCTCCACAACTCTAACAACTAAAAGACAAAGGAAAGTTTATAGAGAACTACATAAAGGGAAAAGATTACAACATTACTGTTCTAGATCCAGCTAAACTATAGTCCACTTAAGAGCGCAAATAAGTCATTTTCAGATACTTTAGAATTTTTAAAAATCCATACGTATATCTTTTCTGAAAAAAAAATTCAAAAATAACTCCAGTCCAACAACAACAACAAAAATGAATCAGAATAAATATCCTAAGAAAAGGAGTGGAGGGTAGACAGGTTTTAGAAGAAACACTAATGAGCAGTGAACTTGGCAAGATGTATGGCTAAGTCTCCATAACCATTTAAATGCAATTGTAGGGCTTGATGTAACTACTAGTATAGAATTCTAGAACCAAAAGCTGAACAATATTTTTTTAAAAAACCTAAAAATAAAATTCCAAATTATTTCAATAAAACCAGAGCAGTGAGGTGAGGGGAAGAAGTAAAACAGGCTAAATTCTTGGTATTATACAATTGTGGGAAGCTCATAGAGATACTGTTACTTAAGAAAGTGTAATAGAATAGAATAGAAAGTATTATAGAAAGAATAGCCATAATATTAATAATCCTAAATGTATCCAATAGTTTCAGTTATACCTAAAAACAGAAAGAAAAAAACAATCTTTGGCATTCATTCTGATTTTTATTTTTCTCTCCAATATGTAGATAGCCAAGAAAATTAAGCACTCCTGACATCCTGGCTTTTAAAACAGAAGTCCATTTATTGAGATATAGCATTCAAAATGCAGAAAATGGTATAATCTGTTTCCATCTCCCCATCAACCATTCTTGACTCTAGGAATAGGTGGCTTCTCTTAAATGAGCCTCTGATACAGAATTAGTGGTTTTAATGGGCATGCACTCTTCTCCATCCCATTATGAATGCTTGATCTATCGCAGGACCGCAGAGTTATTTCCCTAAGGGAGGCTTCCCAGAGTGGGCTCTCACCTGTTGTCACTGGAGTTATTATAAGGCCCTTAATACAACCACCCAACCCACCTGGCCAGTCATTTGGCTCTGAGATCTTTAAAAAAAAAAAAAGCTTCTGGTCAGCACAACTCAAGTCAAGAGCGGTTATGAGACCTGAACAAGGTGATCATTTCATAAATCTCCAACCCTACCTACCTCTCGTGTCCCATGTTTGCTCACAGGCTTCATTCCCTTTCCATACATGTTTACAAGACACAAGGCCCCTTGGCCGTCATGTTTTGCCAACATCAAACCTTCAGACATATTTAATGGCCCAAGGCATCCCAAGACATGAATACATTTGTGTGTACATGAGCAACCAACCAAACAGATGGTTAATGTTTCATAAGACTGCCTGGTCATTGTTGACATCTAAAACATTTAGCTTAAGCCACGGTTCAGTTACAGCAGGAAGTAGAGGGAACATCAGTAAAGAGGTCAAAGGTATACGTTTATTATGTAGGTTTGTGTACCTTGGAGCTGGAATTCTAAAAAGCTCGGTGGACAGGTTTGGGAGGAAACCCAGCAACAGGTAGTTAGATCAGGAGAGAAGCACAGGTACGAAAGGGTCAGGGTACGGAAGATAACTAGATTGGCTTCCATGTTGGGCATGACCAAGAATAATAGAATGCATGATGACTTTAGTTGGGTCCACAAGATTTATTTAAATTAACACCAGCTGGGCATGATGATGCGTGCCTGTAGTCCCAGTTACCCAGGAGACTGAGGCAGGAGTTCTGTTAAATAGACTGGTCAGAATGGTTTGATCCCTCTGCAGAGAGGTAACATCTGAGTTAGGACCTGAAGCATGATACTGAGCCAGCCATGCTTAGGACGAGAGGAAGAACATTTCAATAGCCAATGCAAAGACCTTGAGGTGAGGAAGCTCTTGGTGTGTTCCAGAAAGGAAAAGTGACCTGTGTGGCTGGAGCACAGTGAGTGGGAGGGAGACTTGCATGCAATGAAGGTAGAGAAAAAAGCAGAGTTAAATCACACAAGGCCTTGTAAATCTTGGGTTTCATTTTTAAAGCAACTGAAGGCTCCTGGTATGTTTTAAGTAAGGGAACAAAATAATCTGATTTAGGTTTTTAAGACTAAACCCACTTTCACTGTTGGGTGGAGAATGGATGGAAGAAGAACATGAGGAGAGAATAAGAAGAATAAAAGGAAAGAGATCAGTCCAGGTCCACAGCAGCAGTCCAACAGGTGATGAGGTCTTGGATGGACTTGGATGGACGTGATGGTGGAGACAGGAAGAGGATGGATTTGAGATGTATTCTGGAAGTAGAATTGAATGTTCTTAGTGATGGATTGGATATGAGGGTGAGAAAGGGGGTAGAATTAAGAATAAGAACTACCTATACTTAGAGATATAAGATAATAAGTATATAGTATTATCTATACTTATGCAAGTATCATCTATACTATTTACTTCACCTTTATTTCCTGTCTTGAGGATTTAGTGTCTTTTTGTAAATATAGTATGTCTTCCTAAGTATATGGACAGTTCCTAAAGGACAAAATATTTATCTTATAATTCTTGTGCCCCTACAATGCCCACTTAAAATCGCATGTTTTACATAGTTGTTAATTGATAGCTTGCTACTACTTTATTATTGTTTGAGATGCAATAAATACTACTATGATATGATAGTAGCCCCTGAGGAAAGAAACAGACATCAGTAAATTTTAAGTCCAAATAACAAGACAGTCATTACTTTATATTTGTTATCCAACACAGGTAACTCATACCTACTGAACTTCAAATAGATGAGAACTGAGAAAAACCCACAAAAAACTAATATCAATCTTATACCAGGGAATTCTAAGAAACTTGTTCAGGCCTCAGTGATTTTAATAATAATAGCATTCATTGAAATCCTACTAAACACAAAGAAGTCTACTAGATATACACAACCTTATTTATTCCTCACAGAAAACCCTGCAAGATGGGTTTTTCTCATGTAGTTTACAGGTAGGAAGAGCTAAAGTCACATTCAAAAGTCACACCACTAATAAAAGATTGAGCCAGTATTCAAACTGTGGTTTGTGTGACCCCAAAATCCGGGTCTGTTAAATTTGGGCAGCCTCACATTGAAGGGGTCCATCTAGATCCTGACTAGGTTATATAACCTTATAGGTTAGCTAAAATCAGAGAGGAAAAGGTTGCATGATGGAGGATTCAAATCAGTCTGGAAGGTTCTATGACAACTTTGTCCAATCTTGTCCCCAAGAACTTTCCCAGAGCAAGGGAGCTGCTGGAAACAGACTCCTCTCTCTAGCTGTGTGACCCCATGAAACCTTCCTAGAACTAATGTTTAACCCTTTGCAGGATATGAGGGTCTGGCCTGGGACTTGCCTGGAACATGACCCTGTCACAGATATTCCCAGCTGCCACCCCTTCTGCTCAGACCAAATGGCAGCCGAGCAAGTAGGTAGTTCCTACAAAGAAAGACTCAAAAAATCAAGCCAACAGAGCCCACAGTGGGTAATAAGAATATAATTTTATGTGAAAACCCCCCAGAACTCTTACTATCGCAAGGAAATAAACTTTAAAAACAGTTTATACCCAAAGGAAAGGGAAAAATAAGCAGCCCAAATTTGCATTGCATATGCATAGGGGTGTTCGTTAAAGCACATGTTTTCCTGGCTAATTACATTATTAAGTAACGACGTTTGAATCTGCATCAGAAATACAGTCAACTAATTATGAGCATGGCTGGGAATTTTTCCTTACTCTCCCATTGTCTGTGATTTTATTCAAATAATCAACTTCAAAATAGGCCTCCCTGGGGGGAAAATGTGTTGTGCTGGTTTCAAGGGCCAAGTTTATAATGTAACTTTATCTCATATCTCAAAGATAAAAATGTTTCTCCGCACTGCTGGCTTTAATATGCTGCCCAAGAAAATATTCCAAAAGGAAATTTGTTTGATGAAAGGTATAGACGATTTATGGCATCTAATCAACAACTGACTGTGTCACAAATGTCACACACATTGGCTGCGGTTTATCATAAACATCAGCACAATATCACAGCTTGGTGACAGAAATAACTTAGTAATATAAGCCTTCATCTAAGACTGTTATAGAGATCAGTAAATAACAAGCTGAAAAAGAAAAAAAAAAAAAGAACAATGACCAACAAACAATGCCTATAAATTGCAGCTGACATTTTGCCACCTGCCGGGGAAATGAATGATAGACCTATTCCACTTATTGATATTGACCCAAAACTAAAATCTTTCCAGAAAAATAAACAAGTACTAGATGTAAATCTCTGCAAAAGAGCAGAAACAAGTGTGAAAGCTGAAGAAAATCACGTTCAAGTCAGTTTTCATCGTTACCCAACAGTAAGAGAAGTAAGTCTCTATCATGCTGTAGAATCAAATCAGGTGGTGAAGATGTCACGTTGGCAATTTGTGAAACATGGTGTGTTGCAAGGTCCCAACGGCCTAGGCAGATTAACACCAGGGTCTACACTATACTCGTGTTCTGAAATAGACAATTCAGCACAATACTTACACTTTCTTCATTTGTGAAAGTAAGTGTTCTCTGCACCACTAAATAATAAGCTCTTTGTGGGCTGTGCCTATAACCTATATTTTTAAAATATCCCCTACAATCATGTGAATGATAAGCATTATTATGAATATTGATCTTTGTGATAGTCACATATAAGTCATATGGCCTAAAAAATTGGGCTGAAAAGTATAACCTATGACAAAGTTCCATGCATTTTGCAGCATGTTCTGAATTTGGCTACATATATAGTTAGGGCCTCATTCCAGGATCATTTGGGCTCTAAATTATATGTATCATTGATGCTGGGGGTTAGAATCTAACGTCTCAGTATGTGGCAAGTTAAACTTCGAAAATGTTATTATAACCATCAAAGGAAAATGGGAGGGTTATAGAATGCCATGAAGCACATTCTCAAGAGTGGCTTATTAACTGCTCTCTAACTAATGAGCTCATTAGTACCCAAAAGTCTACTTGCCCTTAAGGCAGTAGAAATTTTAAAAATTACTTTTTGATGTATTTTGTATTCTAATGTCTTCCATGAACTTTAGCCTTGATTAACAATATAGTTTTTTCAGATTGTATTCATAGAGAAAGCTCATTTGGAAGCAAAAGAATTTTCCATTTCACATAACAACACTTATTGTCAATAAATAGTGCCTGGTATGGAAACAGCTAGAATCTGAACACTTCAGAAACTGCAGGGGAGGTGATAGGGTGGGTAAAAAAAAGCCTGAGTGTTAGGAGAAAAAAGGGGTTCAACAGCATATCTCTTATGAGGATCTTTCTATTTGTAGAGGTGATGATGGTTTTTGATGTTTTGAGCTGCATATGAATATTTCTTATTTCAAAAGATATTAAAACTTCATTTTAATGTTCTACTTAGAATATTTGAATCAAAAACAAATAAACAAGGTAAAGTGAAAACTGAAGAGTTTTAGATTTTTCTATTTTATGGTAGGAAGTTTCAGAAAGGTCTTGAATTTTTGTTAAAGGTCTATTTGCCACTCCCCACTAGAGAATGACCCTCTAGTTTATGATAGTAGCATTGATCCCAGAGCTCCTCTGTAGCAGGCACAGTGCCAAGGGCTGCATTCATTATCTCACTAAATCTTCACAGTAACTCTCAGGGATGAACACCATTTTATTTCCTTCTCCAGAAGGAAACTGGTGTTCAGAGAGGTTTAGAAGTGGTTATACAACTAGTAAGTGGCCCAGCCAAAACCCACACAGGTCTTTTGATTCTAAAGTTTCTGCTTCCCCACTCTGTGGCAGTCTCATAACCGACATCATCACTCATTCTGCACACTAAAATGACTTCGACCACTTACTAATATGGGCACATATATTAATGGCATTAACTGGCAAAAGGATAACCCAAGAGATTTGTTGCATGCAGCAAATACAGGTTTTTTTTTAAATGTGCTAAAAGATCGGTATTTTGTGAGGTGCCAGAAAATGTATTTTAAATAAGCAAATGTCCCATCACCTGGAACACAGATGACACAAGGTAAATGTGCCCAGCTCCATCCTCCCTCACCCATGGTGGCATCATTAGTCAATCACAGCACCCTCAGAATCCTTTACACACCAGTACTAAAAATCGAGGCAGTCAGGCAATGTAACTTATCTGCCGCCCCTCACCTGAATGCATTCATTTGTGCTCCAATTTATGTCAGAGTCTTTTCAAACCTTTCCCATCTTTGTAGAGATAGATTGGGCTCCACTAAGAAAATGTCAAAAGATGAAGAGTTGACTAGGCAACAATACCCTTCTGGCTGGGTCCTAGACCACAGCGTGCATGAAGGTATGTTTGCCCCAGCGTCCCTCTCCCTCCAGCTTTTTCACCCTTGCCTCCCATCTCCAGGGTGCACTAGGGCTGCTTTTACATGGAATCTGCCTTCTAGAAAAGTGCTTCGAGTTTTCATCTTGGTGCATAAGCTAAGGCACTTCCTTACCTTGGTTTTCAAACTCCTCTGTGAAATGGGAAATAACACCAATCTATTACCTTAGCACAGCCTGATTCTCCAGGGGTGGTCAGCTCTTTATTAATGGACTTTAGAAACCATGTCCCACCCTTCTTGACCAACTCAAAGGAGAAACTGCCTCTGCAGTCAGCCCATGGTGCCAGGCCATCCATGGTGTAAGGGCATCTGCACAGATATGGGAGAAACAGGACTCTGCCTCAAGGCTCCTGTTTTATCAAAGCATGGAGACATCACGCCAAGTGTTAAACAAGCTCGAAGGTCCAGAAGACAAAGCAAGACGGAACAGAATTGGGAAGGGACATGAAGCTTGAGGGATGAAACAAAAGAGGAGGCCAAGGTTTCAACAAGGCTCAGCCACAGGACGAGCCCAGGACGGCAGTTCAGGAGCCAACTCCGTTGCCTGCCATTGTCTGCGGCACGTTTTGAAGGGGCTTCTAGGCACTTCCACAGGCCTTAGGTATGCCCGGCACTGTGTCAGGTGCTGGAGGGATAGTGCTGAAGAAGGCTATGTGGGCACTGAGCTCTCAGATTTACAGTCCGGTAGAGGACGCTAACAAAAACCATAAAAATAATCAGAAATAATATACTTCCATATTGGGTACTAAGAAAGAATGTCAGAGGTGACATTTAAGCTGAAACTTGAAAGATGAAAAGGAGCTCACTGTGCAAAAAGCAGAGAGACTCCAACAATAGTAGAATGGATAAACAAAATGTGATCTAGCTATACAATGGAATATTATTCGTATTATTCATTACCCAAACAATGGAATCAGGTTCTGATACATGCTACAACACGAGCAAACCTTGAAAACATTATGCTAAGTGAAAGAAGCCAGATGTAAAAAGACAAATACTGGCCGGGCGCAGTAGCTCACGCCTGTAATCCTAGCACTTGGGGAGGTGGAGGCAAGAGGATTGCTTGAGGCCAGGAGTTCCAGAACAGTCTGGGCAATGTATCAAGATGCCAACTCTACAAAAAATTTTAAAAATTAGCAGGAGGTGGTGGCACACACCTATCGTCCCAGCTACTGGGAAGGCTGAGGCAGGAGAATTGCTTGAGCCCCAGGGTTTGAGGTTGCTGTGAGCTATGATGAGGCCACTGCACTCTAGCCCAGGCAATAGAGTGAGCCCCTGTTTCAAAAAAGTAAAAAAAAAAAAAACAAAAACAAATATTATATGATTCCATATATATGAGGTGCCTAGAGTAGGCAAATTCATAGAGATAGAAAGTAGAACAGAGACCACCAGGGGCTGCAGGGAAGGGGGTACAAGGTATTAATGTTTAATTAATTAATAGGTAGAGTTTCTGTTTGGGATGATAAAAAAAGTTCTAGAAATGGGTAGTGGCAATGGTTGCACAACACCGTGAATGTATTGATACTTAATGCCACGACATTGTCCAGTTATATGTGGTTAAATGGTAAATGTTATATAATGTATATTTTATCACAATACAAAAAAATTTCTTAAAGCAGGGAGACAAGTATTTCAAGTAGAAGCAAAAGCAAGGACAAAGGCCCTGCAGTTGGTAAAAGCTTGATGTGCTGGTTGGGGGAGAGCAATGACAGATGTCACCTGCAGAGAAGCCGAAAGGGTCAAAGCCCTGTTGGCATCAGAGGCCAAGCACAGGATCCTATTCCACATGCAGGGGCAATGTTTTCGGCAAAGTTTGAAGCAAGGAAAGAGGATACTCTAATTTATACTTCAAGAGGTTTATTCCTGCTGCTATGTGGGGATGGGCTGGCGGAGGTGAACATAAAAGTAGAATCTTAAAGGGATTGTTCAGTGCCAGCCAGACACATGGACGGTGAGAATTCCCAGCCTAAAAGGACAATAAGGCCCCATAAAGTAGGGGAGCATGTCTGGAAGATGAATGCTCCCAGAACCATCCAACTGGGCTGCCAGCACTGGAAACCACTCCTCACTGGACTCTTATGCAGGTAGAAAAACGCCTTTGTGCTCAAAGGACAGAGCACAAGAGCCACCTCTTGCATGTGACCAGCCCATTGCCCCAGGGGAACTCTCTTAGTCTTTTACCCATTCTTCTCACATAATACCTGGGCTCTCACCCATCTCTTCTCTCCTCCCAGACTCCAGACTTCCTCGGTCATGGTTCTACCATAGAGAGCGAGCGTCAAGCCTGGACTCTAGATTTGTTGTTAATGATAACACAGTTAAAGTGCTTCCCTCACCTTTCTCCTGGCTTGATTGTAATTCAAAAATTTAAGTTCTTCAAGCTGCCACTGTCAGCTTGCACCTTCTCTGAAAATTAAAAATCTAATAACAACAAATTTATTGGAAATGCAACCTAGAGATTCTATCTTTTCCAGAGAGTTGATGGAGAGGTATGACTGACATTTCAATACATTCCAACGTAAACAGGAAGAGGGGTCACGGGGGCCCCGCCACTGGCAGCTTTCAGGCCTCACTTCCAGCCCCCACCTCTGAGGGCCACTCGGATTGAGGGGCTGGGGCACAGGCACCTCAGCCAGGGCAGCAGAGCCTGCAGGGAGAAGGCAGACAACAGGACCCCCCAACTGGACCTTCTCTGACGGGGGAAGCCCATCATCGGTGGCAAAAGCTGTCCCCTTCACAAACACCCTGCTCGTCAGCGGCACCCGAGTTCACAGTTTGCTGGTGTTTTTAGTGGAATTCCCAATTCCTGTGGCTTTATAACTCTGAGCTAAAAATACAATGTCAGCTGGCACGTGGCCCAGCTTCTGGAGTTCCAGAGAAGGCTGAAGGGTAAATAGGAAGGGGTGTGTGTGCTCAGAGAGGAGCGGGCACAGCAGTGAGAACCAACCGCGGCCATGTGGTGAGACGGGGGAGGAGGAGGAGGAAGGTGTCAGCAGGCAGAAGGAGCAGTTATTAGAAGAGGAAAACAGAGGCGAAGATCTTTTAAATAACAGTTCTTCGGGAGAATGTAGCAAGCACTCTCCTCTAAATTAACTGCCTACATTCTCAGTCCAATAATGCAGATGGCTGCTAATTTTCCAAGTAATATAAATTGTTTTCCAGGGAGTTTCCTATATAAATCCTTAGAGGGTTCTTTGATAGGCATTATGGCACTTTTTTTTTTTTTTTTTGGAGACAATGTCTTGTTCTGTCGCCCAGGCTAGAGTATAGTGGTGCAATCATAGGTCACTACAGCCTCAAACTTCTGGGCTTAAGCGATCCTCCTGCCTCAGCTTCCCTTGTAGCTGGGATTACAGGTGCACCACCACGCCCAGCTAATTTTTTTTATTTTTTGTAGAGATGGCGTGTCACTATGTTGCCCAGGCTGGTCTTGAACTCCTGGGCTCAAGTGATCCTCCCACCCTGGCCTCCCAAAGTGCTGGGATTACAGGAGGGAGCCACTGTGCCCAGCCTATTATGGCATATTTTAATCCCAGTTCTGCATTTTAATTGATCCATTGAAAGATAATCTTAGAACTAATATGTACCTTTAGAATTTCTTAACCCCCCTAAAGATGATAATCAACTATCAAAATGTATTTAGAGCCTGAACAGCAAATCAGAACATCAAAAGGATTCATTTAGCTAAGCACATCACTGGGGTTTCTTAGCTATGCAACAAATTCAATGAAAATTGGTTTTTTCCTTTTTTCCAAAATGAAAACAGCTTGTTACTTTGTCTAATATGTAAAAAAATTCCTTCATGCTTGCTTTGGCAGCACGTGTACTAAAATTGGAATGACACAGAGATAAGCACGGCCCCTGCACAAGGATGACATGCAAATTCATGAAGCATTCCATTAAATAAAAAGTTCCTTCACTACCGAAAGTATATAAAATATAAAAATCATCCAGGATGTCCCCCAGTGGAAATTTTCATCATTAATATTTTGATGTACAGCCTTCTAAACTTTCTGCCAAACTCATCTGTACATAGGAACTTTCAATTTGAGATTGTGTCATTCATAGAGTTTGTAATTCAGAAATATACTGTTAATACTTACCTATGTTGGTAAATATTCTTTTCTAACATAATTTTTATTGGCTACATAGTATTTCATTTTATGGGTGTGCCATGATTTATTTAACCAATCTCCTGTTGATAGACATTTGGGATTGTTTCCAGTATTTCACTATTATACAGTTACAAACAAAAATTTAATATATCTACAGAAAATCAGAAGTATGAAAATTTGACACTTCTCTCTACAAATATATTTGAAAATCTGGATGAAATAGATGATTTTCTAGGAATACATAAAGTACCAAAATTAATTCTAAGAGGGAAAGAAAACTTAAGCATACTGGTAAGTATAAGAAGAATTTTTGCCCAATAGAAAAAAAAAAAATAGAAAAAAAAAAAGAAAAAAAAAAAAAAAAAGAAGAATTTTTGAAAATACTACAAGGGCTACCTCTCCAATAGTGCCACATCCAGATGATTTTTCAGGCGAAATCTCCCAAATCTTTAAAAATTCTATTTATAGTATTCCAGAGAATAAAGAAGGAAATGTTCGCACATTCTTTTTTTAAAATTCAGAATAATGTTGATACAAACCCAACAAAGACAGCCCCGGAAAAGAAAACAGACCAGTCTCACTCATGAACATCAGTGTAAGAATTCTAAGTAAAATTTAACAAATAGAATCCAGATTAAAATAATAAAACACCAAGGACCCAGAGTAATTCATTCCAGTAATTGTACTGATCATCATCAGGAAATCTAATATTATAATCCACACGTTACTCTTTAAAAGAAGAAAAAATATATAATCACATTCATAATTGCCTAAAGGACATAAAAATAACTCATTTCCAATTTAAAAAAACTAGTAAACTGGGACTAGAGGGTTGTTTCCTTAAGATTATATATATATATCTCCAAAAACTAGTAAAAGGGTAATATTTGGAGATAGAGAGAAAGCCAAAAGTAAAAAACAAACCAAAAGCCAACATCATCATAAAAACAGAAGCAGTATAATACAGTGATTGAAAATGCAACTTCTGAAATTAGAATTCCTGGGTTCCAGTTTCAGCTCTACCACTAGTTGTATGACCTTAAACAAATTACAGTCAAGTGTCGCTTAACAATGGGGGTATGTACTGAGTAATTCGTCATTAGGTGATTTCTTTTTTGCCTGAACATCATAGAACATACACAGATGTAAATACTATAGCCTACTGCACACCTAGGCTATATAGCATAGCCTATTGCTCCTGGGTTGCAAACCTCTACAGCATGTTACTGTACTGAATACTGTAGGCAACTTAACACAATGGTAAGTATTTGTATATCTAAACATAGAAAAAGGGCTGGGCACTGTGGCTCACAGCTATAATCCTAGCACTCTGAGAAGCCGAGGCAGGAAGATGCTTGAGCTCAGGAGTTCGAGACCAGCCTGAGCAGTAGTGAGATCCCATCTCTACTAAAAATAGAAAAAACTAGCTGGGCGTGGTGGTGCACACCTGTAGTCCCAGCTACTTGGGAGGCTGAGGCAGGAGGATCTCTTGAGCCCGGGAGTTTGAGGTTGCTGTGAGCTAGGCTGATGCCACTGCACACTAGCCCAGGCAACAGAGCGAGACTCTGTCTCCAATAAAAAAATAAATAAATAGTACAGTAAAAATACAATATAAAATAAAAAATGGTATGGCTGTATAGGGGTCTTACCATGAGTGGAGTTTGCAGGACTGGAAGTTGCTCTGGGTGAGTCAGTGAGTGAGTGGTGAGTGAACGTGGAAGCCTAGGACATTCCTATACACTTTTATATGACCAGCAGTGGAATAGGTTTGTTTACACCAGCATCGCCACAAACATGCGAGTGATGGGTTATACTACAATGTTACGACAGCTACAACTTCACTAGGCAATAGGAATTTTTCAGCTCCATTATAATCTTATGGGACCACCATTGTATGTAGGGTCTGTCTTTGTGTATAAAGTGCTTAGAACAGTACTTGGCACATAGTACTACATTTGTGTACATAATTACATATACATAACATCAAAAAGCCAAGATCATGAATGATGAAACACCAAAACCATTTCCATGAAAGTTAGGAATAAAAAAATAATATTCAAAGTTAACACTACTATTTAAATTGTTGTTCCAAAAATACAGTGGCAGGAAAAAATAAAAAGAATAAAAAAATAAAAAAATAAAAAAAAATTGTTGTTCTGAAAATACCAGCCAAGAGAAAAATATAAGTTTTACAAAATATAGAAAAATAAAACATGGAATTATCATTATTTGCAGATAATAAGATACTGAAAATACCAAGAGAATCAACTGAAAACCTATTAGAAACAAATAGGAATTTATTAGATTTAACACATTCAGTATCCCAAAGTGAAATTTAGAGAGAAATATGAAAACAATCTCAAGATGGTATAAGCTGGGAACCTGAACCTTTTGAAAACTCACCTTGGCAATATAATTTTGGGGACTCCCATGTGCCCAGGACTGTGCAGCTTGACACTGTATCTTCTGGGACGCTGAAAAACCCTTCTTTGCAAGCATAATGAACCTGGCTGCCCAGTCTAGAGGTAAAATTTCCCACAATGTAGCCATCTGGAACCTCAGGAGGGTTGCCACAGTCTATTTCTGAAAATAAATTAATGTCAAATTCATTACTATGTGAATATAAATTTTCAAAATTTATAAACTCTCTCCACCTCTTCCCCATTTCTCACACACACCCCCAAGCCATATTTTAAGTACACTGGTTCATTTCCACATGACTTGTGGGCACTTTTCCAATGATTGTCCTTATTCAGTCTTCTGGCCTTCCATGGGCAATAGCAGCTATCCATGCACAAAGCTGATTGAATGTAGCAAGCAACCCTCACTAATTCATACTCAACTAAAGAGAAGCCTAGTCGAATGAAGTAAAAAAAATTGAATTGCAAAAATACCTTAAGATATATGTACCTTTATAATTCTCAGGGTCATTTTTGAGATCCTGGGTCCTTACCAGATCAACAGTGTTTACTAACACAGTAGTTAATATCAGAATATCTATCAACTACTAAAAATCCTTAAAGTTTAACAATTTTAGCTTTTTTTTTTTAACATGGCCCCTTCTATCCTGATTACGTTATTTGCTTTATTTGCACAGTTCTACAAACGTGCAAAGGATCAGATCATCTCTACCCACATCCCCAATACAGACCTACAAACACAGGCTCAGAGTGGAAGAAAGTCACCATCAACAGAATCTCACCTTGAGATGCTGCGTTCTTTAGCAGAAACCCACCTGTGCATGATGTGGCATCTCTGGTCGGGTGGAAGGGTTCAGGCCCATTCTTTGGCAAGAATCCATCCAGACAGTAACATTCAAAGCTCCCATGAGTGTTCACACACCGCCCTCCATGCCCGCACAGGTCAGAAACCTCACACTCGTCTATGTCTTGAGTCCCATCCCAAATACAAGAAAAGGAGAGAAAAACAGAAAAAGAAAAAAGGGTGGGACATTGTGACAGCCATTTTTTCACATTCTCAATCTACCCTTATAAATGGTTGCATTTGTTTGCAATCTATCATGAATTTTATTTTACGCCTTACGGGTTCTTCTCCTATATCCCTCACCTTATAGGCACTGAAAACATAGGAAATGCTCAATAAATACTTGTCAATGTGTTCTAGAAATTTACAAAAACCAATAACCCTCACCAGCTCCCTGACTCCCAGCAAAATGAACTCAAAAAAGTATCTTAAAAAATATACAATTACTATAAAATAAGAATGATCCCAACTTCATACTAAACTATCTAAAGTAGAGCTCCAGATACAAAACAGTTTACATAAGACTGAAAATGCCGGGAACTGACAGCTTTCCAGCTCATGAGTACAGGATGGTGAGTCAGGTAGTAAGTGGGTAATTCAATTAAGAAGGGTCTTAGTAAATTTATCAAGATTAGAAGGGCTTAAAACAGCCTTCAAGGACAAGACAAGCCCCTTTGCAGACAGACTTCTCCACTCGACTGGAGATTGCCAGAGATAGCAAGTACGAGGTAAAAACTGCAAAATAATTCAGAGGCTGGAGAAGAAACCTCTCTAACAGCAGTTTTCTTCCCCCATAACTGACTTTAAAACTTTAACAGTCCCATCAGCTGGGCACAGTGGTACGTGCCTAAAGTCCCAGCTACTCAGGAGGCTGAGGTGGGAGGATCACTTGAGCCCAGGATTTTGAGGCCAACCTGGACAACATGGCAAGACCCCATCTCTAAACAAACAAACAAAAAACCCTCCAAAAAACTGAAAAACTACTAACACCATAATTTCTTAAAAGAAAGGACATGTTATGGCCGGGCACGGTGGCTCACGCCTGTAATTCTAGCACTCTGGGAGGCCGAGGCGGGCAGATCGCTCGAGGTCAGGAGTTCGAGACCAGCCTGAGCAAGAGCGAGACCCCGTCTCTACTAAAAATAGAAAGAAATTATCTGGACAACTAAAATATATATAGAAAAAATTAGCCGGGCATGGTGGCGCATGCCTATAGTCCCAGCTACTCGGGAGGCTGAGGCAGAAGGATCGCTTAAGCCCAGGAGTTTGAGGTTGCTGTGAGCTAGGCTGATGCCACGGCACTCACTCTAGCCCAGGCAACAAAGCAAGACTCTGTCTCAAAAAAAAAAAAAAAAAAGGCCATGTTAGCCCCCATATGAAAAAAGAAAATAATCTCAAATTTCTTCTGATTTTGTTTAATGTGATTTTATAAAAATTCACTACCTTTTTTTTTGTTGTTCTTGGACAAATGAACATCACTCACATGGATTATTATTGGGGAACCAGTAATTGTATTCAATTGCTGAAGGAGCCCCACGTTCTGGGGCTTGAGTAAGTAACACGAGGCCAGAGTAATGTTTGGGAGGTGTCCACCTGCAGGGGGAGCTCAGGCACCTCCCTCTCACTCCCAGAGAGGAGCAGCAGCGCCTTGGTCAAGGTCTCTGGCATTTGGGGGGTTGGAGCTCTGGTTTAACCATCCTTTGATTGAGAATCTGTGGCCCCTCTCTCCTTCCCAGGAGCTGGGGCAGTGCAGGGGCCTGATGCCTCCACTGACCACAGTTGGAGACCTAAGCAGGAGTCAGGGGACTCACAGGGAGGTGGGCAAGGAGCTCCTAAGTGGTGTTGAGTGCTGTTCTGGGCAGTAGGGAGCAACCCTCCCAGTGTGTTTTCCTTGGATTTGTCTTTCTTTGCTTCTTTCTTTCAGAGCCACAAAACATGACTCTAAGAATAAAATCCAGTTAAAACAAAGGACTGGGAATTGGTGAGCACTGTTCCATCTGGAGAAAGCACTGGGAGAAACCTCAGGACAGCCACAGACTGTAGCACAACGCCCCACGGGGAGCAGGCAGAATCCTGGGGGGACTAGACATTTGTTTCTGAGGCCATGGAAGGCTGCGTTAGCACCCAAGACAGGAGAGCAGCTGAGAAGCTTGTGGGCAATGGTTCACACGGGGAATGAGGCTCCTGACCTGGGAGAGAAACCAGCAGACTAAAGCTAGCCTTGGTAGGAGTAAGGATGTACAACCAGGAATGAAGGTGTTTACCTGACCACAGGCAGGCCTACAAGAGACAAGCTTTGGGCAGGAAGTTCCAGGAATTGATGAATGGCAAAAAGCATGCACTGCTTCAAGGTTTGTTTGGGTTTTTTTGTTGGTGGTGGTTGTTTTTTGTGTTTGTGTTTGTTTGTTTGTTTGGTTTTTTTGCCTTTGTCTTACTTCTCAGCCAAGGATGAGATACTGTTACATTTCTCCAGAAGAAATGTCATCAGGCCCTGAGACTGCAGGAAATGAACTTACGAAAAAGAAGGTTGCCACTGCCATCAGAGTTGGGATGGGTTCTCAAGACTTGGAGAATTCAAAGCCACAGAAAAGTCATTTCCCATTTTTTGGCAGACCCTACTAGGGCTGTGCCCATCTAGAGCCACGTTGGTGGGGAGATGACAGCCCCTGCCTCATGCCCACGTCAGTCTCATTTCTCTCCACTCACTCTCGGCCCACCCAAGTCAAACCACCCTTACATGGGAAGTATCACAGAGCTTCTTCCCCTGGGCTGTGACTCATGGCAAAGTTTCCATGATTCCCAGGAGTCATTCAGGGGAGTTCTGGAGGCCAGAACATCAGCCAGTTCTTCAGGACTGGCTGGTGTCATCCCACACTAGAACCCTTGCAACTCATTCTTCCTCTATCATTGGTGCCATCCAGAGAGGCCTACCTGTCCTCAACTCTGCAAAAGACAAAAAACACCTGCGTACTGCATCCTGTGGTTTCAGGCAAACCCTGATTAAATGCTGATACCCAAAATTTGCTAAGCTCTGCCCCAGCTAAAATCCAGTGATGTTTCTCCAGCAACTGTAATTCAGAAATAAACAGTATCATCAAGAAAAGTGGTCCATCAGCTTTTACAAAGTGAAACTGGAGACCTCAAAAGGAAAAGTCGATTGGGTGCAGTGGCTCATGCCTGTAGTCCCAGAACCTTGGGAGGCCAAAGTAGAGGATTGCTTGAAGCCAGGAGTTCAAGACCAGCCTGGGCAACATAGCAAGACCCTGTCTCTGCAAAAAATAAAAATGTTAAAAATTAGCGAAGCATGGTAGTATGTCCTTGTAGTCCCAGCTGCTCAGAAGGCTGAGGCAGTAGGATCACTTAAGCCAGGAGTTGAAGGCTGCAGTGAGCTATGATCATTACATGACATTCTAGCCTGGATAACAAAGCAAGACCCTGTCTCAAAAAAAAAGGAAAAGTCACATGAATGACTGCCAGTGGATAAGAGGCTTCACTTTGGGGTGATGGAAATGTTCTAAAATGAAATAGTAGTAATGGTGGCACAACTTTGCATCCTTCAAAGGATGAATTTTATAATATGTAAATTATACTTCAATTTTTTTTTTTTAAAGGAAGGTCACTAAATAATTGCAAGAAGTATAATACATAGAAGCAGACCCTAGATCAAGATGTTGTTCCAGGCAGATTGGTTCTTGTGTGGCTGACACCTATTTGGCCCTGGCATAAAATTTTTTCTTCTCCTCCTTCCTCCTTCCTCTCCACCTTTGCCACTTCCCCTCCTCTCTCCTCCTCCTACTTCTTCCTAACTTTTAAAAGTTGAATGCATTCCTCAGAACTGTACTGAAAAATATGCTGATAAATGTATAGTCATAAGTTTTCCTGGTAAACTCCCACAGCCTTGCAAGCACAATTGCAGATATCACATCCTCCAGAACGTTCCCCTGATCCCTTCCTCACTGCCAAGAAAAGTGACCCCCTGGATTTAATAAATGCCTTTGCTTACCTATGACTAACACTTCATACTGAAATTACCTGTCTGCCTGTCACCTCCCACTAGCACAGCCTTGGCATGTAAGAAGTGCTTAAGAATATGTATTGAATGAGCTGAACACTAGGTCAGTATCTTATAAGGTTTTTTTTTTTTTAATTATTATCTCTTAGGCCGGGCACGGCAGTTCACCCAGGTAATCCCAGCACTTTGGGAGGCTGATGTAGGAGGATTGCTTGTACCTGGGAGTTGGAGACCAGCCTGGGCAACATAGCAAGACCCCATTTCTACAAAAAATAAAAAAATTAGCTGGGCATGGTGGCGCATGACTGCAATCCTAGCTCCTTGGGAGGCTGAGGCAGGAGGCTTGCTTGAATCCAGGAGTTGAAGGCTGCTGTGAGCTATGATCACACTACTGCACTCCAGCCTGGGGGACAGAGCAAGACCCAGTCTCTAAAAGAAGTAAATAAATAAAAATAAAATCAGTATCTTTTAAGTGTGCCTAATTTAATACCGCAACAAGGCACTTCTGCAACCACGCAGCCAGTAATTTGCTACTTAAAACAACAGGATTTTGAGAGAATGTGTTCATTCAAGCCAAGAATAATCCAAATACACCCTTTGAGAGATTCTACCTGCGCACAAGGCAAGAGGGAGGATGAATCAGAGCATCAGAATCTGTGGTTCCTGGTAGGTGAGAAGATAAAATATGTTCTTGTCTCCTGTTCATTTCCCTGAAAATCTTTAAATATCACAAAGCTTTTAAGCAGAGTCATTAAGTCTAAGCAAAACCATTTCAGAACCAAGAGTCTTTTCCTGCCTTTCCCCTTCATTGCTGTTCAAAGATTTTCCTAGAAAGCCACAAAGCTATATGATTATGACTTGCTATAAAAAGAGTTCAGATGATAGAGGGGCCACTGAAAATTAGGAGGGTCTTGTCCACCCCTTGTATTCAACCATCACATGCCCAGAAACCTGACCTACAAAGCTACTGAGGTCCCAAAAGTTGCACTCCTCATTGAGTCTATTCATGTACGAGGTAAGCCCCTGTCTCTCACAGGGACAGCACTCTGACTTCCTGTAAGCCAACAGCACTGTCCACATCCCCAGGCCCTTAGCGGGTGGTGTGCTCAGAGCTGGAGAGTGCCATTCACTCCAAGGACACCCCACCTGCAGTTACAGAAACCTGCAGGAGGCACAGCATCTCCAGAGAGTCCCTTCTCGTTGTTCATTATAAAATGTTCAATCATGCGCCTGTAGTCCCAGCTACTTGGGAGGCTGAGGCAGGAGGATTGCTCAAGCCCAGGAGTTTGAGGTTGCAGTGAGCTATGATGTCACCACTGCACTCTAGCTGGGGCAACAGAGCGAGACCCTGTCTCCAAAAAAAAAAAAAAAGTTCAATCACATAGAACTGGAAAAAGAATATTACAATGAAAAAATATTACAATGCACTCCCATAGCCCCACAGTCCCTCAAGATTCAATAGTTGTTCACATTTTGTCATTTTAAGTCGCTTACAGACTAACATAATACTAGATACTTCATAATAACACCCCTAGATACTTCAGCATGCATCTCCCAAAATAGGAATATTACCCTATATATGACAGTACCATTATCCCATGTTAACAAAATTAACATTAACTCCCTAATGTTAACACATACACAGTCCATGTCCATATTTCCCTCACATTTGTTCTTAAAGGAGAGTCCCTCCCCTGAATCACACCTGTCCCGGCCCTACCCTCTCCTGGCTCCACAGCCCAGACACCGTCCTGCCATTACCAAAGTGCCAATGTCGCAGCCCCCTTCTCCAGTACCTGTACAGAAGGTGCCGTCATTGGGAATGAACGTCTTGTTGTTGTTTGTGGCTCGATATCCTTCTAGGCAAATGCAATAGAAGCCTCCAAGCGTGTTATGGCAAGATGTGTGGTTCCCACAGACCACAGTGGCTCCAAACTGGCACTCGTTTTTATCTGTCGATACATTGGGACAAGGCATTGAAAGGCTCTCGGTCCACACCATGTTCAACAACCAGACTGTCGTCCCCTGCTGTGGACTCGGGAACCAGTGTTCTGCGATAACAGCTTAATGACCTATTTCCCCGGCCTCTTTCCCCTTCACTGCGCCTCCCAGACTAGCGGCCACTGGCCCTTGTAGTTGCGTGTCGGGAGTCTATGAAACCACAAGGGAAACATAACATCTCAGTCTGATTCAAAGATTGGGAGAGGGGATTCTTTTTGAACATTTCCGCACTTAAAGAGACCTTATCAGAGGCCTGGGGAAATAAACTCAGCAGAATCCTATGGTTTTCATGAAAGCCAGAGCAGGACAATTTTACATCCAATGATTAACTGGAAAATTTGTTCCTTCTGAGCTACCGGGAAACACAATGGAATTAGTGCCGAAGCCCCATCCGGGAGCAGGGCTAATACTGCGGCAGGAACAGCTCATGCTAATCGTCAGTGACCCGTGTGAATAATGTTAGTCACCCAAGGAGGAGAGGCTGGAACGTGGATGCTTGGTGAGTCCACAGAAGCCGGCCCTGAACATTTTTAATTAAATAATTTGAAATTGAAAGATGTAAAATAAAAGGAAATCTCCCTCTCTGTCCTCTAGCTCAGGGGTCAGCAAACTTTTCCTCACAGTCTCTGGTGCAGGTACTCACCTACCTGTCCTTTTGGAGCCACGTGAGCAGCCACAGATAATGGGTAAACTAATGATCAATGCCACATTCCAACAAAACCCACGTACAAAAACAGGCAGTGGGTTGAATTTGGCCCACGGGCCATGGTTTGCTACTCTGCCCAAGCCTCTAACTTCAGAGGAAACTTCTATGACCAATTGTTTATGCATCCTTTTAGAGTTGATCTATCCAGATAATTTTTTGAGGGAAAAAAATTATCAACTTATAAACTGGTAGCTTGTTTGTTATTTCACCATTGGTTCCTCAAATCAATTTAATAGACTCTCACAATTGTACGCAATTCCTACTAACTCAAAAGTACCCCTCAAAAAATCCAGGTTTTGTTTTTTCATTTTTCTTATACAGTCATGTGTCACTTAGCAGAGATACTTACCGGGAAAGCTGTCATTAGGCAATTTCATCATTGTGCGAACATCACAAAGTATACCCAAGCAAACCCACATGGTACAGCCTGCTACACGCCTAGTCTATACGGCATAGCCTATTGCTCCTGGGCTACAAAGCTGTACAGCATGTCACTGTGCGGAATACTGTTGGCAACTGTAACACAATGGTAAGTATTTGTGTATCTAAACATAGAAAAGGTATAGGAAAGATAAAGTATAAAAGATTTTAAAAAGGTAGACTTGTAACCTGTATAGGGCACTTACCATGAACGGAGCTTACAGGACTGGAAGTTGCTCTGGGGCAGTCAGTTGAGTGAGTGGTGAGTGAATGTGAAGGCCTGGGACATTCCTGTACCTTACCATAGACTTTATTAACACTATACACTTAGGCTACACTAAATTTATTTTAAAAATAGGCCAGGTGAGGTGGCTCACACCTGTAAATCCTAGCTCTGAGAGGCCAAGGCGGGAGGCTTGCTTGAGCTCAGGAGTTCAAGACCAGCCTGAGCAAGAGCGAGACCCCATCTCTACCAAAAAATAGAAAAAATTAACTGGGCATGGTGGTGCATGCCTGTAGTCCCAGCTACTTGGGTTGCTGAGGCAGAAGGATCACTTGAGCCCAGGAGTTTGAGGCTGTACTGATTGTCTCTGAGACATGTCTCCCACCACATTGCACCACGGCACTCTAGCCCAAGCAACAAAGTGAGACTCTGTCTCAAAAAAAAAAAAAAAAATAGCCTTAGTTTATCATAACTTTTTTACTTTATAAACTTTTAATTTGTTTTAACTTTTGACTCTTTTGCAATAACACTTAGGTTGAAACATATTAGCTTCTGTACATGCTGTACAGCTGTACAAAAATATTTTCTTTCTTTCTATCCTTATTCTATAAGCTATTTTCTATTTTTAATTTTTGTATTTTTTAAAATTTTTACTTTTTAGACTTTTTTTTATTAAAAACTAAGACACAAACACACACATTAGCCTAGACCTACACAGGGTCAGGATCATCAATATCACTGTCTTCCACCTCCACATCTTGTCCCACTAGAGGGTCTTCAGGGGCAGTAACGCACATGGAGCTGTCATCTCCTATGGTAACAATGCCTTCTTCTGGAATGCCTCTTGAAGGACCTGCCTGAGGCTGTTTTACAGTTAACTTTCTTTTATAAGCAGAAGGAATATACTCTAAAATAATGATAAAAAGTATAGTAGAGTAAATACATAAACCATTATCAAGTATTTGTACTGCACAGAATTGTATGTGCTATGCTTTTCTACAACTGGTAGCACAGTAAGTTTGTTTACACTGGCATCACCACAAACATGTGATTAATGCTTTGCACTACAACATTATGACAGCTATGACATCACTAGGTGATAGGAATTTTTCATCTCCATGGGATCATGGAACCATATGTAGTCCATCATTGACGAAAATGTCACTATGTGGCACATGACTGTATTACCTTTGTAAAATTTAAGCGATCCTGGAACACAATTCATATTAAAACTTATCTGTGGTAAGATCTGCATGAGAGCTTAGAGAGACAGAACAGGCCCTCAGGCCATAGCCAGCCCAATAGTCCAGCCCAGGCTACAGAACACAGTGGTTTCAGACAAGTCCAGCTGTCCATAAAATGAGATATTCCTGAACTTTGCCATTGTTTCTGAGACATGTCTCCCCCGTGGACGTCACCGAAAAGGACGTTTGGGTTTGTAGAGGAGTCTAGAATTCTTAGGGACCCTGGCTTAATACCATGTTACAACGTCTCTGACACATATAACCTCATGTATGACCTGTGGCGCAGTCTCGGCCGGCTAAGTACCAGGATATGCAGTGTCTAGTGTTTGAGAGAAGTACTGTATAAATTAAGAAAGCCTCCTCCTCGAATTAAGAGAACTTTCTATTGTTTAAAAGTCAAAGGGAAAACAAGAATGCAGCTAGCATCCATGGGAGGAAGGATTCATTTGGGGAGGGGGCAGAAAAGCTTGTCTGTTCCCTCAACTCCAATTTCATTTCCATGCCACTGCTAACAAGTGGGTATAAGGAAAGGGGGGTGGGTAGGAGAAACTCCAGCAGGAACCTCAGACTTCAGAGCAGCTACGCTTCTCATGGGTAGAATCCTAAAAAAGCAAAGGTCAAAGAAGACACAACTCCAGCCTGCAGAATAGCGTGTGACTGTAAAAGCTTGTATCTGTGATGTGGAATATGACTTTTTGAACATAAGACTGAATTGTTATTTTTCTTTAGGGAGGAAAAAAGAAGCACACAAAGATATCACAAGGCTGTATGCACTGTCTATCCACAACAAGGCAAAACTATCAATATTTTTACTCCATGTAACAGGTTGCTGGGAGGAAACTGGGAGATTATTGTAACATCTACTATTCTAAATTTGTTGTAAAACTCTCTCCCTCTCTCTGAAGTGGGCTGGAACCTGGATGTTGTCTGACTGCCATGGTATGGTGGACACCAGGAAGTAAAAAACAATCTCAGATGCTGCTAGCCTAAAGCATTTTGTATTCCTTTAAGTCATGGAAGTCCTCAAAGGATTACAACTACAAAAAATTTGGAGAATGGATTCTGATAGACATGAGACCCAAAGTAACAATATTTCACCAATTAACAAAAAAATCCAATAGGAAATTATGTTTTGTTTTTCCTCATGGTAATAATATAGTTTTATAACAAAATAACCAGAGAAATTAAGAAACGCAGTATTCACTTGAGTTGTTAAGTTAAACCCAAGACTTAAAACAGATTTCAAATTTGTGTTATGTCAGAGAGTCTTCAGAGATTCAAGTTCAATGACCTCTAACTTGACGGTACTTCTTTGGAAACACTAGAGGAAGGACATATCCAAACACTAGAAGACTTGTTATCATTGACAAAACTTCTCGTAATAAAAACATGTGAACAAAATAACAATGTTTCCCCCCAAGGACAACTCTTTAACATTAGATAATCTTGTTTCTTGATTCAACTTCTCAATTTAGGATTCAGAACTTACCAACACACTGGGTCCTCCCATTGCCCACGAATCCATAGTTGCAAATACAGATCTTCTTCCCGTCTCTTTGCTGGCATGTAGCATGTTCATGGCAAGTGGCACAGACATCTAAACCTGAATCATAAGGCGTATATTTCAGAAAAAGAAAAACAAAAGACGAGATACATTTAGTTAGTGGACATTTATGAAGGAGAATCAAAATTTGATTACCAAAATAAAACAGGACAGATCCAATCTCATCCTTAAAAACCTTCAATGGCTATTTTTTGCCCACAGAATAAAGTGCAAATTCCTCTGTGTGACAATCAATGCTCTTAACAGTCTACCCCAACCACATACAGTACCCTCTAGGCAGAAGAGGCCAACTAATCTTTCCCTAATAGACCATCCGTTGTCATACTTGTACGCCACAGTCCTGATGCCCTTTTACCTAACATGTCTTTGCCTCCTTCTCTATCCAGCTAGCACCTGTTCATATTTTGAGACCCAGCTTAAATGTCACATTCTCCCAGGGTTCTTCCCCATTCCTCCATTCTTAAGGAAAAGTAAATGCATCTTCCTCTGTGCTCCCCTAACACTTGTACATTCCCATATAAATCATGACAACTTGTCATTATATTTGATTCCAGCTCTGTCTCCCCAGTTTGGTATTATGAATGAGCCACTCAAGAACAGAGATGATGTCATTTGCCCATAAATTATTCTGGCTCAGTACAAGACACTCAATATATTTTTATAGACTGCCTAGATAGAGAAATCTGAAATCCTACTTACTATATCTCAAAAAGCAAATGGAGGGGAGAGGAACACATCTGCCTATTACTCTATCCATTTTTCTTTTAGGGAAAAAGTGAATGTGTTTAAATAACAGTGAGATAACAGCCAAGTCCCAGCAGGATGACCACATCCCAATTATTTAGATAAACAGCAAAAGTGTTTGAGGCTAAAACTCCTAAAACATCCAAATGTACCAGATGGTGGTATATGGCTCAAGATCAAACAAGAATTCCTACCCAAGGCAATGTGGTATATTGTGTTTCACTCTCGGTGTCTTTGTAATTTCGGGAGTGGCCTAGTAAAGAGAACCTTCCCAGCACTGAATTTCAATTCAGTCTTGGCCCCATTGTTACTTAGGTAATACAGCCGAGCCCTCAGGCCTGCTCCAGGCAAGAAACCAACTGAGACTGGGAGATTTCTAAATACTGTTAACTATGCTTGTTGTTTTGTTGTTGTTGTTTTAAATAAAAGATAACACGAAAATGAGACAAACCACTAATAGTCACTACATGGAATATTTATAAAATTTATTATATCTCAGCCCATAAAGAAAAATGCAACAAATTTCAAAAAAAGTAAAATTTTTTATAGGACTCATTATCATCTTTTTTTTTTAGGATGCATTATCTGACCATCATGAAATGATGTGCTAAAACTACAAAACAAAATATAAGACTAAGGCCAGGCGCGGTGGCTCACGCCTGTAATCTTAGCACTCTGGGAGGCCGAGGTGGGAGGATGGTTCGAGGTCAGGAGTTAGAGACCAGCCTCAGCAAGAGTGAGACCCCCGTCTCTACTAAAAATAGAAATAAATTAGCTGGACAACTAAAAATATATAGAAAATATTAGCCGGGCATGGTGGCGCATGCCTGTAGTCCCAGCTACTAGGGAGGATGAGGCAGGAGGATCACTTGAGCCGAGGAGTTTGAGGTTGCTGTGAGCTAGGCTGACGCCACGGCACTCACTCTAGCCCGGGCAACAAAGCGAGACTCTGTCTCCAAAACAAAACAAACAAACAAACAAAAAAAACCCATTAGACTAGCATCCCCAACAGAAACCTACATGCTCAGTGTGCAGCAAGATGGGTTTTTTTAAAAAAAAGAAAAAAACCTACTTGCAAACCACAGAACATTCTTCTAAATAATTCTTGAGACAAAGAGGATATCAAGATTTGGGAAAAAAAAAAAGAGGATATCAAAATTGAAATATTTTAACACTATGTATGAAAACTTATATACTCCAAGAAATTTGAGTTTTATGTGTTTTTATACTTTAAAAGAGAGAGAGAGAGAGAAACTAGGCAGCCAGGAAAAATAGAACTTTAATGCTAGAAGCTTGAAAAGGAATAAAGAAAATGGGGATTTATGACATAGTAGAGAGATTTAAAGAAAAAAGATGTTAAACAATTAGAAAATATAGCCAAATCCATTAAAAAAAAATTTCTCCAAAGTCAGTGCGTTGTAAACACCTAGTAAAGTAGCCAAAACTCAAGTTAAGTGAAGAAAAAAGTTAAAGCAATTCCTAAAACTGTTTGAAAAAAATAAATAAATAAGAAATTTTTAAAAAAAGTAAAAGCCTGAACAAACATTCAATATTAGGAAGAAGAAAGGGCTTATAACAAAAAATATACAAAAGATTGTTTTTAATTACAAAGCCTTCCAGTTAAACACTGCAGAGTTAATGTCCTCCCAAACTTCAGCACACCCCCCAAAATACATAAAGGACTAGACAAGGATAAAACCTGATGAAAGATGCTAAGAATATTTCAGAAGATGGGAAAGAGATGGACACATGGTAATTGCCTTAGCAGAGAGGAAGAACTAAGAGCCAAGCCCAGAAAGGCCCAGGAATCAGAGTCACTGAGTACCTTGGAAGACAGGCATAAGAGAGAGGAATGAAAGTTCAAGGAACAGGTTGAAAATATCTGCAAGGAGTAGTTCGATGCCCAGATTCCCTCACTGATGCTGGCACAAGATAGAGTTGTACAACCTGGGGAAAATGAACTAGAAAGGCTCCAGACTAGGAGAGCAGGCCAAGCTGAATTGAGAATGAGTCCCCACACCTAAATTTCCATCAATATGTGTCAAATATATTTAACTATTTTAACGCACAACATTTTAAAACAGTACCCTAAAGATATGGTAAATTCATAATGATATGCATCCAAAATCTTAGAACTGTTTCTTAAATAATGGCTCCTGGGTCAAGTCCAAAAGCCCAGCTGTGATCAAACCATACAATGACAAATGTTCTCCCCAATTTAATTTGGCAAATGAACGCAATCCTACTAAAAGTCCCACATCTTGGGTGCAGAGTTTCAGTTTGGGATGATGAAAAAGTTCTGAAGATGAATGGTGGCAATGGTTGCACAACATTGTGAATGTACTTGATGCCTCTCAACTGTACACTTCAAAATAGCTAAAATGGTAAAATTTTATGTTTTA
Organism: Varecia variegata; assembly: GCA_028533085.1. Classification (NCBI taxonomy): domain Eukaryota; kingdom Metazoa; phylum Chordata; class Mammalia; order Primates; family Lemuridae; genus Varecia; species Varecia variegata. The sequence continues at coordinate 111,334,010 of CM052443.1, forward strand.
CCACAATAATAACAAGATAAACAAATTATGTTTTTGCTTTTAAAATCATGTTTATTAAGATATATTAATAATATGCAAACAACAAAATGCCCCCATGTTTAAGTATACAATTCGATGGGTTTTAACAAATGTATATAATCATGAAATAACTGCCTCAATCAAGATACAGAATATGTGAATATACGATTTGTTTATGCATTCATCTGTTCATAAACATTTGGGTTGTTTTCATTTGCGGACTCATGTAATTAAATCTATGGTTAAAAAAGGTGGGGGGGTTGGAGGAAAACCCAAATCTTTATAGGGGAATCATTTTGTTCTGGATCCCAAATTTCTCATGATGCCACTGAGAGACGGTAGATAACAGCTTCAGAGAACAAGTAACTAAAGTAACCGAAGCCTGCAAGAATCTTTCATTAAAAACCAAACAATGCCACTGATGTGCAATAGTGGTAAAAAAAAAAATAAAAATAAAAATAAAAACCAAACAGATCTGTTATAAGATACTTTGCCAACGAACAGACAACATAAACACACTGTCCAACGGCTAAAAAACATAAGTTGACACTGAAATCACACACACATATGAGTGTAGTAAAATAATAGATATTAACATTATTCTATTGAAAAACAATAAAATATGTTAAACTAAATAATTCAAACTTAAAGCTGTTGGAACTTGAAACTATTCTGAGCCTTGAAAGGAATGTGGCTAGGCAGCCTGAGTCATACAGCACACAGCTGCAACCTTCGCCCTTTTCCTCCTGTATATAATTAAGACCAAATCGCACCAGAGATAAGACCCCCTCAGATCACCGCCCTTCCTCCCAGAATAATAAAGTAAACTTGCTTGGAATGTAGCAATCTGTAATCACTGGTCTTGTATGGAAAATGTAATCCTGTTAAAACTTCTCTATAAGTGAAACCTTAACTTCTCTTCTTTGAAATGTTGACCCCATTAGTCTGGAGTTGATGTTTCCAGGTGGCCGTCCTCAGAGCTTTGCACTCAAATAAACACTCTACTGAATCATATTTTCTGAATCTCATTATTATAGGTTGACAAATGGGAAAATGGTTACTTTTTTCTTATATGAAATACTTATCTTTATAAAGATGCAGCACTTATATAGATCCATTTGCAGAAACATACCAGCTGGAAAATGACTACATGTAATTTGAGTAAATCTATTAATCATAAACATGCAAAAAAATTAAGAAGCAAAGAGGTGCCACTCAATCAGGTAAAGGAAGTCCAGTCCAAATTAGTGACAGAATATAAACTGTTCTAAATATGGCCTTGTAGGAAGGCAGCCAGATATAGGGGGAAAGTACTGGACTTGAAAGCTAGTCAGAACTGGATCCTAAATCTAGCTGAGTCTAATTCATGTGTGACCTTGAACAAATCCCTTAACCTTTCTGGGTCTCAGGTGTGTTTTTTTTTTTTTGGTTTTTTGTTTGTTTGTTTGTTTTGGGGGGGGTTGTTGTTGTTGTTGAGACAGTCTTGCTCTGTCACCCCAGTTAGAGTGCAGTGGCATCATCTTGGCTCACTGCAACCTCAAACTCCTGGGTTCAAGCGATTCTCCCACCTTGGCCTCCCAGAGTGCTAGAATTACAGGCATGAGCCACCTGGCTGCCCAGCCTGGGCTGCTCAACTTTTAAGATGTATTCAATCTACCTAGGGATCTTAATTTTGTTAAACTGTAGGCTCTGGTTCAGTTGGTCTGGAGTGGGGCCCTATATTTTGCATTTCTAACAAGCTCTGAGGTAGACATTTTGAGTAGCAGTGCTTACATGGCCCCTTACAGTACTTTCTTCCTAAAGTTCTGACACTTCATCCTTAAGGTACTTGCTTTAATGATCCATTAAGAATAATTTAGCATAAGTATAACTCCAAGGACAGTATCTGGCATGCAGTAGAATTTGGCTTAATAAATCTTTGTTCCCCATACTGGAAAAAAAAGACAAGATGGGTTCCAGGCTACCAAAGGCTAGACTACCTGCAGAAGAGAAAGTGGTTTCCATTGAAAAGGCAGGGAGTCGGGGAGGGAGGTACCTCATTTGAAGCTTACTATTCAGCCATGATTAGCCTATTCTGCAGGCTTTGAAGGACAGCCTTCTGAATTCTAACAGCTTGAGACCAAGTAGCCTCCTGGAGGGGAAAAAACTTATCCTAAAGAAAGAGGCAGGGAGCATAATCCCAGCCCAAGGACTGCCAAGGGGACTGCTTCTGGCCACACAACAGAGTCCATTGTCCAATAGCCTGCAGCTCAGTTAAGAATCACCTGGAGATAGAGTGACCAACGTGTCCTGGTTTTATTACAAAAGTCCCATATTCTGGGAAATCCCTCAACTCAGTGCAAACCAAGACAGTTGGGTTACTCTTCCCAGAGAGCCCGTTAAAACGCAGAATCCCCAGAGATTCAGTAGGTGAGGGGGTGGGGCCTGAGAATGTGTATTTCTAAGCCACTCCCAGGTGGATCTCACCATGAGTAGCAAGTCTAGTGCAACCTCAAGGACTTGGGTCAGAATCCTAGGGAGAGAAAAGGCAATACTGAAAGAAATCTTCCACTATGTCTAGCACAGCAATGGGATTAACGTGACAGAGGAACCCAAAGAAGAGGAATTCCCCAGGCCAATAGAAAGATCGCTACGACTTTGCCATGACCCGTGGGAGAGCTGTGTCAGGGGAGCTTGGCATCTGCGTCAAGGATGGCTTTAGCTCTGTCATCAGCAGACTCGGTACCTGAAAGCAGAGAGAAGGTGGTAACTGAGGGACTACTGCCAAGGGGAGGTACCTCAGGGACACCTAGAATTACTGGCAGAGAAACAGGAGAATTGGAGAGTCCAAAATCTAGAATGAGGAAAAGCCTAACAAGTACCCTTTGTTACTCTCATTGTATCCTCCAGCTAAGGCTGCTAACTTGGGTTCACGTCCCTTCACAGCTCTGCAGTGACTAAGCCAGCAAAAACCAGAGAGGATAAGACAGGTTTTGGTGTCTTAGCCAGGTTTGGAGTCTTCCCTCTTGCTCCCTGGTTATGTGATTTTAGGCAAGTTAAATTGTCAGTTCTTCAGTTTTACTCCATGAGATGATCATGTGGTCAAGATTAAATGAGAAATATAAATGCTGCATGAACGCTAAAGTGTTATGCAAATGTGAGAGATAATTTACATGAATATTTATGTCTATTTCCACAGATCTTGTTATTCTTGTTAGAAACAGTCTGCAAGATGCAGTGCCTGGTATTTGGCATGGTGGTTAAGAGTGTTTGGGTTATAATCCTAGCTCTGCCACTTATTAGCTGTGTAATCTTTGATGATCTCTGTGCCTCAGTTTCCCGTAAATCTGTAAAATGAAGATAATAGCAAATCTTCATATGGTTATTGTGAGGAATAAAGAGTAAATGAGTTAATACACATAAAGCAATTAGAATATGTTAGATGATTGTTATAATAACAACTCTTTGTTTGAACAAACACGGACAGTTAGCTGGCCAACTCCCAAATGACACTATCGGGAAGAGTGATGGAGAAATGCATTGATACGAAAAGTCAAAGCAGTACCTTTGTGTGGACAGATGCCTACCTATTCATGGGGCTGATGGTCTAGAAACCATAATATCCAAATTTACATAATCACTCCCTGCCTTCCCCACACCCTCCCAGCCTTCTGGGTAATACCTGACTCAGAAATTGAAAGTTCACTTCCGTACCTTTTTGGCCCTGCTCACCTTGCCCCTCGAGTCTACAGCAACCAGGGAAAGCTGGAACTCAGGAGGAGTGGGAGGCTGCCAGCCCCACAAGCTACTCTCACTCTTTGCATCGGTACATGAGCAAAAACCTTTTTAAAGGCACTTCTGAGACAACAGCTGACGGACTTTAACAGTCAAGGGAAGAAGGCAGTGCCTGAATTTAAATCTGTTTCCACCTAATCCCCAACCATTCACAGACCAAACAAATCACTACACAACCAACCTTCATGAGATTTTGGCTCTCAAACCTGTGCAGACAGCTTAAATGACCTGAGGAAATAAACCAAGGGGACCCAAAACTCAGGAAGAAAAAGCATTCCCAAGTCATCTCTAACACTACGTGAAATTGCACTGCTCTTAAGAGACTGCATCAACTTCCAGAGATGGAAGGACCCAGAGAAACCTCATAGTCTCTTTTCTCCAACATTCCTGAAAGAAAAAAAAAAAAACCACAAACAAAAGCAAAGCTTCTGCTTTAAAATCCTCCAAAACAAGAGAGCACGCTACTCTCCCCAGCAATGTAATCCTTATAGGGCAATTGGAACCATTATATATTTCCCACCCCCACCCAGACCCAGGGCTGACATTGCACATCAAGAAGGCTTAACCTTTCCTGGTATTAAATGCTTCACAGGTTCTTCTGTTCACTTTCTTGTGTGACTAAGATCAACAGGCAGTGGAGCCCCCACGCCTGGCCTCCAGACCAGAAACCAACCCACGCTGAGTGCCCCTGAGTGCCCCAGTCTCAACGCTGAGTCTTGAATTAAGCAGCCATTAATTTAGGCCACACCCTAGGGTTCCTGTCCAGCAGTCACCCACTGAACCCCCACCCGTTCTTTTCACACGCTGTCTCACACCTGACTCATTCCCCGAGCAGGCGTATACTTTCTTTTTAATCCATGCAATTCATTTCCCCTCTCTCCTCCACAGAGCTGAGGCCAACAGACCATTTGCTGCTTTGAGCTGCTAGGATCCCATTTTAGAATTTGACCAGAAAACTAAGGATATCCCAGGGCAGAGTCCCTGGAGATGGAAGACAGGCCATGGTGGGGAACTGTTATTCTAAGTAACTTTAAATCACTCTAAAACAATCCACTTTCAGCGGGGCATAGTGGCTCCTGCCCATGATCCCAGCACTTTGGGAGGCTGATACGGGAAGATGGCTTGAGGCCAGGAGTTTGAGACTAGCCTGGGCAACATAGCAAGACCCCATCTCTACAAAAAATTAAAACAAAATAGCTGGATGTGGTGGCTCACGCCTGTAGTCCCAACTACTCAGAGGCTGAGTTGAGAGGATCCTTTGTGCCCAGGAGTTTGAAGTTCGAGGTTGCAGCAAGCTATGATCATACCACTGTACTCCAGCCTGGGCAACAGTGTGAGACCCTATCTCCAAAAACAAAACAAAAAAAATTAATTAATTCTCTCCATTTCTCCTCTTTCATCCTCTTCCCCACTCTGAATGGTGAATATGCTACTGTGATTCACGAAGACAGCGAAGACCAAGCCTAGGAAATGATCGATGAGTGAAGCCTGGTGCACTTTATACAGTGAGAACAACTTCCCCACCTCTCTCCACCACTGCATGATTTTCAAGGCCTCTGCTCATCCTCCCTCTGACCTTCCCCAACCCCAGCCAGGCCTGAGCCAACAAGTCCCACAGCCACTCCCAGACTCAAGCAATGCCAGAAAAGGTTAAGAAACAGGACCAACTGGTTCCACCCTCCTGCCCTTTCCTACTTCTCCATCCCCCCAGCCCAGCACCCCCCCCCCCAGACCCAACACCCTCCTGCTCTACCAATTACGGCGCCTCACACTTTCCTCAGACTCTGGCCATCTGACTTGGCTCTCCTCCCCCAAACACCTTAAACACCAATTAATGTAATTCTGCCCACGTTGCCAGGGAAGAGACTGAATATACAAATGGACAACGGCCAGACCACACATGAAAACAGAACTCCCAACCACAACCTGCAGCAACCAGTTCAGGAACTCTGTAGCAATCAGCCCCAAATGGTCAGGACTCAGTCAATAACGACCAGCTTCCCTAATTTTTGCCCCCACTTCCAACTTAGTATCAAGGAGAAAAAGCCAAGTAAACCCCGACCCCCTCCCGCCAACCAATCGCATAGGACCCCTGCTGCTGGTAAGCCCGGGCCCCACCCCCAGCTTCCCCAGGCTGGGCACACCTACCCCCTTTTTCCAGAATAAAGCTTTCCCAAGCCCCTCCTTGCCTTTGAGCTTCTGCCAAACGCAAGTGAGGGTGGAATGGTGGCTGACTCCCTTGCTACAACAAGCCCTGAAAAAATAGCCCTTGCTTGTTCTCATTTGGGTGGTCTTCATGCCATACCGGATTCCTAACACAAGCCACAATCCCTACCCACAAGGAGCTCTTAGTTTAGTAAATAATCACATTGCAGTGCGGTATAAGTATACAACATGGTGCCACTGGTGCTGCAAAGAAAAGCAGATAGCTCTACTGGGCTTCCTAGGAGGAGTGAAAAAAACCAGGCTGATTTTGAAATATGAACAGCACTCACTAAGTAGACAGCTATGGGAGAAATGCAGTTCTTCCCCATTCTCCTCCTCTCGCCTGTCAGAGACTAACCTCTCCCACCTGTAGCCCAGCTTTAATTTTTGACCTGCTGTATCCATTAAATATCTCATTTATTTTTGCTTTTGCAATTTTTCCCTCCCTACTGAACAATATCCCTCAGTTTAAACAGCTTGAGTCTGCTTTGCTCCCCCCAAAACTCTTGTGCTAACCTGACCAGCCTGACTGAATGCTACCTTCATTTTCCTTTTGACTTTTTTTTTTTTTCTGAGACAGAGTCTTGCTCTGTCACCCTGGATAGAGTGCAGAGGCATCATCATAGCTCACTGCAACCTCAAACTCCTGGGCTCAAGTGATCCTCCTGCCTCAGCCTCCCGAGTAGCTGGGACTACAGATGCACGCCACCACGCCCGGCTCATTTTTTCTACTTTTGGTAGGGATGGCGTCTCGCTCTTGCTCAGGCTGGTCTCAAACTCCTGAGCTCGGCCGGGCGCGGTGGCTCACGCCTGTAATCCTAGCACTTGGGAGGCCGAGGCGGGCGGATTGTTTGAGCTCAGGAGTTCGAGACCAGCCTGAGCAGGAGCGAGACCCCGTCTCTACTAAAAAATAGAAAGAAATGATCCGGCCAACTAAAAATACATATAGAAAAAATTAGCCGGGCATGGTGGCACATGCCTGTGGTCCCAGCTACCCGGGAGGCTGAGGCAGTAGGATCGCTTAAGCCCAGGAGTTTGAGGTTGCTGTGAGCTAGGCTGATGCCACGGCACTCACTCTGGCCCGGGCAACAAAGTGAGACTCTGTCTCAAAAAAAAAAAAAAAAAAAAAAAAAAAAAAAAAAAAAAAACTCCTGAGCTCAAGCGATCCTCCTGCCTCAGCCTTCCAGAATGCTAGGATTACAGGTATGAGCCACCATGTCCAGCACCCTTTTGACTTCTTTAAAGAGTATCTACTCTGTAGCCAAGATGTCTGCCCCCATTCTAGAGCCCTCACATCTGGGTCTCACCCTCACTGCTCTACTAGCTCTGGATCTCCAGGGACCAGAGCCATCAAATCCAAAGCCTTTGTTTCAATCTCTCCCCCAGCACCACCCCCGGCTTCCCCTTATCTGGTTTCCTTAACCATACTAGCCCTGTCTTCCTCCTGCCTAGCTGGCTGCTGCTTCTTTCTCCTTTGCTTGCATCTACTGTCTAAACTTGGTCTTCCCCAAGAGTCTGTCCTTTGTTCTTTTTATCTTGTCAACCTCAAAGTTTCCAACAACCATGAAGTCTACGTTGCCTCTTGTTCACAGCCCTAACTCCCTATTGATTTCATTTCTCCAAAAGCCATAACAGTACCTCAAATTCAGGATGTCCAAAACAATTAATCACCTTTCTTCCCAAATTTTTTTCTCCTCCTGTGGAATCATATATCCAAGCCACCCAGTCCCCAAAGCTTAGTGTCATCTTTCCTCTTCTATTCCCTTGCACCTTCACGTCGGTTATTAAGTCCTTCCTCCAGTTCACTTCCACCTTATCATCTACATTCAGTCCTCCTCTGCAGTCATGACTGTGGGCCCAGTCCTCAGACCTTCTAGGCCAGCTATTGCAACAACTTTCTCAGTGAGCTCAAAGCCTCCTGTCTTTCCCTATGTTCCCCACTGTCAGGAAAACTGCCCTTCATAAAACTACATTTTCCAAGGTTGAAAATGAAGGGAGAATGTCTACATAAGGAGAAGAGGTTCAACCAGGCAGCCCTGACTGCTAGTTTCCAAAATTCACCCCACAGCCTTTCAGTAGTTGCAGATAACCTTACGCAGCTAATAGCTGTGTTCAGCCATCTTAGCCTAGCAATTCAATGGGACCACAGTGGACAGTTTCCTAGGCTACAGAGCCTACAGCGAAGATCCTGAAATAGTCTCCAAGCTGCTACAAGCTTTTATGCACCCTGCCGTGGGAGACCGAGTCAAGGAAGGAAGCCCAACCAGAACATCTGATGTTACAAAAACGGCCCCTCCAGAAGGTTGAGCCATCAAGAGATGGTAAAAGCCCAAAAGCAAAGAGAATTTACAGGGGGCAGGAATCTGAAAGCAAAGTCCCCCCATATGTCTTCACATGGAAATTCCCTTCCACTCCAGGATCGGGGTTTGGTTTTATTAAGGAAGCTGAGGAGTTCCTTAGACCCACTTTTCATATCACCCCCTGTACAAAAACCTGCAATGACTTCCAGTGGCTTCCCACTACTCAGGAACAGCTACGTGCTGGGTTGCCAATCAAGGCACTCTGACCTCTGCCTTTGGTGCCTCCATGTGCTTCCTCATGTTGTTCCCTCTGGAATTCATTCATTCTACACACATTTGTGGAAAGCTGACTGTGCCTTCTGCTATGAGCTGGGATGCCTTTTCCACATCTTCCCATATCCAATTATAACCAGTCCTTGATGGCCCAGCTCAAGGGTCACCTTATCCATTTACACCACCTGACTCCCCCAGCTGGAAATAATCTCCCCACACCTTCTCAGAGCACTTATGGCATTCTGCCTTGTATTACAGTTATTTGGGTGAATGTCACTTCCCGCACGTGTCTGAATCCTCCGTGTAACTCCTACCGCGCTCAACACTGTTTTGCAGAGGAGAAAGAAATCAGCAACTACCTCAATTGCCTGCAAACGGGTCATTGGCTTGTCTGCCTCCTGCGTCCTAAGCCCAGGACAGCCAGCACTGCCTGCTCTCATCCTACACAGGGAAGAGCCATCTGTTAAATGAATGAGTGAATGAATGAACTCTTTACTCCTGTAAACTTCCTTACACTTCTTTCTCACCATATTTAGCAACCAGTTCTTCATCACGGTGAAAAAATTAAAAGTAGAAAGAAAATTGCTTCAGGTTAAGAATTTGTGGCAAAACCAACCGCAGAGCCGGAAGCGTGACAGTGCCGCGGAATGCCCCTCCCTGCCCTTGCCCGCCCGGCGCTGCTCCCCCAGGCCCGCGCCGGCGCCCAGCCCCCACCTCGCCACGCGTCTCCCGGGCAGCGGCCGGTCCCAGGGGAGCGGGCAAGGCCGCCTTGGAACGGGCCTCCCCCGCGATCCCGGGGCCGGGCCGGGGCGGGGAAGCCCGGGCGGGGAACCTCCCGCTCCCATGAGCTCCGCCTTCCTGATCCCAAACGGCTGGAGCGGGCCGCACCTGCGCTCCACGACCGGGCTCCGCGCCGGCCCTGCCCAGGGGCGGGGAAGCGTCCGGGTGCGCCCCGCGTCCTCGAGGGCCCAGCCTGGGGATCCAGCTGGGGATCCCGCAGGGCACCCGCGCCGCGCCCGTCCCCGCATGTCCCCGCCGGTCCCTGCCCCCACTCACCGTCGGTGCGCGGAGCTCCGATCGCGCCGCGGGCCAGGCCGAGCAGCAGCAGGAGCGGCAGCAGGCGGCGAGGCGGGCGGCCCGCGCCCCAGGGCCCCCGGCCCATGCCGCCGCCGCGTCCCTCCCGGCGCGCCCTCGACTCCTCCTGCGGCCCTCGAGGCGCCGAGATAAGGCGGCTGGTGCCGTGGGGAGGAGACCGGCCCAGCTGCTTCCGGCGCCGCGCGGGGAGCGGAGGGCGCCGCGGGGTCCCCGGGCGGCCGTGGGGCCCCGGCCCTCCCTCCCGTCGGCCCGGGCACCGGGCGGACGCTCGCCCATTCCCTCCTCCGAGCCCGGCCGCGTGCCCGGCGCGCAGCGGGCGCAGAGACCCGGTCTGGCCCTCTGGCCGCTTACTTTCCAAAGGGGGGACAGACATTGATCGGATAATGACACTGCTGAACAGAGACACCGGGCTGCGCTGGGGAGGAAATGTCGCCGCGTGTGTAGCGCACGCGGGATCCGAGCCGGTCGGGGGCTCGGGGAGGCTCCCCGGGAGAGTGAGGGATGAGGGACAGAGGGGTGGGCATCTTGGAGGATGTGAAGGAGAGCTCAGGGGGTGGCTGCACCTCCGAGGGGAGGTGAGAGGGCGGGAAGCCTCGGGCCGGGCCACCACGGGTGGCAGACTTGACCAGGTGACAAGACCTTAAGAAAGTAGAGCTGCGATGGAGGGAGCGGCTGGCAGGAGTCCCCGCTGCCCCGAGGACACGCAGCTCAGGGCGTCAGGGAGGGAGTAAACCAAGACCTGAAGGGTGAGAAGGGCGTGGGTGGGGAATCTAAGCGGTCAGAGACAAGCCTGACAGTGACAGTGCCGAGGAAATGTGTCCTAGAAATGGAGAGGGAGACCTCCTTAGGGCGGGAACAGATGGTTGGAGGGAGACGGTAAGCTGCAAAGGTAAATAGGTCCCTTAAACGAAGTAAAGGAGGTTGTCGAGAAGCTGTGACAGGGTTTCAAGCAGGGAGTGACTTCATCGGGGGAGATTCTGTGTCTGCTCTGTGGGATTGGGGTCGGGGGTGACCGGCAGGGACCCCAGCCCGGAGCTGCTGCCAGAATCGGGCAACAGAGACGCGTCCTGGAGCAGGACATTGGCAAACGAGCCTGAGGAGGAGTTGAAGGCGGAGTTTAGGGGTAGAATCCCCTGGATTTTATGGCTACTAACTGGAATGTGGGGGGGAAGGAAAGAGAAACGACATCCAGTGTGAAGGCTCTGAGCGTGCGATGCCTGTGGGGCTGTCCGGCAGCAGACGCCCCCACCGCCTCACCCGGTATCTTCACTTGCTTCCTCCCTCCACCGCCAGCCTGACCTAGATCTAACCACATGTGAACACACCCATATAAGGGCTAAACTTGTTGTGCAGCCTTAAAAAGTAGTTAAAAATCAACTTCCTAGGCTCTTTTGTAGGAGGCTTTCTTGCAAAATGTTTTTGTTCAACCAAGATAGGGGCCTGCTTTGGGGCCAGCAGTGTGTGCGTGCTGCAGTTTCTAGTCTTTAGACAAATTTTTTGTTAAGCCCAGCTCTCCATGATCTTTGAAATCATGTCATTGTTTCAACAAATACACCATTCGTTTAAGGCATTTTTAACCAACCTATACCTCTCCATCTCCACCACGCCCCCTTGCAAAATAAATACATATATATATATGAATTATATATATATGTATATATATTTGTGTACATTGTAGGGGCCAAACTGTAGGAGCCAAGGGAAAAGTTCCCCTTGGCCCTCTAAAGGGTTGCTGAAAAATCAGCTGGCAAAGTATGGATTAACTGGAGAAAATGTGTACAAATTTATTTAATGTGTATCCTTCAGAATGAAGACCCAAAGATACAGGGGAAACTTTATTTTTATGCTTAGGTTCAAGATGGTATGGACGGTAATGTAGAAATATGATTAGAAAGAAAAGGTATGATCTAATACTAATAGACTGAGTAGGGAAACCCAGCAAGGCCTGTCTTCTTGGCTTCTCTGAGCACACCTGCCTCCCTCCTGGGTGTGGGGCAGGACCCTCTCTGGAATGGGGGTCTTATGACCTATAGTCAAATGAAGTAGGTCAGATAATTTCCTTACGGCCAGGTTTTACACAAAAAGGTGAAGGGAAAGTTAGAGTAAAATTTTTAGGTTTTATGGCTAGCTTTAGGGAAAAGGGGTTCTGGTTTCTACAACCCACCTTGGGGAAGAGGGATTCTAGTTTCTGTGGCTAGCCTTGGGGAAAATGGAACTGAGAGACGGGAGGGCAGAAGGAGATCAGAGAAAAACTTTTGTTTCTGAGGCTACTTCTGAGGCCTTTATTTTGGGGTATTGTTTTCTGAACCCCAACAACATATACATATATTTTTTAAGTTGGTAATGTCAGGAAAAAGTGTCCAAAACTTGTAAATAGACAAAAAAAAAATTACAGGGTATCCTTTTGGTGGGTGCTGTCTAGTAGACCTTCAGGGCATTATCTGATTCTATAGTGTTGTGCACCTCGATGGACTTCCCACTGACTAGGCTATTTTATAGCACTACGTGGGTAGAAGATATTATAACTTGTAGAAAACTGATGATAATGCAAAAGATTCTTGCCCACAGCAATGAAAATGAATGTTTTCCAATGGAGATATAAGTGATCAATTCTTTTCTGCCAGGTAAAAAATAAGATAAACCCAATAATTGCATTTTATCCTATATGATATTAACTAGTTAGCTAGTTTGGCATCTATTAGCAAATTCATTTTATGATTTCTGACTTCAAATTTTCCTTTGAACTTTAATACCTTAACAGTTCTCCTTTGAAGTCAACATCTTGCTGAGTCCCTCATTAATTAATTACTTGAATAGAATCTCAGATAGATTTTCACTATATATTTGTATGATTTGTATTTTTAATTTTTCAAAAATTTGCTTTAGCACAATCCACATTACTCTGTATTCTACATTAGATTGTGTGACTTTCTTTTTTTTTTTTTTTGAGACAGAGTCTCGATTTGTTGCCCGGGCTAGAGTGAGTGCCGTGGCGTCAGCCTAGCTCACAGCAACCTTAAACTCCTGGCCTTAAGCGATCCTACTGCCTCAGCCTCCCAGGTAGCTGGGACTACAGGCATGCGCCACCATGCCCGGCTAATTTTTTCTATATATATTTTAGTTGGCCAAATAATTTCTTTCTATTTTTAGTAGAGACGTGGGTCTCGCTCTTGCTCAGGCTGGTCTCGAACTCCTGACCTCGATCGATCCACCCACCTCGGCCTCCCAGAGTGCTAGGATTACAGGCGTGAGCCACCGCACCCGGCCAGATTGTGTGACTTTCATCAATTATTTTTATTGGCTCATTTTTTGCTTTCAAATATATTTAGTAAAAAAATTACTATTTACTCAACAGTGAGTTCATCGGATCACTGAATGAAAAACTGTCTCCTCATCCATCAGTATTTGTCACAGAATTAAAATAGAATATTGAACCAGTGTTAAATCTGGAGCAGTGATATTACTGTCGAGAAAATATTTGGCTTAAGAAAAATGTTCTTGGCTGGGCGCGGTGGCTCACGCCTATAATCCTAGCACTCTGGGAGGCCAAGGCGGGAGGAGCGTTCGAGGTCAGGAGTTCAACCAGCCTGAGCAAGAGCGAGACCCCGTCTCTACTAAAAATAGAAAGAAATTAGCTGGACAACTAAAAAGCTATATAGAAAAAATTAGCTGGGCATAGTGGCGCATGCCTGTAGCCCCAGCTACTCTGGAGACTGAGACAGAAGGATCGCTTACGCCCAGGAGTTTGAGGTTGCTGTGAGCTAGGCTGACGCCACGGCACTCTAGCCCAGGCAACAGAGTGAGACACAGTCAAAAAAAAAAAAAAAAATGTTCTTCTTTTAAGAGTGCATGGCTAATACACCAGCATTTACTCTTTCTCTTTTTTCTTTTCTTTTTTTTCTTTTTTTTTTTTTTTTGAGACAGAGTATCGCTCTGTTGCCCTGGAGAGAGTGCAGGAGTGTCATCACGCTCACCCCAACCTCCAACTCCTGGACTCAAGGGATCCTCCTGCCTCACCCTCCTGAGTAGCTAGGACTATCGGTGCGCGCCACCATGCCCGGCTAATTTTTCTATTTTTAGTAGAGACAGGGTCTCACTCTTGCTCAGGCTGGTCTAGAACTCCTGACCTCAAGCAATCCTCCCGCCTCAGCCTCCCAGAGTGCTAGGATTGCAGGCGTGAGGCACCATGCCTGGCCTACACCAACATTTTCTAAGAGAGAATTTGGAGGAAACTCTTTCTCTTATGGCATCAAGAATTTTGACTTTTGGTTTCAAGATGGCATCCTAAACCCTGACATTTCTCTCTCCTTCCTCCCCACATCCTGGTGAACTGGCCAAAGATACAGAGTGGTATGATAAGAAATGCAGTTGACCCTTGAACAACACAGGTTTGAACAGCCTACGTCCACTTATATGCAGACTTTTTTCAATAAATATATGAGAGTACTTTTTGGAGATTTGTGACAATTTGAAAAAAACTTGCAGATGAACCTCATAGCCTAGAAATACCAAAAAAAATTAAGAAAAAGGCATGTCATGAATGCATAAAATAATGTATCTAGATAGTAGTCTATTTATTATCTACTACCATATAACATATACAAATCCATCATAAAAAGTTAAAATTTACCAAAACTTACATACACAAACACTAACAGGTCTATCTTAATGCATCTTGCTACATCATCAAAATGTTCAGTGACACAAAAGATTTTTGTACACCCATGTTCATAACAGCATTATTCACAATAGCCAAAAGGTATAAGCAACCCTGTGTTTAGTGACAGATGAATGGATAAGCAAAATGTGGTGTATCCATACAAAGGAATAATATTCAGCCTCAAAAAAGAAGACATATGCTACAACATGGATGAACCTTGAGGACATTAAGCTAAATGAAAGAAGCCACTCACAAAAGGACAAAGACTGTGTGATTCCACCTATATGGGGTACCTAGAGTAGGCAAACTCATGAAGACAGAAAGTAGAGTGGTGATTGCCAGGGACTGAGAGGAAAGGGGAATGGGAATTAGGGTTTAGTGGGTATAGAGTTTCAGTTGTGCAAGATGAAAAAAGTTCCGTGGATGGATGGTGGTGACGGTTGCACAACAATGTGAATGAACCTAATACTGAACTATAAACTTAAAAATGGTTAAAATAGTACAAAAAACAAAAGAAAGAAAAGACAAAAAAATTTACATGCCAATTTTTATTTTTGTTTTATCAGACAGGCACTAACATACAGGACTTTCAGGCCAGGTGCAGTGTCCCATGCCTGTGATGGCAGCACTTTGGAAGGCTGAGCTCAGCAAGAAGTTAGTTCACTTGAGGTCAGCAGTTTGAGACCAGACTGGGAAATATAGCGAGACCCTTGTCTCTACAATTTTTTTTTTAATTAGCTAGGAGTGGTGGCACACACCTGTAGTCCTAACTACTTGGGAGCCTGAGGTGAGAGGATTGCTCGAGCCCAGAAGTTTGAGGCTGCAGTGAGCTATGATCAGGCCACTACACTTTGGCCTGAGCGAGACTCTGCCTTCTAAAAAATATACATATACAAGGTCTGTCCGGAAAGTATCCAGCCATGTACTATGAAAAATAGAGACATTTATTAAAAAAGATACAAGAAACATTGTACACAGGACAATGATGCTTCAGTCCTCTTCAAAATAGGCACCTTGGGACCTCACACAGTTCTCCGAGCGTCTCTTAATCTAACCCATACATGTTCAACATTCTCAGGGTTCTGCTTATTGCAGGCCTTCCAGAACGTGGATCACTTTCAACAGATTCTTGACCATCTTTTTTTTTTTTTTTTTGAGACAGAGTCTCGCTCTGTTGCCCGGGCTAGAGTGAGTGCCGTGGCGTCAGCCTAGCTCACAGCAACCTCAAACTCCTGGGCTCAAGTGATCCTTCTGCCTCAGCCTCCCGAGTAGCTGGGACTACAGGCATGTGCCACCATGCCCGGCTAATGTTTTCTATATATATTTTTAGCTGTCCATATAATTTGTTTCTATTTTTAGTAGAGACGGGGTCTCGCTCTTGCTCAGGCTGGTCTGGAACTCCTGAGCTCAAATAATCCGCCCGCCTCGGCCTCCCAGAGTGCTAGGATTACAGGTGTGAGCCACCGCGCCCGGCCCCTCGACCATCTTTGAAGTGTTTGCACCACACTTTTATTTGTGCTGCACTCATTGCATCATCCCCGAAAGCCTTCTGAGTCATCTGAATAGTTACTGCAGAGGAATGTTCAAGCTTAACGCAAAATTTGATGCAGACTCTTTGCTCTACTTGCTCAGTCATTTCAAATGCGACAGCCACACAGCACACATGCTCACTCAACAGCCTCTAGCGGCCCTATGACTAGTAGTGTGTCAGCGTCACTGTTCACACACGCGCATTCCAGTCCCCTCTCCTTGGCTGCCCAGGTTACATCAATGTCATGCAAACCATCTCCTTATATTAAAAATGGCTGGATACTTTCTGGACAGAAATTTATATATAAATTTCCAAATCAATTTTGGATCCTGGCAAATCTGTCAGGATCAGATTTATAGGAAAGGTCTCTTGGAAAGCCCAATCCCCCAGTCCCTAAGACATAGTGGAGGGGACCCAGGACAGCCTTAAGAGGGCTGTGGGGAGCCAGGCTGCCCTTCACAGTGTCAGCTCCCACTGTAAAGTTTGGGGTTTGTCCAGTGGGTACCCATCTTAGTATAAGGCCAGAAGGAGAAGGGGGCAGGGGGACAGGATACCAAATAGCCTGGGACACTCCTGGAAAAATCCATTGCTTGGTTACCACGCTCCTGACCAGAAATGATGGCCAGTACTGCTTTTCCCAGAGGCTGTTTTGGGAAGGCCACTGGCAGACTTGCAAATTGTAAAGAAATTGTTTATATGTGGGAATTTCAGGAATGGCTTGAATATCTAACTGTAATGAGTTTGAGATACTCATGTTGCACTTACTGCTTGAAGTTTGCACTAACAGGAATGATTTTAATATTTGAAGTTTTTGCATTATATTGGCTGGAAACTTGTGTGTTTGAAACAGATAAAAGTAACAGTCCCTCTGTAACTGTCCACTCCACCCACCCACACATCCATCCTGACCTGGCTCTACATCTCAGAACACCCCAAGGCCACCTTGAAAGGAGTCACGTTGTCCCTCCCAGAATGGAGTTGTCATCTCCAGCAGGTTTGTAAAGGCTGGTAACAGCCACCCGTCCCTCTGGAAAAATACCCTGCTGATGACTGTCTCTAGGTCGAACAAAGACAGATTTCTCATTTTTGGAAGCTGAATGATTCTCAGACACTTTGTTGCCACTCAAGAAACAGTAGGATTACTCTGCCGTCTCCAACGCACCCCGCCCTCGCCCAGACACACACGCATCAAACACCCTTCCTAGAGTTAATCTGTGGGCCTTGGGCAGCAAATGCACTATTGGCTACTGCACATGACTGTCACAGGGATACAGGGACATGTATCCCACCCCAAACACCAGTATTCTCAGAAAAGCCAAACAAGCAGGGGTGAGCAGGTTCAGCTCAGCATAGCAGGCAAGTCCCCTAGACTCCCTATTTTTACAGTAGCGCCCTCTCTCCTCACTTTATTGACACTGGAAGTACATGCTGATGGACTCGGGCACCCTGGGGTCCCACCGCAGAAGCTGGGGCAGCAGGAAGATTTGGGTTGGATTTGGGAGCCAACTTGAGACACTCCAACAGAAGCTCAGGGAGCAGCAGGCACAGTATTCACCTGTCCTTCCCCTGACCTCAGGTGGTGGGGGTTGTGAGGACAACACCAAACGAGAGTGAGGCTCTGGCAGCCAAACTCTCTGTCTCCATGTCACACACACACACACACACACACACACACACACACACACACACAGCGACACCTGCCTCACTTGAGAAAGGCTCAGCTGTTGGTGTGTTTGTTCCACAAACCCTGAAAGGAAGCCTGCTGACAGCCCGTTTCCGGCCTGGGGATCGGCCCGAGGAGCCTGGCAGCCACCACAGCCCTGACACATAGGCCAGGCAGCTGGGGCAAACAGCTTGACCAGCAAGACTGCTGAGGAAGCCCCGACAGCTGTGAAGGCCGACAGTGCCAGACCTCCGCTGATAAACACCAGCTGACAGTGAGGACCCATATCACTGACCTTGGCAAATAGTACAATCTTCAAAATATAGAGACGTCACTCAATTATTTTGCAAAGGACTTAGCTACAGGCTTTATTGGTTTCTTTGCTCACCACTGTTTTTTGTGCCCTACGTCTTCCTCTTTCCCCTTCTCCTCCTCCTCCTCCTCCATGTTCTCAAAGATACTTGAAGAGATACCTTCAAGTATCTCTTTCAGAAAGAGTTCCTGAGCGGTAAACTTTCTGAATCTTTGCATGTCCAAATACATGATTTTGCTCTCATCATTTAATTATAGGTTAACTGAGTATAGAGTTCTGGATCCAAAGCAATTAAGTGGTGGGGAATGGTGGCACCTGTAATCCCAACTACTCAGGAGGCTGAGGCAGGAGTTCAAGGTCACCCTGGGCAGCATAGTGAGATCCTGTCTCTACAAAAAGAGAAAAAAAAAATTAGTCAGGCATGGTGGTGTGCATCTGTAGTCCCAGCTATTGGGAGGCTGAGGCAGGAGGATCACTTGAGCCCAGGAGTTCGAGGCTGCAGTAACCAGTGATTGCACCACTGTACTCCAGCCTGGGGGATGGCGCAAGACTCCTGTCTCTATTTAAAAATAATAATAATGATAATTAAGTGATATGTTAATGGGGTCTAGAATTCTGGATTCAAAATAATTTTCCCCCAGAATTTTATCTTCTAGCATTAGTGTTGTAGATGATAAAAAATCCTATGCTGTTAATAATTTGGTTATCAATCCCTTCCAGGTGATGTGTCCCCCCACCCCCAACCACCTCTAACAAGCTTTTGGGATTTTCTCTTTATCCTAGAAATGCAGAAATTGCATGAAGATACAGTGTCTCATTATTCTTGTCCAGCACTTTCTGGGGCTTTTCAATTCATAGTCTTGAGCCTTTCTATAGCAGAAACATGGTTTTTTCTATTAATTCTTTGATTATCTCATTGCCTCAATTCTTTCTATTTGTCCCTTCTATAACTTATGGTAAGCAATTTAAAAAAACTTGCCTCTAGGCCTGTCGAGGCGGTGCATGCCTGTAATCCCAGCACTTCAGGAGGCTGAGGCAGGAGGATTGCTTGCGGTCAGGAGTTAGAGGCTGCAGTGAGCTATGACCATGCCACTGCACTCCAGCCCCAGTGACAGAGTGAGACCTCATCTCTAAAAAGAAAGAAAGAAAGAAAGAAAAAAAAAAAGGAAATTTGCCTCTAACTTCCATGACTGTTAGTATTTTTCTTATATTCTCCACTTTCTTTGCCTATATGTGTTGAATAAGGGAGACTGCCCTAACTCAATTGACTGAATGTCCTGTTCACAAGTTTGATGCTTATCCATGCAATTCTGCTCTTCAGTTCATCTGTTGAAGTATTTTTTATATCAGCAATCATGCTTTTAATTTCCAAGAACTCTGCTTCTATTTACATAATGGTTTCTATTTCTGCAGTTGTGATAACTTCTGTTTCATCAGGAAGTTGTTCATTTACTTGTTGAGTGTGATGACTCTTCTGCTGGTGGTCCTCAATTGTTTCATGACTTTTGACTGTTCTGATTGCTACATGAGGGTCTCATCTGTTTGGAATTGATAGTTTGGCTGTGTTTCCCTAGCCCAGGTGAGAATCCCAGCTTTCTTAGGAGTGAATGGAGATTGGGTTACGGTGGTTCCAGCAACAAAGTTTGTACAAGGCAGATGGGGGGGCAGGTGGGGGGGGCACTTCAGGCCTCCCTCTTGGCTGCCGTAGCAAACCTGGGCTGGGCCACTGGCTACTTTCTCTGGCCCCAGCCCCTCCTCTGGCAGCCTCTTGTTTCACAATTCTCATCTTATTTGGTAAGCAATAAGCTTCACTTAAATTTTTCACTCGGGGAAATAATTTACAACTAGCCACTTCCAAAACAGAAAATGGGTACAGATGTTTGTAGCTCATTAATTAATTACCAGCTCACTATCCCACCAGTTCTTGTAATACAGGAAGATACAGGATTATGGCTTCTAGATTAATCTAGTTTTTCTAGAAACTTTGCTGTATTGCTCCACAAAAGGCCTATGGGGCCTCAGAAAAGAGAAACATCCTTCTAGCTGCCAAGATCCGGGAGATATCATTAAGGAGGAGGCCTTCAAGCTAGACTCTAGGTTTTCAATAGGTGAAAATGGAGACTCCCAAAAGAACACAAGATAGCAAAAAAAAAAGGCTTTTCTCTGAAACAACTGCATGTGAAGATATTTGCTACAGGATAGATGGTATCTGATTTGCCATGGACACTCAGAGAAAAAAGTCAGGAATTAAAAGGAAGCTAAAAGGGAAAATCTTGTGCTCACCCTGAGCCTCCATGCTCTCAAAGAGCTTGTCCCAGGAAAGGTCTCCAAGCCGGGATGCTCGTAAACTCTGGCAAGAGGAACCCTACCCTGAACTATGCTTTTTAGAGGCCTTTGTATATTACAAACATATTTTAAAAAATAAACTTATTAATGCACACAATAGCACTTTTTGGTTCATCATCTGATTGTAAAGCCATGCAAG
>CM052443.1:111362073-111399469 GCA_028533085.1 Varecia variegata
AGCTAATTTCTTTCTATTTTTAGTACAGATGGGGTCTCACTCTTGCTCAGGCTGGTCTCGAACTCCTGAGCTCAAACAATCCACCCGCCTCAGCCTCCCAGAGTGCTAGGATTACAGGCGTGAGCCACCGCGCCCGGCCTACGTCTTTATTGTAATGTTCCTTGATGGCATGGCTAGAATAACTTACAATTTTGGATCCTCTGACAAACCTATTTATCTATCAAACCAGCCCACACTAAAGCACAGCAACAACAGGTGCTTTATTATTATGGGGGTGAGAGAGCCATCAGGACTATCTTAAACCTTGTGGTTTTTTTCCCCAAGTAATTCCCACCTAAATAAATGTTTATATCTACCTTATTTCACTCTCAAGTTCATATCTATTGTTTTTGCCATAAGGGATAGGTGTGCATTGAAAATCCATAGGATAAATAGGGCAATCTAAGAAGACACCCATGATTAACATATCAAAAGTCTTTTACATCAGCTTAAAGTAGTATTTAACAAAAAAAAAAAAACAAAAGTAAAAAAAAAGGAAGAACAAAAGTCTTTTACAAAAGAACTACAAAATAAAAAATAAGATAAAACATTAATAAACTAAAAAACAAACAGATTTTGGAGGATCAAAACAAGTGGAAAGCAGGTTCTTTGAAAATACTCCTGCATGACGGCTCAAGAAAAAGAGAAAAGGCACAACAGAAAAAAATGGCAACTAAAAAATGGGTATAGGCTGGGCACAGTGGCTCATGCCTGTAATCCCAACACTTTGGGAGGCCGAGGAGGGAGGATCACTTGAGCCCAAGAGTTTGAGACCAGGTTGAGCAACACAGTGAGACCCTGTCTTTACAAAAAAAAAAAAAAAAATTAGCCAGGTGTGGTGGTGTGTACTTGTAATACCAGATACTCTGAAGACTGAGGTGGGAGGATCCTTTGAGCCCAGGAGTTTGAATGCAGTGAGCTATGATTATGCCATTGTGCTCCAGCATGGGCGACAGGGTGAAACCCTGTATCAAAAAACAAAAAACAAACAAAAGGGTATAATTACTAATGAGGCAAAGATTTGAAAACATTATAAACTTTTAAAAATATATTTGAAAACTACTATATAAAATGAATTAATAATTAATCTTCCCAGTAGAAGGGGAGAAGGGGTAAGAGTATAGAAGCTAAAACACTGAATAGGAATTGGGTGATGGAAACAACGTTCCATTATACTAGTCTACTTTTATAAGTGCTTGAAACTTTCCATAAAAACACTGGCTTAAAAAGGTAAACTTTTGGAGGATGACAGGAAATAAAAGTTATTTTGAAAATAGACAAGGGGAAAAAAATCAAGTGTTTATCTTGTCTTTCCCATAGAAACTACCTCAAAGTAACCAAATAGTTGATATGGGGGAAGTTTCTCTTGTATAGAAGAAATCTAATACAGGCAAAAGGAATGATAGAATTAGAGCTTTGTCATTTTGCAGCCCCTAAAAATTAATGAATCTGGGCAATGATCATCAATGGCTGCTGCCATCATAAGACACAACATCATGGAAGTGCCTAATGCCATCTATGAAGTATTCTTACAAAAGAGGGAGGCAGGAAGCAAGGAAAAAAGAAACCAGAATCAGAATAAGCTCCAAATTTACAGAAAATGTGAGGAAGGGAGACACACTAAAGAAATAACATCATGGGGATGTAATTAGTGAAATCCAGATTGTTAGAATTAAATATATATAAAAATATATGTTATATATTATATATACACACACATAAAACCCAGGAATATAGATTTACGTTGCCCTGCATATATGCTCCCTAGACTGTTACAATTTTTTTTTTTCAGAAGGAAAGTGTTTATTAGTTTGCAGGCAAATGAGGCTGGCAGATTCCTGTCTCAAGGTACCAACACCCTCTGTTATAATTTTTATAGGGGAAATAGCTCAGTTTCTTCAACAAATAAATTACAAGAAAAAAAGGACAAGAAGGGAAGCTATAAAAGACTTTATCAACAATTGCAATGTTAGATATGGGCTTACATACTGATATGTTTACAGATGAAATTATACGATGACTGGGATTTGTTTAAAAATAATCCTGGGAGTGGGGGGAAGAACAGATGAAGCAAAATTTACCACTAGGTGCAGCTGGGTACTGGGTACATGGGGGTTTATCATACTTATTTATATATGATTAAGAATTTTAGCAAGTTTTGTCTTTTGTCTTAAGTCCATATATCACATATAAAGTCTCCTCTTAGGAAGCTAGAGAGCTAGGTAGGTATTTCTGGCTTTTTTTTTTTGAGACAGAGTCTCACTCCGTCACCTGGGCTAAAGTACTGTGGCATCAGCCTAGCTCACAGCAACCTCAAACTCCTGGGCTCACGCAATCCTCCCGCCTCAGCCTCCCAAGTAGCTGGGACTACAGGTGTGTACCACCATGCCCAGCTAAGTTTTCCTATTTTTAGTAGAGATGGGGTCTTGCTCTTGCTCAGGCTGGTCTCGAACTCCTGAGCTCAATCCCCCTGCCTTGGCCTCCCAGAGTGCTAGAGTGCTAGAATTATAGGCGTGAGCCACGGCGTCTGGCCTTTCTGGCTTTTCTTGATAGTATTAGGGATTAGACATCAAATAGTCCACCAGATCAGGCTTACTGTGGCAAAAACAAAACTAAAATGCATTCATTAAATCTTTTCTGAATCTAGTTGGGTGTAAAACTGTTTAGAAAGATAAAATTTACTTTAAAACACGGTGTTTTTTGTTTTGTCAGTGAAACTTTTCTGTAGGTATGCCATGGTCAAAGAAATGCAATATATCCATTCACAGTGAAACTCAGTCCATGGAATCTTGGGTTCTTTATAACAGGTTCTTACTTCCTTCGTAGAATAATCTGCTGATTTAAGATGCATGGGGAGCTTCTTGCTCATTTATAATCATTTTAAAAAACACTCCGGGGTAACTGATAAAAAGTTTAAGAAATTAAGCATTAACGAGAGATGAGAACCTTTTCTCATACTCTTTCAATTACTCTCTCAATCTATCCTGTTTCTAAACTTGATGTAAATAAAATTATATATTATGTATTCTTTTGTATATGGCTGCCTTAGTTCAACATCACATCTATGAGACTTTTCCATGTAGTCTTATTAGCTTCACTTTGTGCATGTGCATTATTATAAAGTATTCCATTATGTAAACACATCACTATGAAATCTCTCTTTATCTCTAATAATGCCTTTTGCCCTAAAGAGCAACATTGTCTAACATTAACATTAATATAGTTAATATCAGCTTTCTTCTGGATAATCTCTTAACAGCTTAGAATTTGATATTTGTATTCTTCAGGATCAAGGGATTTAGTAGATAATTCTATAACCTTAGGCACAGAACAATGATATAGGTACTTATCAATCTAGTAGAGGTCAATTTATTCCAACAGAACTATTGAGTTTTTCCTGTTACCCTGTCTATATCCTTAAAACAAGCATAGGGGTGAAAAAAAAATAGATATAAGAATCTTCTTGGGAATCATTAACTTTTTATGGTTTCTTTATACTGGCAGAGTTGGGAATTCTACCTCAAAACCGAATGGCTCAGGTGTTGGTGGTACAGTGGTGAGCATAGCTGCCTTCTAAAACCGAATGGCTCAGGGATGCGGTAATTCCAGCAAAATTGTTCCTAGAATTTATCACGTCAGCATAAATTGTTTTGGTAGAAACACAAAGCAAATAATGATGGATTTCCATTAGAAGTTGAAATAGACAACAGAAAAAAGATTTGATGTACGAACAATCACACAAATTATAAACAAAGTGGGTCTATCACTTCTAACTATACCTAAACCAGCATCCCAGTTCAATTATCAACAAATTAGGCATTAAAAATTGGTTGGGCACAGCTTGACAGTGTCCTTGATTATTTCTGAACCTGTTCTTCAAGGAGTGGCATTTGTTTTAGAAATGGTTATTGCCTGAATTGGCTATTTCTAGAAGTAAAAAGTACGTAATTATTGCAGAGTATATATTCCTATATATTCATAATTTTTAGGACAGTTCTAGCCATATAAGTTCTGATTAGAATCACATAAGAGAGTCCTCATGATCCATTTTGGGGGCTTCCTATTAAAGGCAGGAGTTCAAAACTACTGTATTTATAGATATAGGCTGACATTTCCACTACATATTTTTAAAAGTTAACTCCCTATGTTTTCTCTGTATTTTTCCCAGCATCTAGCTCAATTGCTGGTACTATCAATATTTGGTGAACTGAATGAGTAATCTCTACTAAATAGTTCTGTCAGCTGAATTGTGTGGCTTCCTCCTGAAATTCATATGTTGAAGTGCTGACTCCCAGACTATTCAGACACAGGCCCTTTAAAGAGGTAATTAAGATAAAATGAGTCTGAGGGTGGAGGCTCACTCCTATAATCACTGTACTCACTGTAATTCTAGCACTTTGGGAGACCAAGGTGGGAAGACAGCTTGAGTCCAGGAGTTTGAGACCAGCCTGAGCAACATAGCAAGACCCTGTCTCTACAAAAAACAAAAAAATTAGCCAGGCATGGCCGTGCATGCCTGTAGTCCCAGCTACTCAAGAGGCTGAGGCAGGAGGATGGCTTGAGCCCAGGAGTTTGAGTTTGAAGTGAGCTATATGACGCCACTGCACTTTAGCCTGGGCCACACAGTGAGACCATCTTCCCCACTCAGCAAAAAAAAAAGACAAAATGAGATCATACAGGCAGGCCCTAATCCAATTAATGGCTGACATCCTTATAAGAAGAGATTAGGACACAGACACACTAAGAGCTTGTGAAGGCACAGGGAGAAGACAGCCATCTATAAATCAAGGAAATACACTGGAAAAAAATCAACACTGCTGACACCTTGATCTTGAACTCTATAGCCTCCAGATCTGTGAGAAAATAGATTTTTTTTTTTTTTTTTTTTTTGAGACAGAGTCTTGCTTTGTTGCCCGGGCTAGAGTGCCGTGGCGTCAGCCTAGCTCACAGCAACCTCAAACTCCTGGGCTCAAGCAATCCTCCTGCCTCAGCCTCCCAAGTAGCTGGGACTACAGGCATGTGCCACCATGCCCGGCTAAGTTTTTCTATATATATTTTTAGCTGTCCAAATAATTTATTTCTATTTTTAGTAGAGACAGGGTCTCACTCTTTCTCAGGCTGGTCTCGAACTCCTGAGCTGAAACAATCCGCCCGCCTCAGCCTCCCAGAGTGCTAGGATTACAGGCGTGAGCCACCGCGCCCGGCCTAGATTTATTCTTTAAGTCGCCCAGTCTATGGTACTTTGTTATGGCAGCCCTAGCAAACTAGTGTAAACAGTAACTACATTTTTAAGAGTTAGTTTTTAGTTTAAATGTCTTAGAAGTCAGTAGGCATTTTTACCTTCAGCAGAAACACTCCCATCACTTAGTCAATGTCTT
Source organism: Varecia variegata (assembly GCA_028533085.1). Taxonomy (NCBI): domain Eukaryota; kingdom Metazoa; phylum Chordata; class Mammalia; order Primates; family Lemuridae; genus Varecia; species Varecia variegata. The sequence continues at coordinate 111,367,491 of CM052443.1, forward strand.
TAAGTTGGTTTTGCTATTTTTCAGAAGCATCCCAATACCGTGTACAGATGACTTCCAAGATCTTAGAACTGCAACACCTGGGTGCAATAGAGTGCACTGGATCTAGACAAGGAGACCTGGGTTTTAGTCCAGACTCTGCAGTTAATTGGAAATTGAACTAGGTAGTCTCTTAGGTCCCTCTATGCTCAAAACTGTATGACTTTTTTTGTTTTTGAGACAGAGTCTCACTCTGTTGCCCGGGCTACAGTGAGTGCCGTGGTGTCAGCCTAGCTCACAGCAACCTCAAACTCCTGGGCTTAAGCAATCCTACTGCCTCAGCCTCCCCAGTAGCTGGGACTACAGGCACGTGCCACCACGCCCGGCTAATTTTTTCTATATATATTTTTTAGTTGGCCAGATAATTTCTATTTTTAGTAGAGACGGGGTCTCGCTCTTGCTCGGGCTGGTCTCGAACTCCTGACCTCGAGCGATCCACCCGCCTCGGCCTCCCAGAGTGCTAGGATTACAGGCGTGAGCCACCGCGCTCGGCCTTGTATGACTTTTAATGACAGTTTTAAGCTCTTACTGTGTAAATAAGCAATTAAGTCAATCAAGTTTATAAAAGCCTCATTTGGCCATATGGTTTTATCTTTTCCTGATAAAAATGCCTCTTTTGCTTAAAGATTTTTTATTTATCTAGTAGCATTTACAGAGACAATAGATTTTACAGGTAAGCCAGCAAAGATCTGTAGTGATTACTTAATTTTCCATTCTTTTAGTTTGTTTTCTACTTTTAATCATGTGAATGTTTATATGTATAAATTTATGGAGTACAAATGTGATTTTGTTAAATGCATAAACTGCATAGTGGTGAATTTGTGGCTTTTAGAATATCCATCACCTGAATAACATACATTCTAATTCTATTGAGTGAATTAAAAATAAGTTCCCACTTTTCTAGTCTATTAAAAATAAATCCACACTTCCGGGAGATTAACATAAATATGACTACTTAGACTCCTGCAATCCAACAATTTTTTAAAGGACTGAGAAGTAAAACATTTGTCCACGGAAAAGCAATAAATAATTAGGTGGTATCTGTGTGTTACTCTTTAATTAAAAAGATACAAACTCGGTTTGAGATCACACTTCATGTCTCAATGTATATGTACACTAATCCCATTGAGAAGCCACATACTGAAATAAACTGGAAAAAGTGTTCCAACTCTAGTTTGGTTTTGTACATATGGGAGTAGAGAAAGAGAGAAAAAGAGCAAGTATGAGCAAGCATGCTAACACGTACTTGCACTAATGCCATAGAAGAAGGTGCATTATAGGAAAATTAGAAAAGCATTCTGCTCCTCAAAATGAGAATCATTCCTAGATTAAAAGAGAGGTAGTTAATAGATTTAGGGGGTTTTTCTTTTGAAAGTTGTTTGAATATGCGCTTGCTATTCTCTAACTATGACACGTTTAGATGGATGGCTATAAAAAAGAAAATAAAATATGACATCATTAAAATTACAGGTAAGACAAGGGGAAACCCAAAGTACAGACAAGAACACAGAAAAATTTTAAGAGAGTACAGATGTCATGACATTTATTAAAAGGCATGCTACAATGCTATACTTGATAGGAAAAGAGATTAGAGATATTAAATAATAGCAAATATACAAACTGAACGAAAATGGAACATACTGTAGTGTACAGAAGCTTGAATTAACCATGCACTACGCATTTAGAAAACATTTTTTAATATTTTATCTTCTCTTTGCATTTATAACATAATTCACTTCAAAAATCACAGAATCCTTTTCTTCCAATGCCACAAACTCTGTTACAAATGAAAGCTGGTACTGCTGCTTATCAAAATATACAAGACAATTGCTGCTTTATATAAAACCACTTTATATGTTAACTTGTTCCCCAAAACCTTTTTTTCTTTTTGGCCTAGTTAAAAAAAATGTTGTTACAAATATTTACAGCATTTTCTTCTGTTAGATGAACATTCTTATAAACTGAAAAAAGGAATTTTATGAACAGACCACATAAAACACGAGACAATGTCAAAGGCTCCTAGCTGTGCTATTTTTTTTTCTTAAATACAGTACTGAAAATGCCCATCAAACCCTTGTCATCCTAATCCATTCTGTTCACATTTAAACTCCCATTTTCTCTAAGTAGTCTATTCACCAATAAGAAGTAGAAAGTAAAGGCGCTCTGCACTGGGTCTTCTTTCAGAAAGGAGCTTGGGGAATATGCTTCACAGAGAAGAGTTAAAACTAGAACAGTCAGTCTTTGGTCAGAGCAATGAGGTGACATTTTAATGCAAAACTTTGCTTGGTCAGCAATCTTTATAATTAGTACTTTCAGGATATACTGGATGAATTTTTAAAAGATCAGGGTAACAATGATAAGGGGAAAAAAGGCCAGAGTATGATTTTCTTTATGTGTCATTACAACTACTACATAGATCCAAGAACTGAAAATAATACAATAAAAAAAAATCTGTTGACAGTGCTGATTTAAGCTTGCCACAAGGAGCTTTCAATCATGACTATTATTACAAAGGTTACTAGACCAGACAAATATCCCCGTTCTCTGGAACATACGCCTCAGGTTATAAAACCAAGGTAACTACCACACAGATTTAGAGCAGCTCTGTTCTTGGACCTGCACAATGCTCTATAATGAATATTATGTGATAAAGGCAAAAGTGTAACTGAGACTTCATTTTTACAGTTACATTTCTTTGCTTGTATAAATAGTTTGTGGGACAACATTCTTTTAAAACTGTATAGTACATATTTCCTGAAAACCAGAATACTGATACTATCCTTAGTCTCAAATAGGAAGAAAAGATTAAGACTACTTGAAGAAGGCACATAAACTTTGGTCCTGTTTTGTCTCTCTCTATAAAACCCCCCAAACTAAGATTTTAATAATTTTCTATTTTTTAAACCATATACAACTGTTAGAATTTGCTCTGAAAAAAGACTGCAAATAGTCTTGTAGATAACAATAAAACTCTTTTAAAAGACAGCTGAGTTATATTTTTAAATATTGTGCAATCTAAGTTGTATTTCTTTTAGCACGATAGTAGAATGTTTTAAGTCTGGCAGTTTTGTTCTTGTTAACAACAGATCAAGACAAAGGAAAGGCTAAGAAAAATGCTCTACGCATAGTCATGCTGTCTCTTTTTGGTTTTAAAAATAGCAGTACACATTAGGTTTTTTAAGAGATAGGTGACAGTTGGCAAACTTAGGTTTTAAGTGACTCACTGGGGGGAAAAGACATGTACTTTTGAGTTTGTCTTTTTTGTGTCTAAAAATATTTAGTGGGAACAGAAGAGAAAATGCATGATAATTTCCAAACAACTGCCTTTGAAAAAAAAAATGCATGATAATATACTCGATATATAAACATTGCTGAACAGAGACATTCATAAGAGCTACTTAAAAACTAAAGTAGAATCTATGATAGTCATAGTAGGTGGAGCCAAAGAAGGCCTTGCCCCCATAGTGAATTAGGCAGGCAGAAATTGTGTCTTTAAATAAATTGTAAGTTCTGCAACTTTCAATAGTAAATCAGAAACATTACTTCAAATAACTGATTAAAATATTTAGTCTTAAAGAATTTATGGCATTTTGTAAGAGCTACTGGGTCATTTTTCTCTTTGTATCTTACACAAAACACATTTTACTTCTATGCAAGTTATTCAAATCTCAATGTAAAATATTTTGGCATAGATTGTTTGCTACCATTAAACATGTACTGCTATTTTTTGAAGTCCTGAATATATATACTTTGTATAAAAGTTAAGACAACTTGAAAGTGGTAAGACAATACTCTTTAAAATAAAGTAAATAAACTTAAAAATAGGGTACTATGATAGATCAACAGCAAAAATAAACTACTGCTTAAAAGATACTGAATAAATGCATGCCAAAACAAAAATACGCAGATCTAGTTTTTCCACCACCCTGGTATTTTAAAATCTTTTTACAAACACTATGCCAACACAAATACTGTAGATCTCTATAATTCAAACAGCAAATAGCTCGATATGGACAACACCATGTGCTACAGCTAATTTTAAACACAAACTGATGGTTTCAACATGCTATTTTAAAACAAAAACATCCCATTTTTCCAAATCTTAGTTTGGTTAATTTTCTTTGTCAATAAATTAAAATGTATGTAATGTGCACATGTATATACAACTTGAGAAGAGTGTATGTATGTATATACACATCTCTACACACACACACACAAACACACACACACCCCTACACAAATCCCTGAAAAGGATTCAAATGTTCTCTCTCTCAGATTTAAAAGCCATTCCCTACTTCAAAATTACATTCAACACCATTATGATCTCCCTTCTGCTATTAGTAACTTTTGCTACACTTATACTGAATGTTATAAGAATCAAGAATAAATTACATAGTAATTCCTAACTCAAAGCAAATGAAATAATCCAATTTAACATGTCACTGAAAATTATAACAGTGCCCATGTGGAAGAAAAAAGAGCAAATTTTGGGAGTTTTCTCAAAGAAATTTTTTTCCTCCTCCCCCCAGTGTCTAGATAAAAATATACTTCATAAGTAAAAACAAACAAACAAACAAAAACCTACAACTACAACATGATTACAGCTACCTATTCAACCAATACTAAACAGATTCATTTGAAAGGTTTTAACTTAGTATCCTACTTCCTATTCTACCAACTATGTGTTGCTCGGTGTTGAGTGAATTCTGCTTTTTAATACCTCTTGCAGTCTCTATTTTTTGTAAAATTTCTTTTGTAACAACCTCCCTATGTTCAAATTAATGGCTGGAATTTTAGAGACCAAGATATTCCTTTTTCTTTTCTTTCTTTTTTTTTTAAGAGACAGCATCTATGTTGCCCAGGCTGGAATGCAGTGACTATTTATGGGTGTGCTCACGCTACAGCCTCAAACTCCTGGGCTCGAGCAATCCTCCTGCCTCAGCCTCCTGAGTAGCTGAGGGCCACAGGCACATGCCACCACACCTGGCAAGACTTTCTTTTAAAAATTGAGATGAGTCACTTTGAGAATCTGCAATGTATAAAAGGGGTGGACAAAATGACCCTTTTGACAAATTCTGCTTTAAAAAATTTGCTCAAGCACTGAAGGAATAATTAACAAAAGCAAAGTTTACATTTTACAATCACTGAAACAACATTAAAACGTACTCATACATTCAACCAAAAAGAGAGAGAGAGGGACAGAATATAAAAAATAACCCACCTTCTCATACTCCAAATATGCGAGCACTCAGTTATGAAGTTACATTAACAAAGAAAAGCAAGTTCTCACTTGAGTACTGAGAAAAACCAAGTAATCCTGAGATAAATTCTGATGGGCGATAAAGACAAAACTGAGATTGCATTCTATAGCCCCAAAGTGGTAAGCAATTACTGGCAATAACTGCTATCAGTCACAATGTAAAGAGGCCTACAGGTGTGCACTGAGTTATTCCCCAAACCATATTCACCCTTCCCCACCCCGTCTCTGCACCAAAGCACCAAAAATTTGAATATAAACTATTACTTATTGAAAACCACTTAAAATTGCAAGAAAAACATTTTTAAATCTTTACCAAAACAGGGAAAGAAAAAAAACGCTCACCAAGCCCACAATATAGCTTTCAAGATATTTAGATAAAACTCTAACCTATTGTATCTTAAGCACATAATAAGGCACATAATAAGAAATTAAGTAAATACACAGTAATTCTGAATAAGTGTTAGAGATCATAGTGGTACAAAAAACCCTTGAGATTAATTTTTTTTCTAAAAGAAGACCTTACCAAAAATAACTTTTAAAAAATCTGTCAAACCATATGATAGACCTGAATATTTTCCTTAAGACTGTAAACTTTTTTTCTGAAAAGAATTATAAAAAAGTAGTTTATGTGTAGGATTATTTTTCTTTTAAAATTTTCCAAGATCATATTACTTGACAAATAATTATTATTTTGAAATTTAAAACATGATTTTCCCTAATACAATTATAAATTATTCTGACATTTTAATAGATTCTAGTTGGATTCCACTTAATTTCCCTGGGGACGGTTGAGACCATTTCATTTTCCCAAATAGTCTTGAAAAGTTAAAGATAGGCATTATTCAAAGCAGTGCCTTACAGTGAAAAAAATAATCATTGCAAGAAAACACGTAGGTTTGTAAATCTGCTTCCAATACAACTTAAATGGCAAATAATTTATAAGTGAACATAATTTCCTACAGGGGTCAAACTTCTGAATCATAAGGTTAAAAACTTTGTTGTGATTTAAATTACTTACATTGAATAATTTTAAAAGTCCATATGTTCAAATTTTTCAAAGTACAAAGGAGTTTAGAAATGTTGTATAAGGCTGATCTGGACTCAAACTAAAAGAAAGTTCATTCTCTTGAAATCTAATTTAATATAGGGAATTAAATTATTGAAAAATATTTTTTCCTGATTTTTTTTGTTTCCTGAAGGTTATTTTCATAGAGACCATGGTACAAAGAAAAAACAAACCTTTGATCACATACTGGCAGGGGGAAAAATAGAAAAAAAAAGAACATCCTTTGATTTTTTTTAAATATACTTGAATATCAAATTCAGAAAGTTATTTTTGTGAAAGAGGCAGAATTGGTCTTGAGCTGCTTCAGTCTATGTCTGAAGGTTTTACTGCAATAATGGTCCAGTTTTAGGAGAAAATTTCACAGAAAAGTCAGATTGTAGATTTTGAGAAAGAAACTCTGAGGTGGTGATTTTCTCCAAGATCATGGTTATGAAGCTCAATGAGGGCCTGGATTGCTTCTTCCACAGATCCCAATTGAATGAGTGCCATTTTACGATCTTTCCTGAAAATGGCATAAGGAAAAAAAATATTTCAAATTAATTTTGCTTCCAAACTCCTTCCCCCACCAGAAGACTTTACTGAACTATCTTAAAAATCTGCATACCATATTAAATAATGTTAAAGTATTTCCCGAAAGCAAGGACTTACTGAAAGAATTTAAAAGCCTTCACTGAACATCCAGCATCTATGAAAAGGTTCTTCAGATCATCCACTGTAACAGAAGGGCTGTGGAAACATCACAGAGAGTCAGCTACCTGAGCCCCAATTCTCAAATGAAACAAAGATTAACTCCTGCAATCAAATCTCTAGAATATTTTTTATTTCAGACAGAATTATAAGCCATATAACAAAGACATGATTTGCAAATGCCCTGAATGATGTCCAAAACTGACACATATATGTCCTCAAGCAATGGAATTGTGTCTCAATGTTTGCAGAAGACCCAGGCAGGTATATAAAAGGCAAGAAAATCTTTCTATATTTATTCTTTCAAAGTGATTGTTAGTCATACCACTGGCTTCAGTAATTAACTCTAGTACTTCTAAAGTACTTTCCTAGCTCTGATTTGTCTGCTGTAGTCCAGAGTTCTATAATACATTTTCAACTGCTTTCAGGGTGATTCTGAATGTGGGTTATGTAGTAGCCAGGCTCTAAAATGGTCCCCAAGTACCGTTGCCTCCTAATAGTCACATCCTTCGGTATTTCTCTCCCATACTAAATAGAGACATTCTCTGTAACACTTAGGATATTGTAGAAATGACAACATGTGACTTCTGAAGCTGAGAGAGATGGTGGTTTCTATGTCTTCTCCTGAATCATTAGCTTTGGAAGAAGCCAGTTCCCATTTCATGAGGACACTATGGAGAAGTCCTCATGGCGAGGAACTGAGACCTTCTGTCAACAGACAGGTGCAAGACTGACCCACTTTGGAAGTGGATTTTCTAGCTCCAGTTAGAGCCTTCAGAAGACAACATCCTTGTCCAGCATCTTGACTGTAACCTTATGAGACTCTCAGCCAAAACCACCCACCCCAGCTAAGCCACTTCTAGATTCCTGACTCACAGAAACAGTATGAGATAATAAACATTTACTACTTAGTTAACCTGTTAAATTTTGGGGTGATCTGTAAATGCAGTGGTAGATAACTAACATAGTGGTCTATCACATGAGAGTCAACTGCCTACAAGTAGATTCATCTTCTCATGACTGCTAGCAAGGATTAGTCATGGTGTAGTAGAGCAATCATTGGCTCTGTAGGGAGACAGATACAAGTTCACATTCTATTCCTCACTGGCTTGGTATATTACTTTGAGTAAATTATTTAACCTGACTCTCAGTTACATTGGTAAAATGAAAATAATGACCTTACTTCAAAAGCTATTGTGGATAAACTGACAAAGAACATGGAATAGTGGTTACCAGGAGCTGGGAGTTAGGGGAAATGGGGAATTAATGGCTTAATGGGTACAGAGTTTCAGTCCGGCAAGACGAAAACATTAGACAGATGGAGAGAGGTAATGGTTGCACAATAATGTGAACATACTTAATGTGAATGCATACTGCACTGCACACTTAAAAATGGTTAAAATGGTAAATTTTACATTATGTATAATTTATCACAATTTTTTTAAAAAAAAGGTTATGGAGATTAAGTTAGGCAACATGTGTAAAGCACCAGCATAATGCCCAGAACTTGGAAGATAGTTCAAAAACATTAATGTCCTTTCCTCTTTTTCCTATACATCCCATGTAGGTTGGAGCAACTGTCAACCAGCTCCTGAGTGCTATATTTACTTAAGAAGTTAACTATAACAGGGGCCTGCCTCAATATCTAATTGTTCCCCACATACCCTATTCCATAGTGATGAGTTTCTAAATTTCTAGATCCATGTAATCTACATTTTTTCTTTTTTGTTTCTTTTGAGACAAGGTCTCACCCTGTCACCTAGGCTGGAGTGCAATGACCCAATCATAGCTCACTGCAACCTTGAATTCCTGGGCTCAAATGATCCTCCTGCCTCAGCCTCCCCAGTAGCTGGGACCATAGGCATACATCACCATGCCTGGCTAATTTTCCCATTTTTCGTAGAAACAGGGTCTCGCTATTGCCCAGGCTAGCCTCGAACTCCTGGCCTCAAGTCATCCTCCTGATTAGGCCTCCCAAAGTGCTGGGATTACGGGCATGAGCCACCACACCTGGCCTACATTTTTTAAGTGACTCCTGCTAGTTCCTAGCTGGCATGAGGTCTGATCCACTGCCAAATTCAGATTCAAGGTTTCTCCACATAGCCTAACTGGAGACCTGCATGGAGGCTAGGCATTCAACTTACTACGAGTAATTTTTTCTATTCATATTCAGCTCCTGTTCTCATTCTCAATAATGTTCCTGAACTTTACCTTTCTCCATCCTTTCAGTCTTTACATTTTTACACACACCCTACCCCCACAGCTTTTATCTCTCTTTTCCAAAGCTTACCCCCTATATGTATTAGCTTAAATTATTCAAAATTGCCATTTCTGTAGATCAAGGACTTCAAGAATTAGAACAGGGATTGTCAGATACTTTCTGCAAAGGATGAGATAGTCAATAGCTTAGGCTCTCTGAGCCATAGTCTCTGCCACAACTCTTCAGCTTTGCTGCTATAGCTATGAAGCAGATACAGCAATATCTAAAAGAATGAATGTAGTAGCTTATATAAGAACTTTATTTATGAAAGGTGAAATTTGAATTTTATAAAATTTTCTTAAATCACAAAATATTTTTCTTCCATTTTAAAAAGTAAAAATCGTTCTTTTTAGCACATGGGCCATACAAAAGCAGCTATGGGCTATAGTTTGTCAATTCCTGGGTTAGAAGATAACTTAAGGCCGGGCATGGTGGCTCATGCCTGTAATCCTAGCACTCTGGGAGGCCAAGGAAGGCGGATCATTTGAGCTCAGGAGTTCGAGACCAGCCTGAGCAAGAGTGAGACCCCGTCTCTACTAAAATAATAGAAAGAAATTAGCTGGACAACTAAACATATATAGAAAAAATTAGCTGGGCACGGTGGCGCATGCCTGTAGTCCCAGCTACTCAGGAGGCTGAGGCAGTAGGATTGCTTGAGCCCAGGAGTTTGAGGTTGCCGTGAGCTAGGCTGATGCCACAGCACTCTAGCCCAGGCAACAGAGTGAGACTCTGTCTCAAAAAAAAAAAAAAAAAAGGAAGATGCCTGAGCCAAGAGTGAGGCCCCTTCTCTACTTAAAATAGAAAAAATTGGGCAGGCATGGTGGTATGTGCTTGTAGTCCCAGCTACTTGGGAGGCTGAGGCAGGAGGATCGATTGAGTCCAGGAGATTGAGGTTGCTGTGAGCTAGGCTGACGCCATGGCACTCTAGCCCAGGCAACAGAGTGAGACTGTCTCAAAAAAAAAAAAAAAAAAAAAAAAAAAAAAAAAAAAAAGATTTTGCCATATTGGTTACATAACAGTCATCACTTCTACTAAGGGATGGACAAATATGTATCAATACCTCTGCATATACTTATTTTTATGGCCTTTTATAATTGAAAGGTAACTACAGTTCCTAATTCTCTATTTGGAAAGAAAATTTTAAAACACTAACATCTTTCGATTTTAGAGTATATGATCAGAGTTATAACCTTCTAAAGGCATGATAACAAATCTATCTTACAAGAAATTGTTGACCAGCACAACTACTAAGTTGGAATAATTTCAGTTTTTCCTCTCCCAAATCACATACTGTATATTATTAGTCATCTATTCCACAATTATACAGGAAAAATACAAAGCAAAAAAAAAAAGATTATCTTAATAAATAATAACTCATTTGGTACATACGGAATGTTGGAAAGATGCAAAGTGGCTGATGGTGGAAAGATATTCTGGAAGTTTTTAGAGCCAGGCTTTTTAAAGCGATGCAAAGGACTATTGCTGAAATCCTTAGTCAGACCTTGGTCTTCTTGTCCCTCTCGAGGAAGCTGAACTGCTTGATGTTTAGACAGTGTAGCACGAAGCACTTTTCCATAAAGTCTCTGACCACTTAGATGGTTCATTGCTAGTGTATGGGAAGAAAAGAAGGAAACTTTGAGTATTAAGAAAGATTCTCAGAAATATCTGTCTAAATAAATGATCATAAATTATTTTTATTTAGTCACTTAAAAATGTATTGTCAGTTTGAGAGTTAAAAGGGTTTCAAAATCCAAAAACTCTTAGAGAAACATACTAAATGACTTCATTTTACTATAATGGGAGTGATTAAACAAAAAACAACCAATAACCAACCAATCAAATAAAAAGTAACTATTTTCTGAGAAAAGACTTATGAAGTTCCAGAGTGCCTGGAATATAGTAAGTGCCCATAAAATGGTTGTTGAATATAGTAGTTTTATCTCAAAGAAAGCATTTTTGTAAGAAATCTGAGTAGTAGTATTTTAATACCCCATATAACAGTGAGGCCATGGAAGGACACTTTCTTGTACCATCATTACAAGCTCTGGCCAGATTTTTAAGCCACTCAACAGTTCTAGAAAACTTAATTTGGAAGAAAAAGAAACAAACAAAATGAAACAAAACAAGTCATGTTTATTAGTTTAAACTTAATGAAAAAAATCCTAGAGTCAAAGTTCTAATTATCAACAATATGTTCAAGTAGACAAATGAACTACAGACTTAAAGAGTAATGAATATTTTTTAATGTTAAAATATAAGCAGGTGCAAATAATCATGAAAAGTTACCTCAAGGAGGTATTCTTGTAAAATTATGTTTCTATTAGCTACATGTTTATTTTGAGGGAAAATTCACATACAGAAGGGGCAGGTTATCGTTATTATTATTAATCATTAGTACCTAGTTGAGCCTGATTTGCATCTGCCATCTGAACCAAGGCATTTTCTTTCTTATTAAACATAATCTTCACTCGATGAACATCACCGTACACTCCTAAGTAAAACAAAACAAAACACTGTCTTTAATGCCTGATTGTGTAGTTTAATCAATTTTACTAATATATTTAAAGAAGGCTTCTTTTTTCATACTGTATACTCTCGCTTGGCAATTTTATACATAGACTCTCAGATTTTTCTCTCTTCCAAGCTCTGGATCTATTCATCCATTCACCCCTTTTCACTCAGACATCCCCATAAACGCTTTAAATTTAGTATGTCCCAAACTCTTGATTCATCCTTCCTTTCCTTTGTGTGCTTCCAGTGTTCACTAACTCTGTGGACAAATAATAATTACTCCAGTCAGACACCTGGGAGTCATCTTTTGACTTTTTCCTTTCCTTAAACCCTTACACCCACCCACTCAATCACCAGCACCTATTGATTCTATGGCTTAAGTACTCTCATGTTTGTCGACTTCTCCCTGTCCTCACTACCATCAAATCTATCATCACCATTTCACACCAGAACTACCACAACTTAATTGATTCCAAATAATCTCATTACACTCAATTTTTCTATACTACTGTTCCCCAAAGTGGGTCCCACATCATCGCAGAGGACAGGCAAAATGATTGACTGGGGTGTGGGAAGAAAATAATTGAACTCTTATGTGTACTGATCTGTTTATATAAACCAATATGAAAAAACTACATTTTATGAATTTTTAACATACAGATAAAATTATAGGCAGGAGATTCTACAATGTGAATGGTAGTCTCTTATTTTTTTCATTCAGTATATTATAATATATTGCAGTTTATGTGCTACAGAGTACCATTAATATTATAAAAATAAGGTCTTTCAATAGCTGCATCATTACCATACTTTGCAATGCAATGACAGAATGACTATGAAAATCTTAGAGGCACACAAAGGAATGCCGGTTATCTTGTGAGCAAGCACCTAAGGGCAAATGAACCTAGAGATGAATGGCAGTTTTAAAAATTTAAACAAAAAAGCATGCTTTGGCTAGAAAGTCATATGAAAAATGTATTATTCACACATGATTTTAGTACTGAAAATTACATAAATGCATCAGTAATAAAAACTTTTGGTCAAGCACAGTGGCTTATGCCTATAATCCGAGCACTTTGGGAGGCCAAGGTGGGAGGATCACTTCAGCCCCAGTTTGAGACCAGCCTGAGCAACATAGCAAGATTCTGTCTCTACAAAAAAATTAAAAAATAAAAAATCAGCCAGGCATGGCGGTGCGCCTATAGTCCTAGCTATCTGGGAAAGTGGAGAACGGCTTGAGTTCAGGAGTTCAAGGTTACAGTGAGCTATACTGGGCCACTGCACTCTAGCCTGGGCAACAGAGCCAAATTATAATTTAAAAATTAAAAGAAAAAAAAAAACTTTTACAGTGACTGTAAATGAACATGAGGGATTTCTTTGGAGTGATGGAAATTTTCTAAAATTGGACCATGGACTGCAAAACTGTGTAAATTTATTAAAAATCATTGAGTTGTATACCTAAGGCAGGTAAATTGTATGGTTGTACATTAAACTTCAAAAATGCTATTTAAAAAACCCTATTACCACTCAAATAATTTGGAAACAAGTTTCTATCTTATAAAAAAAAATCTTACAAATGGGCCGGGCACGGTAGCACACGCTTGTAATCCTAGCACTCTGGGAGGCCGAGGCGGGCGGATTGTTTGAGCTCAGGAGTTCGAGACCAGCCTGAGCAAGAGCGAGACCCGCGTCTCTACTAAAAATAGAAAGAAATTAGTCAAAACAACTAAAATATATAGAAAATATTAGCCAGGCATGGTGGTGCATGCCTGTAGTCCCAGTTACTCGGGAGGCTGAGGCAGGAGGATTGCTTGAGCCCAGGAGTTTGAGGTTGCTGTGAGCTAGGCTGATGCCACGGCACTCACTGTAGCCTGGGCAACAAAGCAGGACTCTGTCTCAAAAAGAAAAAAAAAAAAAAAATCTTACAAATGAAGAGTACCAGTGAGTTTTAACCCCATTTGTTAAGCATATTCAAATATAGTTTTCAAGATCCACTAACTTACCAAGAATAATGGAACTTTTTAAGATAAAGAACAATAAAAATTAGCAGATTTGATGAAGAAATTAGTAAAATAATTAATAAAGTACAGCAGTAATGAAACACTTTCATTTAGATAGAATATCTTTATGATCCATATTTTTCTGACAATTAAGATCAAGAGCTGAAATAATCAGCCCTTGGAATACTGAGTCAAAATGAAAAACGGAGACTTTTTAAAACATAATAAAGCATATTAAATCATATTTCTCACTAAATATTAATAGCGCTTATGCAAAAATAAAAACTGTCATTAATGAAAATCTTTAAAATATTAAATACTGCTTATTTCACTACTCTATTTCTATGCTTGTGTACATAGTATGCCATATATAAAAGTATAGTAAAAGATGTATGTAATTTATAAATAATTATGTATAAATTAGGAATGCATGCTAATTTTATTTTTTAACTAAGAGGGGAACACCCTTAGAAAGTTTGGATATGACTTTAAAAACTTGAATCTCATTATGCCACTGTCTTGCCTCATAACTATTCAATGGCTTCCATTGTTCTTAGATTAAAATCAAGCTGCTTAATATGGCTTACAAGGCTCTTCATGACCTTATTCCTCATGCATCTGTCCAGCTTCAACATGTCCCTCTCTTATCCTCTCTGTTGGGCTTCCTTTACTTCCGTGTACCAGGATCTCTCTCTCTCTCTCTCTCTGCCAGTAACTGCGAAAAGACATTTGTCCTCCCTTTCTGCCTAGCTGACTCTTACTCCTTTGTTACAGGTCAGCTTATCCGTCATTTCTATGAGTCCCTCAGCTAGATTGGGTCCCTGGTTTACACTCCCTTTACAGCCTCTATTTCTCCTATTATAAAATATTATTGTATTATAATAACTTACTAAGTCTTATTCATTGCTCTATTCTCAGTGTCAAACACACTATTTGGCACATAAAGGTAATCCCTAAATATTACTAAATAAATGAAATGTGCTCAATTCATATCTACAGACAATATTAAAAACAGCAAAAATGAACTTACCAAATAGGATGAAAAGCCCATGTGGTGTGATAAGCTGTTTGAAAAGGATAACACAAAATATAAGTGACCAAATAATTTAAGTAAAAATTTAAAATCAGTTCATTTATGTAATAAAAGTTGATTTTTGTTTAAAGCATGGTTTTATATACTTCTTCTATATGTACCAGTGATGAATTTTAATAAAAATCCTTAAAACAAACTCCAGTATTTTAATTTGAATACCCCCTAGATCAGAAGCTACCATAACTCCTCCTGAAAAGGCTATTTACAAACAGTACTTTTCAACTCACGTCAGGATTGAGATTGGTGACAAGCAGAACAGAATTTCCTGGTATACCACTAGCCCCAGGAATGGCCATCCTTCCAGTGACAGCAGAGGAGGTGATTGTGAGAGGACCAAGAGCTCCAGGAACAGCTGGAACTGACAGACCTTTTAAAAAATATCAAAAGCATTTCATATTCTGGTTATCTGAAGAATTGTAACACTTGATATAATTTAAGCAAATGAATGAAGATACAAAATAAAAAATATAGAAAGAAAATGTGTCAAGGCTAACATAAAAATATCAAAGGTCAGTTTTCTGCCCTACAGAGTCTGTCTGGAAGCAAAGTTCCTCATTTGTTGACATTATTATACCAGTATTCTATTATTCACACTGTACTCTGTAGAGGAGCTGAACTCATTGCTCTTAAAGCTATTAGGCTTTTTTCAGAGGGTCTATCAACCACAAGCACCCTCTGTTTTTTGAAATGGATATATATAATTTGCAATATATTTTATTTTCAGCCTAGTTTTTTTTTTTAAGAGACAAGATCTTGCTATGTCACCCAGGCTGAAGTGCAGTGGCACAATCATAGCTCACTGCAGCCCCAAACTCCTGGGCTCAAGCGATCCTCCTGCTTCAGCCTCCCAAGTAGCTGGAACTACAGGCGAGCATCACCATACTTGGCTAATTTTTTTTTTTGTAGAGACAGGGTACTCGGCTGGGCGTGGTGGCTTATGCCTGTAATCCCAGCACTCTGGGAGGCTGAGGCAGGAGTATCACTTAAGCTGTGGAGTTCAAGACCAGCCTGAGCAAGAGTGAGACCCTGTCTCTACAAAAAATAGAAAAATTAACCTGGTGTGGTGGCGCATGCTTGTAGTGCCAGCTACTTGGGAGGTTGAGGCAGGAGGACTGCTTGAGCCCGGGAGTTTGAGGTTGCTGTGAGCTAGGCTGATGCCACGGCACACTAGCTCAGGCAACAGAGTGAGACTCCATCTCAAAAAAAAAAGAGAGACCTGGCACTCCCTATTTTGCTCAAGCTGGTCTCAAATTCCTGGCCTCAAGCAGCCCTTCTTCCTTAGCCTCCCAAAGAGCTGGGATTATAGGTGTCACTTACACTCAGCTTATCTTGCTTGACAATCTAAGGTCATTACCATCATTGGCCACACTGCTGAATTTTAAAATTGTGCAGACTACATTCTCAGGTTGAATTCTATTCCATGAAATCAACATCCAATAGTCCTTTACATGACCTCTTTCCATGCCCCTCCAATCCAACCCTGTGACTTCTGCAAAACTTTTGCTATTATTTGTAGGCCTGTTATATATGGGGTAAGAGTACAGTTTAGCTACACTGTGGAGTATGTGTGTATCCTCTACTAGACTTAAGTGTCTTATCAAGTCAGGAGCCCTCTTTTTTTACTTCCAAATATCCACCAATTAAACTTTGGAGAGCTTCAAATAAATAAAGAAAACCCACTATGTTTCTAACAAAACAGGCAGAATATTCACTTAATCAAACCTATGTTAGGATATATTAGAAACCACCAAAATAGTAAAACTTAAACCTGCAACCCTCATATCACTCTTTCCTTTTTAGTTAACTCCATCCTCTCCATTGGAAAGAGAGTAGTTAAAATTCCCAGAATTAAAGGTTAGGATATAAAGATCATTGACAGAAAGTAGCCAGTTGAAATTTTAAAATGTAGTTACATTCATGAATCAGCTGGAAGCTGGAAATGTAATATGTAGCTTAACACTCTGCTATTCCCCTAATCACCAACCTCAGTGTTTTCTTCTTCAGGCACCAGAGATAAAACCATAACGTAATTTTTCTTCTCCTTAAATTATGATTAAATTCACCTTGTTTACTATTTGGAAAAGGATGAGTGAGAGTCATTATCAAAGTATTAATCAACTCCTATCTCTTAATTACCTTCATTTGCTAAAGAAAAAAAAATATTCCCTGAAATAAATAGCATGCATATCCTTCTATGGTAATCTTTTGAGCCCATAATGACAAACGATTTTCTAAAGAAGTTGAACAGTAAATGTTTATTAATTCAAATATTTACTGACTGTATACTATGCGTTGAGTGCTGTCAAAGGCATTGAAACCACAAAGACAAGACCGGTCTGTTCAACACATAATTGATAAACTTAGTAAAGACAGAAGCAGCTCATATATTTTATATAATTGAAAAGGTAAATCTAAGGTTATTTAATGTAGATAACCTACAGTTATTTGTGCCAATGGTAAGTATAAATGGTGGAAGATACATAACAGAATTATTGGAGTTAAGAATGGAACCAGAGAGAATTATTTGTAAATACAAGGAAGCTGTGTATCATGAGTCACTTCTATGGTTGATAAGCATAATGCTTGCAATGTAAATCCTTTAAATATGAAAACATTCTTCATCTTGGTGAGTTCCTAGAAAATATAGAACTTAATTAAAAGATCATTTCAAATTCAACTTAAGAGTCACCTGTAGCTTGAGGAAATCCAATGGCTGGGGCAAATCCAGCAGCCCCTGCATATGGTGAAGAAATTATACCTGGTGCACCTAATGGGGAAAAGAAGATAAATAAATATACTACCTTTTATGATTATCAAAGCAATATAAAATGGCTATATGAGAGTATACTACTAATAAAGAGATTCTGTTACAGAGTAAAGATTTGTTCAACAGGTGATCTTTAATGTATAAGCAAAAAACCTCTGCCACTTCCAGAGGCTAACACCTTTCAACTGAGTTCAGGGATCGAGAGGACAGTATTTAGTTTTATACTAGACTGAGATTCTTGCCCTTATTTAGAGCATTATTTCTACACGAAAAACCATCAATCGCTTATTAAATCTTTTTAAATCATACTGTATCTATGGGGTACTGTGCTGATAAAAAAAAGAGATAAAATCCTTGCCTTTTGAGAGGCTTACAAACTAAAAGTATGAATTATAGGAGATTCATATGCTGAGGGTCTAATGGGATAAATTCAAATGTATATTACAAGTGGTCTAAGAAGAAAGGATTACAGAGGATTCACTCTGACTGGTTTGGAGAAGTTTTCTCTGAAGGTAAAACTTGAGCTAGACATTATATAATTGAAAAGCACAGTATTTAGTATGTACCAAATGCTAAGCAAATGCTGGGTCTTCTTCCCTTTCCTTTAAGAAACCTGGTGACTGTGTAGCATCAACAAAAACAAGAGTTAGTTCCAATGGAGGAGTCAGTTTTAGTAGAAAAATGATTAATTTGATTTGAGGCATGTCAAATTTGAGGTAATAAATGGAAATGCCCACAAGTGGAAATAGGGGGCCCAACTCAGAATTATTGTAAGTAAATACATAGATTTGTAAATCATCTGTACAGAAATAAATGTGAAAAGACATATGAATGAGAGCTCCACTAAAAAGGGCACATGACAAGAAATGAAGTGAGTTACAGAGAGAGCCTGGGGGTATTAGTGCACTTAAGCAGTAGAAGGAAAAGGAATATGGTATAGAAAGTGAAAAGAGAAGAGCCTTAGAAACAGAGGAAAAGGTGCATTATAGTACCCCAGAATCTAGAGGAATAGAGTTTCAAAAGGGAAATGGGGAGGACCTTCAATACAGGTCACAGAGAATGAGAAATGAAAAAGGTATACAATAGTTTTAGAGAAATAATGAGAAGTCAGATCGCAAGTCAAGGGAGGCTTTTTTTTTTTTGAGACAGAGTCTGGCTCTGTTGCCTGGGCTAGAGTGAGTGCCATGGCATCAGCCTAGCTCACAGCAACCTCAAACTCCTGGGCTCAAGCAATCCTTCTGCCTCAGCTTCCCGAGTAGCTGGGACTACAGGCATATGCCGCCATGCCCAGCTAATTTCTTTCTATTTTTAGTAGAGACGGGGTCTCGTTTTTGCTCAGGCTGGTCTTGAACTCCTGACCTCGAGCGATCCTCCCACCTCGGCCTCCCAGAGTGCTAGGATTAGAGGCATGAGCCACCGCGCCCTGCCGCTTTTGTTTTTTTAATAAGGAGATGAACATTATTTATAGGAAGAAATATGTAGGCTATACTTTCCAGAGGAGCTAAAGGCTCATATAATTTTATTTTCTTCATTAAAGAGAATTATTTAACATAATTTAATATGTAACTCTAATTTATTATCATAATTCAAGAAAGTATAGTCATAAGAGACCGCAAGGATACAACTAATGAGAAAATTAACAGTAAGTGAAGATACAAAAAACGAGAATAACTGACAATAATTGATGAAATAGGAAGGAAGAGTGAAATCCATTCAACAAATACATGCTGAAAGCGTATCACGGGCTAAGCATTCTTCTAGTGAGGAATCACTGAACAAAGCAAGCAAGGATCTCTGTCCTTGCTAAACTTACATCCAAGTAGGCTCACGATCACAGGTTAAATGACTCATTTTTACAAAAGAAAGAACTATATTTAGGCAAAAAGGAAGAGTTAACAAAGAGGCTTCAAGATAGATACCAGTAATTATGAAATTTCCACTAGAAAGTCTAAACGTAAACATAAGGAGATTTGGTAGAGGTTATATTATTGTTGCCCAATATTCACTTGCCCCTTCCATATAACTCTGGCTAGTTGTGTGACCTGTAGTACTTTCTGTGGGAGAAGCATTCATTTCTATGCTTTCAAACTGGGCTTGATCACGTCACATGTTTTTGCCAAGGAATAAAGACAGAAATTGCATTTGCCACTTCTACACAGAAGTTCTAAGAGGCATTATGGTTTTACACTCGCTCGCTTATTCTTTACTCTCTGTCACAAGAATGCCACGTCACAAACAGGAGTGATACCTTCACTCTGGACCCAGGCGCAAACTACTGACTTGGGGGGAAGAGAGGCAGCAGTTTGTAAGCACAGCAAAGTGGCTAATACAGATGGCTATTGCGGGGTGGGGGGAGTGAGGCAGAACATTAGCAGTAGGTTTTAGAGAAAAAAGGAAAAATTTTGAGATAACTATCACAGAACATTCAACAGAGATAAATATAAGAACTGGCAAACAATTATCAAGGCCAAATTTTAAATAATTGTTTCCATGTAAAATATGGTTAACAACATTTGTTAAAATTTGACAAAAGAATCATTTTTAAAGTTTCTATAAATCTATCCTCCCCAAATGAGCAGAAACATTTTAGCAAAGTAACCTCTTAGACAATGGATTATTATCTTTATTTTAAGAAGTCATTACCCAAACCTTTGAGAAAAAAGTTGAAGATTTGAATGGCTAAGAATAGATATTTCCCATTTGAAAAAGGTACCATCATGGTAGCAATCAAGGCAATACAAATTAATATATGAGAACATTTTTACTTATGAAATCAGTTTATCACAGTATCATTCATAATAGCAAAATCCTAGAGAAACAAACTTAATGTCCAAATCAGAGAATAATTGACATAAACCAACTTATTGCAGAAAATGCCTGATGAATGAGTATAAAGATTTTCTTTAAGAAATCAGAAGAGTTAGGCCTGAGGCAAATCCTGGATGTTTCCCAAGGTGAGAGAAGTCAACAAGATACTCTCACTGCATTAACCTAGTAGCATAAGTCTGTAACCTACCATATCTACCCACTCCTCCCACCTTCAGAAGACTATAAAGAAAGTTTCCCCTCCCCACCACAAGTGTTTGTTCACTATGTGTAAATATTTTGCTTTATTTATTTATTTTTTGACACAGAGCCTCACTTTGTCATCCTGGGTAGAGTGCCATGGCAGCTCACTGCAGCTTCAAACTCTGGGCTCAAGCCATCCTCCTGCCTCAGCTTCTCGAGTAGCTGGGACTAAAGGTAGGAGCCACCATGCCCAGCTACTTTTTCTATTTTTTAATTTTTCATAAAGGTGGGGTCTTGCTATGGTATGGTACTCAGGCTGGTCTCAAACTCCTGGGCTCAAGCAATCCTCCCATCTTGGTCTCCCCAAAGTGCCAGGATTATAGGCGTGAGCCACTGCACCTAGCCAAAAATTTTTATGTTTCATATTTGTTACCGGCTCCTAACTTAATATGTCTTGAATTGGCAGAGCCAAAGGTTTTTATCATTACCATTTCAATAACAGGTGATAGAAATTGAGGTTTTGCTAAAGCTTAGCTATCAAATGCAGACCTGTACTTATTCTAGTAATTGAATATTTTCTGGAAAATTTTAGATAACCACTTATTTATTTTAATTCTTTAATTTTCTCACCTGTAAAAAGACAGTGCACGATAATACTACTTAAAGGCTCAATTAGCAATATTTTATGGTACTATCTGGGAAAGGAAAATCAATCACAAAGGATAATAAAACTTAATACTTTAAATAATAAAACACACTAAAAAGTAGCATATATTAACTTAATAATAAATTCAAACTGGGCCATCCATTGTTTTTCCTTTATATAAAGGTTTACCTTAAATATAAGAAGGAGGAAGCTCTTCAAAGCGACATTTGCAGAGACAATTTAGAAAGCTGTATTTTTACTAATGCAAAATGCAACTTCACACAAACTTAAGATATAGTTAGAAGTCCAAAGTTTAAAAAACAAGAAAAAATAAACTCTCTTTCAGTAAGAACATACTATTAATTTAGGCTCTTTTTTTTTTTATTTTTTTTTATTTTTTGTCAAGGCCAAAAGCCAAGAAGATAAAATTTAGGCTCTTGATTTAAAATATCACTACTTAAAAAGGGGAAAGTATTTTTCTCAAGAGCACATATGGCAAAATTCTGTTGGCTATAAATTAGTATATTTAAAAATCAATGTTAACATATAAGACTATTAATTTGAAGCAAATGATTATGTAACTGATAAAGAATGAGTAGTATTAATGTTAGAAAATAAATTTGTAACTCAATTTCAGATATCCACTTGATTTGCCAACTATTACTGCCAATACTAAGATTTAATTAATGGGCACATTTTGTTCCATAATTCTTGCTTTCCTTTAGAAATCATGAGAGAACCCAAGAAGGAAAAGTGAACTGACATACATGGATTCATAAATTAAACTTGTAACTTTGGAAAACTTGCTTTGTGACCCTTTAAAAAGCTACTCACCAAAAGCAGCAGCCATAGGGGGTTCAAGGGATGGCTGGCCATCACCAGTAGGAAGGTCTAAACGAGTGAAGTCTCTGCTTTTGTCATTATTGTATTTCACATTAAGGCTGGTGAGCTTGGAGAAGTCAATACGCAGAGTGCAGCATGCATTATAGATATTCTGGCCATCCAGAGCCTAAAGCATGTAAGAAAGGGACTGGTTTTGGCAAGACAACAAGACTGATAAATCAAGTAGCCTTTACTTTGACACAGAGTGGCAATCGGGCATAAAGCAGAGAGCACTAGACTAAAAGCCAAAGACTTGGATTGGCTTTTACCTATGTCATTAAGAGTTTAAGGGAGAAAAAGAAATTTCTAAGTCTCAGTTTTCATCTGTAAAATAAGACTAATAATACCTACCTTGTCCATAGTAATATCAAATGAGACAAGACATGTAAAAGTCTGAAAAACTGTTGGATATTATAGAAATACTAGCTGTTATCATGATCATTTTGCCTACAGTAAATGTTTAAAGATATTGTAACTTTATATTTTATTGTAATTCATTTTACCATTAATATGATTTATGTAGGTTAGGATGAAATAAAGCCTTTTTAAGTGGTACTTGTCAAGGCTGCAATACAAAATATTATTCACCACTTTGTAAATTTATTTTTGTAATACTTTGAATAATAAGCTGAGAGAAATTTGGAGCCACTTGTAATCAAAGATCAGCAACCCCTCTCTTCGAAAGAATAAAAACTTACCAGACGGTATTTGTGGACACTTACGATTTCCACAAGTGCTTGAATTTATAAAAACAGATACCAGAAAACAAAGCACATAAAAATAAAACAAAGAAATATGCAATCCGCCCCCACTCCCCCGCTCTGATTTGTAAGAAGTCACTGACAAGTTATGCCATCAGAAGGTACAAAATAACACATGTATGTAGAGGGTACAGCAAATATAAAGGCTATATTCCCTATCAAGTGCCAGACACTATGTCATACACAAAAGTACTATAAAACTTAGTCCCTATCTTTGAGTAGAAATTAGAAATGATTCAGATACTGCTACGAGATAAAATTAGGGTTAGGGGTAGATCTCAATAGGAGATGTGTCTAATACATAACCAAACTGAAAGTGAAGTTTTGTACCTTGCCAAAAAAAAGTCAAGTATTTGTGTACTTAAAAAAAAAGGCAACATGAATTGACAGCAGCATATTTCCTAAGGTTTAATGTGTTCACCAATTTAGAGCTCAATGGGAATGAACACTGAATATGGCTGCAAAAATAGTAAAATCAATCTTTGGCCAATTTAACAGAAGTAAATGAAGGTACAAGGGTAAAAGTAATTCTACTTTATTAGTCAGATTATATCAGGAGTACTGTGCTCAACTCTAGACTTTAAACATGACAAACAGGAATGAGTCTCAAGAGATCTACGAGGTGAGAGGAGATTTTAAATCATTCCATATTGAAGAAAGAAGTAATAATTTTTAGCTTAGAAAAAAGAACACATGGAACTGTACACTTAAAAATGATTAATATGATAAATATTATACTATGTATTTTTCCTACAATTAAAAAAACATAGTAAATCCTTTAGCTATCACTGAAGTGAGTGACAACTGAAAAATGGAAGATAGATCATAATTACCATTTTGGCATAATGTGCATTCACTGGGTCAGCATACTGAAGCAAGGCTTGAAACTGATTATTCTTTGTAAAGGTGATAATCTTCAAGACTGTGCCAAATTTAGAAAATATCTGGGAAAAAGTTCACATAAGGTTACATCTAAGAAAAATATTAAACTAATGTACCTTCATAAATACAACTTGGTTCATGAATCCCATTTTTAAATGAAAATAATTTTCTCTTTAAACCTGTTGGTACCAAAATGACTTAAATCAAGCCTAACATGTTAATATTTCAATACCCGGCCTGTCTTAGAACAGTGCCTGACACACAATAACCACTCAAATATTTAGCCTATTTTACATCCTGTATTAATGGTACAATACTAAAATAGGAGACTACAATAGAAATTAATTGATGGTATGGGATAGTGGTGTTACAAAGCATATGAATGAGAGTGGAATAAGCATCTACTTCTTAAGATTTTTGTACACAGAAACTAGAAGATGTTTAACTAGAGGCTGCTCTATAAATTCATCAAATATTCAAAGGGCATTGTTCTAAGCACTGGGAAGTCAACAGTGGACAAAATAGAGACAAAGTCCCTTATTAAGAAAGACAGACAATAAACAAATAAACAAATGGCATAATGTCTGGTCATAAAAAAGTGTTAAGAATAAAAAGAAAGATAAGGATGAGAGTGAACAGGAGTGCAAGACAAGAGTGGTCAAGGAAGGCCTCTCTGAAGTGTCTTTAGAGAAGAGGAATAGAGTGAGGGGAAGGCTTCCCGACAGATCCCTAGTTAACAATGCACCTCAGCACCACAAAGGTTCACGGTTAGAGTTACCAGTAACTCATTTCTGAAAGACTAAACAGGGAGCATAAAACCATACATTTTGTTCCCCTTTGTCACGCCATTTTAAATTTGGATCTTAATGAGGAGAAACTTGTCCTGCTCCTGAGAATAAAAAGTATTCCCCATGTAGGCTAAGATTTTGCTGTTATTAAGCACTATGTATAAGTGTCCTTAATAGGCAATGAGTCCTGCTTTTTAATTATCAGAAAGAATGCTCAAGAATATCCTAAAGCATAGGCAACGAAAGAAAAAAAATAGATAAATTGGACTACCTCAAAATCAAAAACCTTTGTGCATCAAAGGACACTATCAACAGAGTGAAAAGGCAACCCACAGAACATGACATAATATTTGCAAATCATGGATCTGATAAAGGGTTAATATTCAGAATATAAAGAACTCCTATAACTTAACAACAACAATTTAAAAATAGGCAAAGGACTTGAATAAATATTTCTCCAAAGAAGATAATCAAATGGCCAATAAGCACACAAAAATATGCTCAACACCACTAATCATTAGAGAAATGCAAATCAAAACTACATGAGATACCCCTTTACATCCATTAGGATAGCTATTATTAAAAAAAAAAAAGAAAAAGAAAAAGGCTGGGCAAAGTGATCACTTGAGCTCAGGAGTTCGAGACCAGGCTGAATAAGAGCAAGACTCGGTCTCTAACCAAAAATAGAAAAAATTAGCCAGGCGTGGTGGCACATCTCTGTAGTCCTAGCTACTTGGGAGGCTGAGGTAGGAGGACTGCTTGAGCCCAGGAGTTGGAGGTTGCAGTGAGCTCTGATCATGCCATTGCATGCTATTGGGGGTGAGAGAGCAAGACTCTGCCTCAAAAATGAAAAACAACCAAAAAACAAAAAAAAGTCTTGGGGAGGATGTAGAGAAGATGGAATCCTTGTGTACTGTTGGTGGGAATGTAAAATGCTGTAGCCACTGTGGAAACAGTATGACCTTTCCTCAAAAAATTGAAAAATATCCTGGGCATGGTGGCTACTTGGAAGGCTAAAGTGAGAGGACTGCTTGAGGCCAGGAGCTGGAGATCAGCTTGGGCAACATAGTGAGATCCTCTCTCTCACAAAAAACAAACAAACAAACAGACTTACTACATAACCCAGCAATTAAACTTCTGGGTATATATACCCAAAGAATTGGAAACAGGGACTCAAAGAGATATTTGTACACCCAAGTTCACAGCAGCATTATTCACAATAGCCAAAAGGAGAAAGCAACCCAAGTGTTCATTAATGAATGAATAAACAAAATATGTTACATACAAAGGAATGCTTCACAAAGGAAGGAAATTCTGACACATGCTACAACATGGATGAATCTTTAAGACATCATGTCAAGCAAAATATAACAGTCACAAAAGGACAAATACTGCATGGTTTCACTTATATGAGGAACCTAGAGTCAAATTCATACAGACAGAAAGTAGAATGGTGGTTGTTGAGAGCTGGGAGGAGGAAGGAATGGGGAATTTTTGTTTAATGGGTACAGAAGTTTCACTTTGGGAAGATGAAAAAAGTTCTGGAGAATAATATTTGGTGATGGTTGAAAAACACTATGAGTGTACGTAATGCCACTGAACTACTATACAATTAAAAATAGTCCCAGCTTCTTAGGAGGTTGGGGTAGGAGGATAGACTGAGCCCAGGAGTTCAAGGCCAGGCTGGGCAACATAGCAAGATCTACTTCTAATTAAACAAACAAACAAAAAAAATCCATAATCATCACTTCCACTGTCAATGCTTCCACCATCTCTCATTTGAACTATGATAAGAGCCTCTACTTATCCCTACAGTTTTTTCTTAACACAGCAAGCAACAAGTGATTCTGTTAAAACATAAATAATATATCTCACTGCTCTATTCAAAATCTTCTAATGGTTTCCCATCTTAGCTAGTGTAAAAGATTAGTAAAGCTTTGCATCATCTGGCTCCTAACTCCTGTCTGATGCTATCACTTATGGCAATCCTACTCTCTATATTCCAGTGACACTATCCTTCTTTCTGATTCATGAACACATTAAGCACAGTTCCATCTTAGGGACTTTGCACTTATTATTCTTTCTGACTGGATCACTATTCTTCCACATACACACATAACTTATATCCTTACATCCTTCCAGCCTCTGCTCAGATGTCATCAGATTGGAAAGACCTTCCCTAACTTCCCTCATCTAAAGTAGCACGCCCTCCATCTCTTTCATTCTTAATCCCCTTACCATGAGGTAAAGGAAGAACACTAGATTCTATAGACAGCAGTTGAGCTAGTGCCAACGTTTCATAAAAAAAACATAACAAAATAATCAGCTAATTAATTACAACAGGTATAACCAATTCCATACTTTTATATATTCTTCAATCACAACACTTATCACATTTTATGCTATCACTTATGAAATTACTATCTTACCCATAAGACTAGAAGAGCAAGGACCAGTTTCTTACATCGCAATTTACTAACATTCACTAATTAGAACTAACATTTCTTGAGCACTTAACATGTACCAGGCACCATTCTAAGTTCTTTAAACATATTTAACTCATGTAATCCACACAATGAAGGGATAAAATAGATACCATCTTCATATTCATTATAAAAATAAGAAAACAGACATACAAGGAGTAAGTTACTTGCCCAAAGTTATAAAGACAGTTAAAGTGGTAGAGCCAGGATTCAAACCAGCTCTAGACCCTGTATACTTAACCATTATGCTATATGACCTCTTAGTTAATGGGATAAAATGCCAGGGGAAAGGCTCGGTTAATGTAATTAGATTAAGATTCCCTGAGGAGGTAACATTTGTATTGAGAATTGAATGATACAGATCCAACCAAGTGACTACCTAGGTAAAGAGTATTCTAGGCCTAAGAAATATAAGATAAAAAGGAACTAAGGATAGGACTAAACTGGGGAATAGGGAGGGAAAAGAGGGAGGGAGAAAGAGTGTGTGACAGAAAGGCCAGGTATTAAATAAGCAGAAGGGTGTTAGGTAATGAGGATAAAGAAATGGGGGAGAAGTTTGCATGTGGGGCTCTTGGGAAGGAGTTGGTTTAGCATTGGGAAAGAGAGTTAAACAAGAGTGCTATACCTGAAAGACATAGTCCTATCCCCAACAGTTGCTATTGAGGACTCTCAGAATTAGTCCACTTCACTTGAAGGACATCATGATCTCTTGGAGGAGAAACAAGGCTTGTTACTGCGCTCAGGGAAATGATAAATGGAATGATAGGATGGGACCCCATGACCCTGGTTAAACGCACTGCTGCCTTATGCAGTGGATATGTATACATGGAATATTACTTAAAAATGTAACAGGCATTCAAAAACAAAACACTGTACATTACATCAGGAGACCTGAGTTCTAACTGGCTCTTCAATTACTCTCTTCAATATTCAATACTCATTAATTATCTGGGTTTCAGTTTTATTCATTACAAAATTATAAAACTAGGTAACCTTCCAGTTCTTGAATTCTATGTATCATTTGCCATGATTTGGTAGAATGCCTTTTATCAAGACAGTTTAGACATATTAATGGGTAGTGTGTGAAGGTAAAGTTGGGCATCAGTCAATATTTAACATGATATATGATGTTACACATGAAGATTAATTACACACTTTCTCTTTAGAGTTTTTAAATTACAAATACTCAAATGTAAAGTGTCCAGAAATAAATTAGTTGTTCTCTATAGTGATGTTACTTTCTAAGTACAACTACTTACTATTACCTGGGTTTTTCATTGCATTCTATGTTTTGTTCATTTTCATTTTTATAGCTTAGCTATAAAAGAATATCAAATTTTTAACAGTTTTTAATCAGTATTCAAGGTAGAAAAGGAGGCTGTCAAAAAATTTTTATCTAATATACTGTCTCTTGTATGTAACAGGATGTTGAAGATTTTTTTCATTATTCAAACAATTATATTAACCAAAAGCAACAAGCTAAAACACTTAGATGTAAAATATCAAGTTACAGAGGCCACAGTTAACTCAGCTTTCATAAGAGTATTCCTCCTTACCTGATGAAGAACTTCCAGAGTAACAGGGTAAAAGAGGTTTTCGATAATTATTCGGAGCACAGGACTCTGCCCAGGTAGGACTGTGCCTTCACTGGAAGGAGCTCCCGGAAGAGCGAGGCTTCCTGACTGGACGGCACTGACGGCCTGCAGTGCAGCCTGGGCTCTCTACAGAACAATCCAAATGAGAACTTTGGATTATACAGAAGCATTATATGAACCCTAAAATTTAGCTGCCATAAAACAATAAGGAGTCCACTTGCTCAAGGCCTCTTGGGTGTGGCTCCGGGTAAAATTAAATTTAAAATAAATAAACAAAAAAACTCAATAAGAATATAGTTAAATAAAAAATATATTTTTATTTCCTAACTTTCAAAAGACAATGGGGAAAAAAAGACAATATGATAGCAACATTAAAGACCAAGGCAGGGGGTGTTAGAGCCCAAGCAGTGGTAGGAAGACAAGCTTCTAAACATCCTTCACTTAAAGGAATCAGGACACTAAAAAAAAAATGGCTGGTTCCAGAACCGGGGCAGAGATTAGTATAAAACATTTTTGTTTCTGTGGGAGTTTTTTGGTCAGAAAGCAATGAAGTGTTCAACGAATGACAGGGACATGCCAAACAGACATAGAAGCCCCCAGCATGAAGGGTGGGGCACAGTGGCTCACACCAGTAATCCTAGCACTTTGGGAGGCCAAGGCTTGAGGCCAGGAGCTCTAGACCAGCCTGGGCAACATAGCGAGACCTTGTCTCTACAAAAAATAAAAAAAATTAGCCAGGCATGGTGGCACATGCCTATAGTGGCAGTTACTCAGGAGGCTTAGGCAGTAGGATCGCTTTAGCCCAGGAATTTCAGGTTGCAGTGAGCTATGATGGTGACACTGCACTCTAGCCCAGGCAATAGAGCAAGATCCTGCCTTAAAAAAAAAAAAAAAAAAAAAGACTGTAACAAATAACAACTCATCAAATAAAATAGGAAATCTTTAGTCTATACTGATATAAATTGAAAGCTGATAAGGAACAGTATATTTACATTGTCTTAAAGTACCTTCCAACAAAATACTATTTTCCCCCTTTGTAAGTAATAACTTTATTTACAAAACCAGCCTAATCAAGCAATCAAAGAGCACATTAGTTATGCACAAACTGAAATTATGTGCTACCTAATATGATGCAATGAGAAGAAAAGAGCATTACTTCTGTGATGCTCCTGTCAAAGACAAATACTCTGAATTGAATCTCTCAATTTGAGAGACACTCTTGAAAATAAATTGCCGATAATTTTCAACAATGTCAAGGTTATGAAAGTCAAAAGACTAAAAAGACAACAACTAAATGGAACATGTCATTCTGAACTGGATCCTTTTGCTATAAACAAACATTATTGGGACAACTGGCAAAACATGAACGGGGTTTGCGGACTGGAGGGAAGTAATGTATCAATGTTAACTTCCTGATGTTGACTCTTGTACTCTGGTTGGTAGAAAAATGTCCTTGTTTGTAGGAAATGCACAGTACAAGTACCAGACAGTAAGGAAGGACCAGGTTGGTAATTTATTCCCAAATGGCTTGAGAAATCAAAAATTCATTGTACTGTACAGGCAGGTTTTTCCCTAAGTTTATGACTGTCCCATTCAAAACAAAGTTTATGAATGTCCCAAAGCATTATTTTTTGAAATTGCAAAAATAATTGCATTATTTTTGTGAAACTTGTTCTTTATCATATTCTAGTTTTCCATATGCATGCTATACTTGCTTATAACATGCATGTGTGTGTGTGTGTGTGTATACACACACACACACACACACACACACACACATATACTTGTTAGGTATGCCTGTAGATTCTGCTTGTATGGCTCGCTCTATCATCATGTGTGCTATTCACATGGTATGCACTCCATGCCTAACCTGGGCTAGCTTTTGAATTCTAAAAGTCTGGATTTCATTCCTGCTTCCATCAGCCCTACAGCTTAGAATATTGTAAGTCAAGGCCCTATTTGTTGCTGTCTTTTCAGAAATTAACTGATTAATATTTGTTTATTTCTTCAGATATATTTTAGATATATTCAGATATATTCAGAATGTCCCCCTGAGAAAATTATTTTGTTCCAAAACAATTACTTAAAAAATGAAGTAAGTGAAAGGAGGGAACACTGAAGAGAAAAGAACATAGTTAATGATTACTGAAATAAAATGCATTTTTTAATCATTTAAAAAAAGTGATACTAGTAAAATATTTGGGCAAAAAAAAAAAAAGAATCCTACCACTTTAATGTAGCTACTTTTATTTTTACATATGATATTCAGTTGCAATTTTAAAAATCATAGCATTTTGTGTACTAGTTTGAATTATTACATTTCTTATGTTTTGTTTCATGATGGTAATTTTTGGTTACTGTTGACTATTAATTTGATACCATCTCCCTAATGTGAGACATTTGAGTAGTTTTCCACATTTTGCTATGATAAATAACAGCAAGATTTACAAATATATAAACTTCCATCCACAAGATCAAGAAAAACTATAATATATATACGATAATGACTATGATTCACACAACCATTTCTCAAATGCTGTACCTCAGAATATGATCTAAATTTTGTGGTTATAATTTTAGTTTAAATCAAGGAGACAAAAAATACTTAATATTCACCTAAACTTCTGGCAAGTAATGTCCATTATCTAGAAAAGTAATGTGCATGTTTTAGTATAGCTTGCTATTCAGAGAATATAAACAAAATGAAATACTAACCTATCAGCTTCATAAGAAGACATATGGTACTTTTAAAATATGCACACATGTACCTTCAATTTTGAAGTCAGGTTTGGCAAAGGACTTTGAACAAAGAAAAAATTACTATATTTTATCAAACATCAATGTATAAAAATTGCACAAAAGTAACAAAATGGAAAGTGTACTGGAAGAAATGAAGGCTATCTAAGAATAAACTAGGTCATTTAGGCTGGCTCTGGTTGCCAAGCAACTGGGATTTCTGTTTCCCTTTGGAATAATCCAATCTTTAAGAGTTTTATTAAATTGTTTTTTCTCCTTCAAGATTTATACTAACATACTCAGGAATCACACTAATGAGAAAACTGCAGGACTTAACATG
Organism: Varecia variegata; assembly: GCA_028533085.1. Classification (NCBI taxonomy): domain Eukaryota; kingdom Metazoa; phylum Chordata; class Mammalia; order Primates; family Lemuridae; genus Varecia; species Varecia variegata. The sequence goes on from CM052443.1 coordinate 111,399,293, forward strand.
AAGGAAAATTAAAAACTTGACTGAAAGACATCAAAGAAAAATAAAATACAACTTTTTCCTCAAAAGGATCAGAGAGTAATATACCTACGCTAACTACCTCCAAATTAACCTATAAAATCAACTCAATTCCAATTGTGTTTTTTGGGGGGCAGAAATTCTCAAAATAATTCTAAAATA
>CM052443.1:111399969-111417094 GCA_028533085.1 Varecia variegata
ACAACTAAAACATACTATTAAACAAAACTTCGGGGAGGCCATTGTTTTGGACCAGCCTCCTGTACTAGGTCCCAGCAGACCAGTCCAAACCAAAATGGAGTCACAAAATGATGCTAAATGAAGAAGGTAAATCCCCAAACAAACCAGTTTTTCCTGAAAACAGGAGATTCACAGTAACCAATCAGAAAGCATTCAGTCTACCTGAATCAATGTAATAAGAAAGTCCTCTTTGCTTTAATCCTTCTAACAAAAGTAAAATGATGTTAACTAATTCACTTTTTTTATCACTGTTTCCTTGTTCTTATAAAAACCAACCATTCTGGCTGGTCGCGGTGGCTCACGCCTGTAATCCTAGCACTCTGGGAGGCCGAGGCGGGAGGATCATTTGAGCTCAGGAGTTCAAGACCAGCCTGAGCAAGAGCGAGACCCCATCTCTACTAAAAAAATAGAAAGAAATTATCTGGACAACTAAAAATATATAGAAAAAAAATTAGCCGGGCATGGTGGCACATGCCTGTAGTCTCAGCTACTCGGGAGGCTGAGGCAGAAGGATTGCTTGAGCCCAGGAGTTTGAGGTTGCTGTGAGCCAGGCTGATGCCACGGCACTCTAGTCCCGGCAACAGAGTGAGACTCTGTCTCAAAAAAAAAACAAACAAACAAAAAAAACCAACCATTCTATCATGTTCAGTGGAACATGTGTTCTATTTTATAGAATCACAAATAAAAGCCAATTAAGTGATCTTTAAATGTGTTGTAATTTTGTTTTTTGACAATACTGTACATTTCTATCTAGATTTTGGAAAACTTAACTGTTCTTTAACTTGCCAAATGAGGTATAATTTATATCCTCTCTATCAGGGTCTTCTGATAATCATAGGATATCTCATAAATCATCCTATAATATAAAATATAAATAAAATAAAAATAACTAAGAAATAAAATAAAATATAAAAGAATATAAAATGTTTCTTGAGGGAAAAGACCACAAGTCAAGAGATAAATCTGCTTCTTGTGTTTAGACTTTTGTTTGTTGCCTCGTGTTATTAAAAAAAAAACCAACCTACTACTACTTTTAAAATTAACTTATGTTCATAGAATGAAATTTAGAAAATACACAAAAGTTCAAGAAAATGAAAATTATCTATAACACTAACACCTAGAGATAATCACCCTGTGTCAATCTTTCAATATTACATACCTGGCTTTTTCCTTTCAACATCAAAAGATTAGTTACTCTGCCAAATGGTAGACCTAATGATATGACCTCTGCTTCGGTGACATCACATGGAATTTTGCGAAGATGGAGAACACGGGAAGGCGAACAGGGAGGTCTATCTCCTTTAAATTTCTTGTTGTCATTCCCATTAGCTAAAAAACATAAGATTTTTTAAAATTACTGAAACTAATCTAGGTTGATACACTATATTACCCATATTGTCACATTTTGGGTTTGAAATTGAGGGAATCATGGGACTGATTAGGGGAGGGGGAAGAGGAGGGGGTAGGAAACGAAACAAAACCAACCACCTTTCAATGAATGGAGTTTTTGGTTTTTCACTGTGGGTATTAAATGTTTTAAAATTGAAGTCTGGTTTTTAACTTCAAGGAAAAGTATGAGCGTAAATGAATTACATTATTTTAAACACCTCTATAAGTATTCAACCTTTTCTTATGATTAGAGGACAATACTCATAATGTCTTTAATGTATTTTTAAGTTTTAGGAAAACTAAAGTAAGTTTTAGGAAAGGCTATGATAGAACTTCTAAATTTATTACATCCTAAGGAGATTTGGATTTGAACTGTATATTTATAAAAATTAAGTTTATCTCTCAGGCATTAGTCTGTATTAATCTATTTTTTAGATGCCAAATGGTGGTTTCCTATGATAATCATCTTCTTGTAACAGTAGTACTTAATGTAAGCACCACGTTATTGAAAATGCAAATTTCCAGCCCCTTCCCAGACCTACTGAAGCAGAAGCTCTAGGGGTGAACTCAGAAATCTGCTTTAATAAGCCCTCCAGGTGATTCTCATTTACCCTGAAGTTTAAGAACCACCACTGTAAAATAAAAAAATTCATTATCCCAGCAGACAGCTAATTTTATTTAAATCCTATTATTTTAACACTGACAATAACTTGAATTGACAAGCCTATAAGTTTATATAGGTAAGATTCAGAAATGTTTTTCTTTAAGAAATAAAACTATGTAAAACTGAATGCAAATTATTTTAAAAAGCCAAAAGTTTCATTACAATGTGTTTTAATACTAAATATCATATTTCATATTTGCCACTATTTGGAGAAAAATATGATCTTTCCAAACACCTAAAAGTATAATTTTTCTAACACTAATGAAACTTTACAAATCTTTGTGATCCTAAATAAGCAAATCTCATGAGGACCAAATAAAAATTAATGTGACAATATTTTGAATACGTATCTGTGGCACAGAATTCAACTTGTTTACAGTTAAATAGGTTGACTTAATAACCAAACCAGCACTTGCTCCCACATTCTCTGTTCTTGAATGCAGGTAGCATCCTACCCAGACCCAAAGGACTATCAATTCCTAGAGGTCCATACAGGTTTGTGTGCCTTTATGTGCAAGCCTAGGTCAGATTATGGAAAATAAAATAGGGACTCAAATATTTATTGGATGAATTGAATTGGGAGGCAAGGGGTTTCATCTCTTCATCTATCTCATCAATCACCAAGAAATACTATTTTTTCCCTCCACATGAACTACTGATTATGTTCTTTCAGCTCCACTCTCAGCATCACCAACCTAACTTTTGATCTTGTCCCCTTCTGCTCTCCCTTCCTCTAGTCTCACCACTTCCCCTTCCCCCCACAGCCCTAGAATCAAGTATCACATCAACCTAACCAAAATCTCGTATCATGTCATAATCCTGCTCTAAAAACCCAGACAGGCTTCCAAAAACCTAAGATGACCTTTAGTTTCTAGTTCTCAAACTGTTTTCACTTACACTGCCTCATTTGAGTCTCATATAAATATCCTAACTAAAGTGCAAAGGTAATTTCTTTTTGACCACAAAAATCTCAAACTGCCTTGCCACTCCTAGGAAAAAAGTGAACAACTTGACACTAACACTGTAAATTTTCTAAGTATATGCAGGCTTAGATGGTTTGTTAACAATGACAAATGATAACGCTGACACTAAAGTAGAACACCAACATCAGTGTTCTCGATAGGAGTGAGAGTTGAACAGAGAGTGAGTGCCTTTTTGCACCTTCCCTATAGGTATAAAGGGGCTAAACAACAGTAACACCACAAACGGCACAAGGTGCTAAAAGACAGGAGAAACATCATAAAGGCAGGAGGCACATCATAAAGGCAGGAGGCTCCTATTAGTTTATCTAGAATATTCCAAAAAAATGAAAGAACATTAAGAAGGCTGTTTCTTTATGTTTGAGAAAATGTGAATACCAAAACAAGTTATCTGAGCTCTCATTTGTGTTACACTGTCAAATAATGACCTAATGTTAAGAGCTGGAGCTATGAAATCAGACATCCTGTTCTGGGCCAGTTACTTGACATGACTGAGCTTCAGATTTTTCTCCTATAAAATTAATATAATAGGGATATTTTGAAAGTTAAATTAGTTTAATTTTCAATATATTATAAATGCTTAGCACCATGTCTAGTACACAGTGATCAATAATATATGTCTAGCTTTTCCTAAGAAGGACTGTTTTACTTGGAAATTATGTTCTTTCTACTTTTTTGGTGTCAAAGTAATGTGGCTCACGCCTGTAATGCCAGCATTTTGGGAGGCTGAGGCAGGAGGATTGCTTGAGGCCACGAGTTTGAGACCAGCCTGGGCAATATGGCGAGACCCCATCTCTACAAAAAATTTAAGAATTAGCCTGGCAAGGTGGCACAAGCCTGTACTCCCAACTACTTGGGAGGCTGAGGTGGGAGGAAAGCTTGAGTCCAGGAATTGGAGGCTGCAGTGAGCCATGATCACAACATTGTACCTCCAGTCTCGCTGACAGAATAAGATCCTGTATTTTCTTCAAAAAAAAAAAAAAAAAAAAAGATTGTAAATCATAGTGATTTTTTGCTCTTGATGTCTTTATTTGGCAAAATTAAGACACTGCCAATGAATAATTGAAAATGATATTATATGAAATCTCTAAATCTAAGAATTACTAACTTAGATGACCAGAAAAAGGTTATATCTAAAGTATGTATATAAGCAATCATATGGCCATAATTTAAGAAAAGCCAACAGGAAACAAGGAAATTCTAATGCATAGAACACATAAATTTGAAGAATTATTCTCTGTATAAAAAAATAGACTTCAGAGTTTCTAGAAATCTTAATATAAAAATAAGCATTCAAAATACATTGTTTGTATAAATCTTACAGTATTTTCCTGAATGCCTATTATGCATTAGTCATTTTCAAAAAGAGGGAACATGAGGAAGAGGGTTTTTAAAAATTCATATATTTCCACCTCAAAATTGGAAGAACCTGTCAGGAAAACTACCTGAGAAGTATAGATTCTTTTTTTAAAAATCATCTTCATGAGGGTATACTTTAAATATAATAAAATCCACCCACATAAATACAGGGTTTGATGAGTTTTGACAAAAGTATACAGCTATACAACCAACTCAAAAATGAAGACATAGAACATTTCCATCATTCCAAAAAGTTCCCTACTGCCCTTCTGCAATTAGCCCTCCCTACAAAACCTCCAGCCCCAGGCAATACAGACTCTAGTCTGTTTGATTAATCTACATATCTATCATTTACCACTACCACGCTGTCTTGATTATAGCTTTATGACAATTCTTGAAATCAGGTACTTATTTGGGGAGAATTCACATCTTAACGATTTTTAGTCATCTCAACTATAACATCATGGTATCTCTGCATTTATTTGGATCTTCTTTGATTTCTCTCGGCAGCATTCTGTAGTTTTCGGTGTAATGGTCTTATACATATTTTGATACATTTATCCCTAAGTACTTCATAATTTTTCATGGACTTGTAAATAACACTTCAAAATTTTTATGTTCCAATTAATCATTGATAGTATACAGAAATACAACTGATTTTGGTATGTTGCAGCCTTCCAAAGTTCTTTAGTATTTTTTACAGACACAGTTTTCTTACTTTCTGATCTACATGCCTTTTATTTCTTTTTTTAGATTTATTGAACTGGTTAAGACTTTCCGTACAATGTTGACTAGAAGTAATGAGACTGGACATCCTTGCCTCCTTCCCAATTTTAGAAGAAAAGCACTGTCTTACACTATTAAGTATAATGCTAGTTGTAGTTTTATATCTTATCAGGTTGAAAAGGTTCCCTTCTATTCTAGTAGGCTGACAGTTTTGTTTATTATGAACTGAAATTAAATTCTTTCAAATGCCTTCTCTGGATCTATTAAGATGAACATAGGTTTTCGTCTTTTATTCTGTTAATACAGTATATCACACCGATTAATTTTCAATGTTAAAGCATCTCATGTTCTTGGGATAAACTGACCGTACTTGGTCATGATATATGATCTCCTTTCTCACTCTTCCTACGTATGTGTGTGTGTGTGTGTGTATGTGTGTGTGTGTATATATATATATATATATATATAGCTGAATTTTATTTTTTAGTTTAGATATAATTAGTTTATTATAAAAGAGACATTGAAATTTATTTAAATGACAAAAGATTTCAGAACTTCAGTGGAATGGGCAGGTTTATATTGATGCCATGTCAGCAGTGATTTCAGTCCACATACTATTGAAGAATGTCACCATCTCTAAAAAAGAAATAATCCTTGTTAGAACTATTTGGATGCCTCCATATTCTGGAACTAGACCTTTATCTCCAACTTTAATGCTAACTGGTTGAATCTCTCCACCCTTTCTTCAAAGCCTGATCCAACAGCTACTACTTTGCTTGTGATACTTTCCCCTGTGATTTTTCAGGAAGCATAATGCCTCCTTTGCTTACAGTTTTGACTACACTCCTTTCAACCAATACTCAAAAGAATGGAAGAAACTTTCTAAATGCTTATCTTCCCACCACAGCTTGTACTCTGCTCTAATGTAGCTGCAACCAAGGAAAAAATCCTAGAATTTGATTTAGTATCTTGCTAAACATTTTTATGTCCATATTCCTTGAGGGATATTAATTTGTAGTTTTCTTTTCCTGCAACAGCATAACACTAGCCTCATAAAATGAATTGGAAAGTGTTCCCGCCTTCTCTATATTCTGAAAGAGTCTGTGTAGAATTGGTATTTCTTCTTTATATGTTTGCCAGAATTCACCAATAAAGCTACCTAGGCCTGGAGTTTTTTATTACCAATTTGATTTTTTAAAGAAATACAGGGCTGTTTGGGTTTTCTATTCCATTTGCATGAGTCTGGTAATTTGTGTCTTTCAAGGAATTTGTCCACTTCATCTAAACTGTCAAACTTAGTAGCTTAAAACTATTCATAATATTATTCACTTAATCTGCTTAGTCTGCTCAGGCTACCATACTAAAACACCATAGATTGGGTGGCTTAAATAAGAAAAATTTATTTTCTCACAGTTGTGGAGGCTAGGAATCCAAGATCAAGGTGGCATCTTGGTGGGTTTCCAGAGAGGGCTCTTCCAATGGCTTAGAGGCAGCTGCCTTTTCACTGTGTCCCCACACAACAGGGAGAGAGGGCACAAAAGCAAGCTCCATAGTTTCTCTTCCAATAAGGGCACTAATCTCGTCATGACAGTCTCACCCTCATGATGTCATCACACTAAGGGTTAGGGCTTTCAGCATATGAATTCTGGGAGGATGCAAACACATTGAGTCCGTAACAATATCCTTTTGGATTATTCTTGATATTGGTAACTTGTATCTTTTCTTTCTTTTTTTGCCTACCTAGATGTATTATTAATAATTTTATTGATCAATTCAAAGAAACAACTATTGGTTTCATTAATTTTTCTCTGTTTTCTGTCACTGATTTTTGCTTTCATCATTAACATTTCCTTCTATCTACTTGGGGTTTAACTTGCTCTTTTTATTCTAGTTATGGCTGGAATCTAAGATGACTCATTTTAGACATTTTTTCTTTTCTAACATTTAAAGCTGCAAATTTCCTTCTAAAATAGCTCTAGCTGAAGCCCACAAATTGTAGTAAGTTGTGTTTTCATTTTAATTCAGTTTAAAATACTTCCTAATATCCCCTGAGTTCTTTGATCTATGGGTTAAGCATTGCTTTTTTCCTAAATATTTGGGGGCTCTCCCCCCAAATATTTGAGGATTTTTTAAAATTTCTAATGTAGTTCTAATGAAGTCACACAACTTAAACTATACAATTTTAATCCTTTCACACTTATTGAGACTTGTTTTTGGACCCAGCATATAGCCTTCCTATCTTGGTGAGTACTTCATAATGAAAATAACATACATTATGCTGGTGTTGGGAAGATTGCTCTATATTGTCAATTAGATCAAGATGGTTGATATTACTGAAAATTTCTGTTAGAGATCTATCAACTTTTTCTTAAAGGGCCACAAATATTTTAGACACTGTGGGCCATATGATCTATTACAACTACTCAACTACATAGTTATAGTATGACACAACCATAAACGAATGGCATTACTGTGTTCAAATAAAATTTTACATATGGACTTGAAATTTGAATTCCATATAAGTTTCATGTATCACAAAATATTATTCTGTTTTTTTTTTTTCACCATTTGAAAATCTAAAAATTACTCTTAGCTCGTAAGAAATAAAAATATAGGCAACAGGACAAATTTGGCCTACAGGCCAGAATTTGTCAATCCCTGATCTGTATCTTTCCTGATTTTTTGTCTACTATGCTATCAAGCAGTGAATTAGCAAGAGAGGACTGATATCTCCAATAATAATTTTGTATTTATCTAATTCTCTATTTAATTAGTTCTATTAGTTTTTGCTTTATATATTTTGAAGCTGTATAATTAGGTAAATGTACGTATGTATTTGGACTATGTCTTCTTGATAAATTGATCTCTATCATTATGAAACATCTCTCTTTATCCCTGGTAATATTATTTTTTCTAAAAGTCTACTTTTTCTGATATTAGTGCAGCCACTCTAAATTTTTTATGATTAGTGTTTACACACATATATATGTGTCTCTTGGGGCGGGTGTGTGTGTGTATATATGTATATATATGTTTTTTCCAACATTTTACTTTTAACTTGAGATTTTATATATATAATGGGTTTTCATACACATCAAATAATTAAGTATTCTTTTATCCAAACAACCTCTGCCTTTTAAGTTTTATTTCATTGCCACTTCATATAATTATTGATTGATGAAGTTGGCTTCAAGTCTACCATCTTGTTACTTGCTTTTTATTTGCCCCATTTATTCTTTGCTCCTTTTTCCCTTCTCGTTTCCTTGCTTCCTTTGGATATATATATATTTTTTTGTATTCCATTTTATTTACATTATATGCTATCCTTCTTTGTTTACTTTCTAAGTGGCTGCTCTAGGGTTAATACTGTGCATCTTTAACTTACCACATATTACCTTCAAATAATATCAAAACACCTAGGTATAATGTAAGAATCTTCCAAATTATGTATCTTTTTCTCTCATCATATCCTTTGTAGTATTGTTGTATATGTCACTTTTTCCCATATACAAATCCCCAAAAGTATATTAATATTATCTTGCCTTAAATAGTCGACAATTTTTTAAATTAACAAAAATGGGGGGGGAAAGTCATATATCTACATATTTATCCCTCTAGAGACCCAGGTTTCTACCTGGTATCATTTTCCTCAAGTTTGAAGAATTTCCTTTACCATTTCATGAAACAGGAGTCAGGGCTAACAAATGCTCTCAGCTCTTATGTGCCTGAAAGATGACTTTATTTTGACTTCATTTTTAAACTCCATATAGAATTCCAGTTTGATAAATTTTTTTTTTTTTTTTTTTTTTGAGACAGAGTCTCACTCCGTTCCCTGGGCTAGAGTGAGTGCCGTGGCGTCAGCCTAGCTCACAGCAACCTCAAACTCCTGGGCTCAAGCGATCCTTCTGCCTCAGCCTCCCGAGTAGCTGGGACTACAGGCATGCGCCACCATGCCCGGCTAATTTTTCTATATATATATATATATATATATATATATATTATTAGCTGTCCATATAATTTCTTTCTATTTTTAGTAGAGACAGGGTCTTGCTCTTGCTCAGGCTGGTCTCGAACTCCTGAGCTGAAACAATCCGCCCGCCTCGGCCTCCCAGAGTGCTAGGATTACAGGTGTGAGCCACCGCGCCCGGCCAAGTTTGATAAATTTTTTTTTAGCACTTTAAAGATGTTGTTTCATTGTCTTCTGTCTTGCATAGTTTTAGGTAAGAAATTTCTCTTGTCATTCTTAACTTTGTTTCTTACAAGGAAATGTGACTTTTTCCCTCTCAACACTTTTAAGATTTGCTCTGCACACCTGGTTTTCAACAATTTGATTATGATGAGCCTTGGTGTGTTTTTCATTGTGTTTGCTCTGCTTATGGTTCACTGAATTTCTTGATATGTGAGTTTATGGTGTCCATCATATTTGGAAGATTTGTGGTCATTATTTCTTTAGATATATTTCTGTTTCACTCTTCCCCCCACCTTTTTCTCTGTCATACATATGTTTAGAATGCTTGATTTTATCCTAGAGGTTACCAAGGCTCTGTTCATTTCTTTTTCAGTACTTTTGTCTGTACAATATAGTGTGCTATGAATACCATCCATGTATTTTTTCCCCGGATATATTTTTATCTCTAGAAGTTCCATTTGATTTTTCTTTTTTTTTCCCTTCAAGACAGGATCTTGCTCTGTTGCCCAGGCTGGAGTACAGTGGCACGATCATAACTCACTGCAACCTTGAACTGCTGGGCTCAAGCAATCCTTTGCCTCAGCCTCCTGAATGTGCCACCACATCTGGCTAATTTTTAAAATGTTTTTGTAGAGACAGGGTCTCACTATGTTGCCCAGGCTGGTCTCAAACTCCTGGCCTCAACCAATCCTCCCACCTTGGCCTTGCAAAGTGCTGGGATTGCTGGCATGAGTCACTGTGCCCAGCCTCCACTTGATTTTTCTCTTTCATTTTTCTCCTTATTATGCTCATATTTTCCTTTAAATACTTGGACATATTTTTAATAACTATTTCATCTGCTAATTCTATCATTTCTATAATTTTCTAGGTTTGTTTTTGTGGATTTATTTTTCCCCCGGTTATGGGTCACATTTTTATGGCTCTTTCCATGTTTGGCAACTTTCCATTGGATGCTTGACACTGTGAGCACTAGAATTTGTTATATTCCTTTAAAGTGCTACACCTTATTTTTAGAAAAAATTAAGTTACTTTCAGATCAGCTACATCGTTTTGGAGCTTGTTTTTAAGTTTAATTAAGGTGGGTTTAGAGTAGTCTTTATGCTAGAGCTAGTTTAGCACTACTGGTAAAGGTTTTCTCCTCTGTGTCACATGTCCCTGAATATGCTTCAAGTATTCAACAAGGACTCCCTATTCTAGTTGGCTGTCACTCAGATGTCCCAGCCCTGTGTGAGCCCTGAAAAATCCAGCTTACAGCTCTCTGGTTGTTCTTTGCCTGGCCTCATAGTTTCATCCTACACATGTATGGCTTAATAATATTCTATAATACAATAGGTTCAAAGGCAGATTTCTGGAGCACTTTTTCCACACAGGCCCTTCTCTCCCAATACTCTGCCCCCATACCTCCCAACTGCCTCAGCCTTCCCAAACTTAGATTTCTGTCTCTTCAACTCAGCAATTCTGCTATGTTTGCTTGGGTCTTCCTCTCCCCACTTGCACAATCTAGAAAGGAAGCCAGAGTGAATATAGGGTTCTCTTCATTTGTTTCTCTTCTCTCTGAGATCATAATCCTACTGAACTTGTTGTCCACTGTCCCGAAACAATTAACAGTAAGTCTGGTCCCAGTTACTCTATCATGGTTGAAAACGGGAGTTTATAGATCTTTTTAAAATTACAAATGACAAAATTTAAATAGCAAAATTTACATGGGTGAGCATCAAGACTTCAGGTGAATTTTCTTTAAACTTACTAATTCTCACAGCTGATTTAAACTACTTCTTAATTATATGATGAATTTAAGAACTATTTATTCTTAAAAGTTTGGAGAGCAGTGTTCACATCTTTTCATATGATTTTATTTAAAGCAATTTCATGCATTTCTTTACTATTAAAAGCCAAGTACTCAAATTAATTGGCCAGAGAAACTAGTGCTTATTATGAAATCATAGTAAGCATTTAATACCAGTGGCAGAGAAGGCAAATGTGTTCCAACATTTATTGTTGTCTACATAGAACCACCAATTTTTAGATGAGGCACATGCCTGCCAGAAAAAGGACTACATTCTTAGCCTCCTAAGCACCTAGGAGTAGCTGTGTGACTAAGTAAATAATATATAAACAAAAATGATATGTGCTACTTTTTGCCATAACCAGGCTGGTCTTGAACTCCTGGCCTCAAACAATCTTCCCACCTTAGCCTTCCAAAGCACTGGGACTAGATGCTTGAGCCACTGTACCTGAAGCGTATTTTTAACAAGGTACAAGAAGTGTTAGCCATAAAGAGAAAAAACTAATAAAGTGGGCTACATTAAAAAGAACAACTTCAGTTTATCCAAAACCATCACTAGGTGGTTTTTGCAAGCTATGGTACAGTGTCAGAGGGTATCTGCTATGTACGTCTATATATTTGCTCTCTCCCTCTCTCTCTCATTGTGGTCAAAAACACAAAATTCACTATCTTCAACATTTTTAAATATACAGTATAGTCATGTTAACAATATGCACGTTGTTATGCATGGATCTCCAGAACTTTTTCATCTTCCAACTTTTTCAATTAAATTTGCAAGCTACAGTATAGTGTCAGAGGGTATCTGCTATATATGTCTAACAAAGAATTCATATTCAGACTATATAAAGAACTACTAGAAATCAATGAGGAAAAAAGCAGACAACCCAACAGAAAAAAATGGGCAAAAGATCTCTAAGCACATTGGTAAAAAATATATTCAAATGCTCAATAAAGATACAAAAGTATACTCAATTTCATTAATATTCAAGCAAATAAAAGTCACAATGAGCCACCAATGTACCAGTGGCTTTTAGTTAACTAAAATTAAAAATATACCATACCAAGTATTGGTGAAGTTCTGGAATAACTAAACTAACATGATTGTTGGTTAAGCGTGTAAAATGGTACGATCACTTTTGAAAATTAGACTCTACTAAACATAAACATATACATATCCTAAGACTCAACAATTCCACTTTTACATATATACTCAAGTAAAATGCATATACATTTTCACCAAAAAGTATGTCAAATATATCCAAAATGCAAAGACATCTCATGCTCATGGATTGAAAGACTTAATATCATTAAAACGTCCATATTATCCAAAGAGATCTACAGAATTGATGCAATCCCTATCAAAATCCCAATAGCATTTTTTGCAGAAATAGAAAAAAATCCTAACATTCATATGGAATCACAAAGGACCCAAAATAGCCAAAACACTCTTCAGAAAGAAAAACAAAGCTGAAGTCCTCACACTTCATAATTTCAAAACGTTACAAAGCTACAGTAATTAAAACAGTATGTTACTGGTATAAAGACATACTGGTTGCTAGGAGGTAGAGAAAGGAGGAAATGGGGATATGATGTTCAATGGGTATACAGTCAGTATTGAAAAATGAAAAAGTTCTAGAGATCCATGCACAACAATGTGCATATTGTTAACATTACTATATATTTAAAAATGCTAAAGATAGTAAATTTTATGTTTTTGACCGTAAGGAGAGAGAGAGGGAGAAAGCAAGAGAGAAAGTGTGTGTGTGCAAGTGAACAGCACAATGAAACACAAAAAAGGAATATTCACAGCAACACTATTTATAGAATGGAAATAATTCAAATGTCCATCAATACTCTGAAATACTACACAGAAATGATAAAGAATGAAAGGAGCAATACACAACATGGATTAATCTTACAAACAAAAAATTTTTTTTTTTTGTTTTGAGACAGAGTCTTGCTCCGTCACCCACGCTACAGTGCAGTGGCATCATCATAGCTCACTGAAACCTCAAACTCCTGGGCTAAAGTGATCCTCCTGCCTCAGCCACCCGAGCAGCTGGGACTACAGGCACATGCCACTGTACCCAGCTAATTTTTCTATTTTTAGTAGAGACAGGGTTTTGCTCTTGCTCAGGCTGCTTTCAAACTCCTGACCTCAAGCAGTCCTCCCGCCTCGGCCTCCCAGAGTGCTAGGATTAGGGGCGTGAGCCACCATGCCCTGCCACAAAATGCTGAATAAAAGAAGCCAGACACAAAAGGGTATATATTGTTCTTACTGGTTAATTTATATAAAGTTTAAAAACAAAAAACTAACCTATGATGTTAAAAGTGAGGATAATGAACACACTTGGAAAGAGAAAATTAATGGAAAGGGAAAGGGAGACTCCTGGGAATATCAGTAATGGTTTATTTCTTTAACTGAATGCTGAATAAATGGCATATTTATTTTATAATGCTATGATGATATTAATACTAAAATCTACTATAGTACAAAAAGAAAGCTATGGGGAAATATTTTAATATACTTACAATAATTCTAAATAAACATACATGTATATATGTGGCTTAATGTATATGTGTCCTCTCCTATATCTCTACTTCCTTTCCTTTTAAAGTAATAGAACCCCCTGAATTATGACTGGACAGGGCATACCAGAATAAGGACCAGTTTCCTAGATCCTTCCCCGTCCTAAAGCTGGTATATCAATGTAACTAAATTCTGGCTAATAGGATGGGAGGAAAAAAAAGTATAACTTCTAGGTCTTGTACCTATAAGGAAGTCAGCCTCCAGCTCTCATCTCTGTCATTCTTAGGCTTTAATTCTTATTATTAGGGCCCAAGATAGATGACGAAGTCCAGCCTCAACTTTCCTTGTTCCCCTTCCTATGGGAATGATGCACAGTTAGAGTACTGTTTTAGAGCATGAGAAGGTAGTCACATGTTGAGAATGTAAGAACAAAAACAGAAAAAGTCTGGTCCCCAACACAATCAAGAAACCAAATAAGCTCCTGACCACCCTTCAGAAGAACTTAGAAATAAACCTAAGTCTGTATATTTGGGTCTGTATTATTGCTTTATTACAACAATCTAACCTATATGTGAAATAATACGGCATATCAAAATATACCCCATGACCAAGTTGGTTTATTCCAGGCATACAAGAATGGGTCGAGACTAGGAAATTATAAAATGTTTCACCACATCAGCAACTTAATGGAGACTATATCTCATGATCAAATTACTAAAACACAAATGGTGATTTAACAACATTTATAGCCATTGGTAATAAAAACTAAGTAAAATAGAAAAAGAAGGAAACTAGTGAAGTATGATGAAGAATTACTACCTAAACCTAACAGTAAAACACCACAAACATCATCTTAAAATATTAAATAATAAAGTCACCTCTATTAAAATTAAGAATAAGACAAAGGGCCAGATGTGATGGTTCGTGACTGTGACCTCAGAACTTTAGGAGGCTGAGGGGGCCAGGATTGCTTGAGGCCAGGAGTTCAAGACCAGCCTGGGCAAAATAGTCAGACCCCGTGTCTACAAAAAATTGTTTAAAAAAATAAGCCGGGCATGGTGGCACACGCCTGTAGTCCCAGCTACTTGGGAGGCTGAGGCAGGAGGACTGCTTGAGCCTAGGAGTTGGATGTTGCAGTGAGCTATGGTGATGCCACTGCACTCTGGTCCAGGTGACAGAGTGAGACCTGTCTCAAAAAAATAAATAAATAAAAAGTAACAATAATAATAACATCTAAATAGAATGAGCATATATCCCAGTGTGGCTGAGACAGGGTCATAATTTGGAACCATTATTCCAGCATCCAGTACAGTTTAATAACTTCATTTTTAAAAAAATTATTAATAATTAAAATAAGCCAGAATGAGCTTATAGATCCAATTTTTTCATTTAATCTCTAGACCTTTTCATCCTACGTATCTTCTGTTTTGCATCCTTTGGCCTTCATCTTTTTGCCTTAACTGAACTTGGTCCACTTCTTTCATGGAGTCCTCACATAGAGGCTGTTTACTACCCTTTCAAATACCTATATCGCCATGGTCCCAAACACCATGTAATCTCATGGTCTGGAAAGGGAAGACCACTCACCCTCTAACTCCCTATAACCCCAAAAACATTTAAATAAAAATCTCACATTTTCTGAAACCCTCTATTCTCATGGCTTCAAGTGTCAACTGTGTATGATACTGACTACTAAATTTCTCTAGTGATGGTAAGACCACTGACTATCTGACATTTCCATATGGATGTTTCAGAGGAATCTCAAACTCAATATATACTGAGTTTATATATAAATCTGAACCTGCTGTGCTATCCACCTCTGTTCTTCGTATATTCTCTAACAGAAATGAATGGTACTACAATTTCTCTCTCCAATTATCCAAGTCCAAAACCTGGAAGTCACTCATGAAATCCCTTATTCAAACATTCAATTAATCACCACTTACTCTCAATTTTACCTGCTGTAATTTCTCCAATTCTCTCCATCACACTACCACTGCCATAAGTGCAAGTTATCTTTACTAGGATTACAGCAACAGCCTCTTAACTGCTCACTCTCCTTCCAGTACTGAATTCCTCCAATTCATATTCTAGTCACCAAATTTCAAGAATGTTTATTTTTAAATCATGTGGTACCTTATGGTATATGAATTATATTTCAATTTGAAAAAATCATATGATCTTATAGTTTTAATATTTCCATTCTAAGGCCATCATCATTCAACACAATTTTTAAATTGAGCACTTTTACTCAATAGTTCTGGGTCACCAACTTATTGACAGCACTTTTATCACAACTATGTGTCACAAATAACATCAATCAAAAAGGACATCATCAAATTAAATCCAAACGAATCCTTAAGAGAACTGTATCTAGCAATTCATCTATATAAACAGTATGCAGTACTTAACTGCAACAAATTTTAGTTTTTGCTATAAACAGTGGCACTTCACGTTTATAAAATGAGCAATATAAGAACATTGTAAAAAAGCTTTAAACCCATGGGAAGAAATCATTTTTAAAAAATTAAAACTCACCATACACACCTGTAGAAGTAGTAGAATTGTTCATGGTAAAAGGTCCGTTAATAATGCCAGAAGAAAGAAGCTCATCAGATCCCCGCTGAAAATCAAAACCAAAGTTCAATTAATAAAACAGGTTATAGATAATGGACCATATTTACTACTAAAGTATTAAAAGCCAATAATGTTACTTCATCCACGTATGAAGACATTTAAGGGGAACTCATCAAGAATCACACAATCTAAAGGTTGGAAGTGACTGTACAGCAAGGAAAAATTACTACACATTCCACATGATTGTTAGCTCTTATAATAAAAAAACAGAACTGCCACCATAGAAATGGGGGCATAATCTTGCAAACCTTTTATTTTATTTATTTATTTATTTTTATATTTTTTTGAGACAGAGTCTCACTCTGCTGCTCAGGCTAGAGTGCCGTGGCGTCAGCCTAGCTCACAGCAACCTCAAACTCCTGGGCTCAAGCAATCCTCCTGCCTCAGCCTCCCGAGTAGCTGGGACTACAGGCATGTGCCACCATGCCCGGCTAATTTTTCTAGATATATTTTTAGATGTCCATATAATTTATTTCTATTTTTAGTAGAGATGGGGTCTCGCTCTTGCTCAGGCTGGTCTCGAACTCCTGAGCTCAAATGATCCACCCGCCTTAGCCTCCCAGAGTGCTAGGATTACAGGCGTGAGCCACCGCGCCAGGCCTTTGAAAACCTTTTAGATTAAACCCAACCGTCATGTTTGAAATACCTGACTGTATTTAGGTGGGTGCATTCCGACATTGTTTTTATAGTATGTATTTACATGCAAATAATCTGTATAGATTTCCTTAAGAATCTTGACTTTTCGATAGCTATATTTTTTAAGTAGGACACATAGATACAATCTATTTCTATATTAGCCAAATTCTTTATAATCAGTGATTTTTTT
>CM052443.1:111417594-111431561 GCA_028533085.1 Varecia variegata
AAAAAAAAAAAAAAAAGAGGCAGGAATCAAATAAGCATGTAGGACGAAAAAAATCGAAAATCTCCACATCCAGAAAGATTACAACTAAAGCCTCACTTAAAGCACAGGTCTCCTTGATAATACCTGAGATGTAGATATCAGAATTTGAAGTCTGATAATTAAGACAGACTTTATAGTTTGCTGGCTACCTACAGATATAGAAAGTAAATTTTGCAGTTTTAAATGTAGTAAAAATTTAAATGTGCCCAACCATTTTTATATATGAGAAATTTGGTAAAATATGTGTTACTAACAGATGTATATCTTCCATGCATATGTGAGTTTAGTATTAACATGTTTCTAACTGCAAATCAGGTTAATTTGATCTTAGAAACCACTTGTAGGTCACTCTAGCTCTTTCTGGACTTGTGAGAGTATGTTAAAATGTTAAAATTAACTAAATGTTAATTATAGGTGGAATGTACACTGAAATATAAAAGACCAAACAATAAAGACTCTAGGAGATAACGTAAAGGAATATCTTCATAATCTTGGAGGAGGAAAGGGTTTTTTAAACAAGAAATAAAAATCACTACTATAAAGGAAAAATGTTGATAAGCCAGGCAACATTAAAATTAACTATTTAACAAAGGACATTAGGAGAATAAAGAGGCAAGTCATAGAATAGGAGAAGATATTTGCAATACATATAACCAACAAAGGATATATATCTAGAACTTACTAAGAAAAAGAAAAAGGGAATACAAAACAAAGATACTAGGAATCAGTAAGAAAAAGTCAAGATAACAGAAAATGGGAAGAGACTTGAACAGGAATCTCACAAAGTGGTAGACTGTTCCAGAGAACTGGGACTCTCTCTTTTTCCTGAGAAAGAATTATTCATCCCCATCCATGGCTTCTTGTGGTAGGAGGATAACTCTCTGCCCCTTTGATATTAAGCACAGTTTTATAATATCATTTGGCCTATGGAATATGAATAGACATGACCTACACTTAATCCAAGCAGAAGCTTTAAAAATATCAGTCATTTCTGCCAGTTTTTTTCTTTTTCCATCTGAAATAAGAAGAGCGTATCCGTAATAGGAGTTGCTCTTTCAGCCTGATTCCTGGAATAACAAGTATAGCTCCATAATAGCCACCACCATTATAAGTGAACAAGAAATAAATGTTTTTCTAAGCCACATCAAGTGACTAATACCATACCCAATAAACATAGGAAAAGATGCTTGACCTCATTAGTCATCAGGGAAATGCAAGTTAAGACCACAGTGAAATATTAAAAAGACGAATATCCTAAGATCCCTATGTATTCTACTCCTATGGTTACTTCCGAGAGATTGCCTGCTTATGTACATGGAACATATGAGAATATGTTCAGCAGCATTATTTGCACTAGCCAAACTAGAAACAACCAAATGTCATCAACTATAGAATGGATAAGTAAATTTTTGTAAATGCACATAACGATCATACAGCAATGAGAATGAACTACTGCTCCATACAATAACACAGATGAATCTCACCAACATAAGAAGTCAGTCACAAAAGAATACACACTATATTGTTGCATTTATGTGGGGTTCAAAAAACAGTCAAAACTAAACTATATATCTATATATTCAATAGAAGGAAGTTGGACCCCTTTCTTACACCATACACAAAAATTAACTCTAAATGGGTGTCTAGCTAAATGTAAAACTATAAAACTCTTAGAAGGCAACACAGGAGTAAATAAATCTTCATGACTTTGGGTTAAGAAATGGCTTGACACCAGAAGCACAGTACAAAAGAAAAAAACAGATAAATAAATTGGATTTTTTTCAAAATAAAAACTTTTGTACTTCAAAGAATACCATCAAAAAATAAAAAGACAACCCAGAGAATGAGAGAAAATATTTGCAAATCATATATATGGCAAGGGACCAGTATCTAAAACATCTAAGAATGCTTACAACTCAATAATAAAAAGGTAAATAACCCAATTAAAAAATAGAGAAAGGATTTAAATAGATATTTCGCCATAAAAGATATACAAATGGCCAATACGCACATGAAAAGATGTTCAACCTAATTAGTCATTAAAAAAATGGAAATCAAAAACCACTTCAAATAAAAAACAAGAACATAATATTGCCACATACCTATCAGAACATCTAAAGTAAACAGTGACAATATCAAATGCAGACAAGGATGTGGAAAAAACTGGATCTCTCATACACTGCTGCTAGGAATATAAAATGGTATAGCCACTCTAGAAAACAATTTGGTGGTTTCTTAAAAAACTAAACATACATTTAGCAATCTCAAAAGATGACATGCACTATGATTTGACTTACAGCATTCTTGAAATGACAAAATTATAGAGATGGAAAACAGATCAGTGGTTGCTAGGGGATAGAGGTGAGTGGGGGAGGTGGCAGGTACAATTATAAAAGGGTACCATAAGGGAGATCTTTGTGATAGTGGATTAGTTTTGTATCTTGATTGTGATGGTATACATGAATTTACACGTGCAATACAAAGAAATAGAACTACATATAGGCACTATACCAATGTCAACACCCTTGTTTCCATGGTGTACTATAATCAAGTAAGATGTAACCATTGGAGGAAACTTTCCAAAGAATACACAGGATCTTTCTATAGTATCATTAGAACTTGCCATGAATCTCTAGTTGTTTCAAAAGCAAAGAGTAAAAAAAAAAAAAAAGAAAGAAAAAGAAATACTCTGACAACAGATACTTGAGCCAAAGGATTCCTACTGGCTTGAGAGTCTTCTTACTAACTTAGAACAGAGTCATTACTAATCCCTGTACTAAAGCCTTCCATAGTACTTTGTCATAGCTCATCCCTACACTATGCTTCTGTACAATGGTAGTCCAGAAGGCTTTCCTTCAAAGATAAGCAGCTTTCAAAACAGAACTACATAGGTTCCTTATTGGGAATCTATATGGAAGGAAAAGGAGGGAAAGAAACATCACAAAAGACAACAACAAACATAAAAATTATACAACTTTAAACTGTGACCAAATAGCTTTTTGTAAAGTGAAAGAAAAATGTAAGAAAACATAACAGCCTTTCCTAAATAAAAATATAAAGTGATAAAATAGTTCAAGGGAAAAGCAAATAAGAAACCTACCAAAGGAGTTAAGAGAGAGTGGTGAAAAAGAATAATGCAGTATCTCCAAAGTCAAACATTTCAAAGAGAAGGATTAGGAAATCAAATGCAAACACCTTTCCACTATCCAAAGAAGTTACCTGCAGTGAGGAACCAATACTTTCTATAATTTTGATATCAGAAAACTAGAATCTTGAAGAAATGTTCAGGAAAGTACTTTCTTGGAGGCAACTGAGATTTCCTGAAAGGCATGTCTCACCCCTGAAGACTCTTAACTAGAAAGTCTAGGCTGGAGTCTAGGCATCTGTGTATTTCCAAAGCTCTAGAGCAAACTGTAATATATAGCCAATTGAGAACTACTATAAACAGATGCTGTAATGACAGATGCAAAATGGTAGTTAAAAAGGTAGTCTTCTTAGACTAGACAAGATCTAGGTTTGAATTCATACCCCACAAACTTAGCTTACCTTTTTATGATACTGCAAATTATTTAATCTTTCTAAGCTCATTTGTTTATTTGTAAAATGTGGATCATAATGATACCCACTCTCATGGGTTGCTCTGAAGATTGTTATTTCTAATACATAGGTCTAATTATTAAACACTGGCAAATAAATACTAGTGATTAGTCATTACTCAGTCCTTTTCAACTAATATGACAATAGTTACATGTATTGAATGCAATTAATATTGGACAGCAACTGCCTAAAAGTTAGAGGTATTCTTTTAATAAAGGAAACTTTCGAAAGTTTTAAAAGGAAATGCCACCTTACTATCCAAATTAAACCAAAATTTCCTTCTCTCAGATAAATTCATAGGAAACCTGATTTTGATTAAATGTACTTAAAACTAAAATCAATAATTTTCACATTATGTAATAAACTCTTTAAAATATGCATTTCTAATAACTAGAGTTGATACCTTCTTTGTATAGAATTATATAGAAGATTTATTCAAGTCCCATTTATGGTTAACCTTTGAGGAAAAGAAAGAATAAAGCATGTATCTGCCTGTGCATTTGAATTTTTCTTGCACAAAACTACAATGAGCTTTGTTTGGAGGAAAAATTCAATTTTTTCATTCTAACCATCCTTTTTTAAGCATCTTTGCATACTGATCCAATAATCTCAGAATAAATCTGCAAATGTTAAATAGCTAGATTATTTCTCATTTTGATAATTCATTCATCTTAATGTGCATATTATGAAATTATAATATAAATCTATGCTTCTCTCCATAACCTTTTTTTTTGTTTGTTTTGATACAGGGTCTCTGTCATCCAGGCTGGAATTAGGATGCAGTGGCATGATCACAGTTCACTGCACAGGCTACATAATCCTTTTAACTGATAAGCCTGTTCCATGTTGTTATACAGTCTTTGTCGCAATTATTTTTAATAGATTATTAAAATGCTAAATGGTATCCTTAACTATTCCCCTATTATTAAATACATTGGTGTCACTTCCAACTCATCGATACAAATTATGCTGCTAAAATTCTTGAATATAGGATTTTTCTGGATTTTGTATTTTATCCATACAATAAATATTCAGAAGTGAAACAGACTTTTCCTTGTTGAGTGAAAGGTAAAACTGCAAGAAATCGCAAATTCCAATAGAACAATGTAGAGTAACGTCAAGTTACTACTACACTACAAGTGACTACTAAAAAGCATTTTTATTTCTATACAAGTCTTTCAAATATTGCTAAAATCAGCACATGACTGCCTCATTTTAATATGACTAAGAGTTTGTGCAGTAAAAAATTTAACCTTGTCCAAGAGAGGTGTGGCTTTTGCCCTATCCTTCTGCAAGGTAATCTCTAAATCCTTGGAATGTTATGCCTGAGTGGACTAGTTTTTTTTCTGCCTGGAGGCCTTGGGTCACCAGACAGTCTTAGGGTGGTGGCTAGCCACACTAGAATGATCAACAATAAGATTTAGGGTGGGGGGGCTTTGGGTCACGCCTGGAAGGGCTGGAGATTAGACACAGATTAGCAAGCAATCAATTATCCCTATATAATAGAGTCCCAATAAAAACTGTAAACACCAAGGTTCAGCTTGGTCAGCTTCACTGGCTGATAATACTCAAGTCTACTGCCACACATCATGCTGGGAAAGTTATGTGTTCATGGAGAGAGGACAATGGAAGCTCAGGTTTGGTACTTCCCAGGATTCCACCTTATCACATTTCTCCCCCCTTTGGCTGATTTTAATCTGTAGCTTTTCCCTATAGTAAACCATGTCCTGTGTATAACAGCTTTCAGTGAGTTCTGTGACTCCTTTTAGCAAATTATCAGAACTGAGGGTATCTTTGGGAACCTCCCAGATCTGCAATTGGTGTCGGATGTGAGGGCACTCTTGTGTGGAATGTATTCCATAACTTCACAGTTGGCTTAACTTTTCACATGGTTAAATGACAAAATCAATATAAAATTATTTAACATTTTTAAAAAACTTACTCTTCATCTTTGAATTACCACTGGACTTACAACTGTAAAAATATTTTAGTCTGAAAATATGATCAAATATTCAAGTATTAAAAAATCAGAAATTTTAGGTTACCCACATGCATAACAAAAAAAGAAAAGACAAAAAAGGAGAAAACAAAAATGAAAAAAAAATCAGAAATTTAAATATATATATTTACATTTAATGCAACATCTTAACTGTCACATTCAAAATACAAACTGCCATAATAATGAAATGGTGAACAATGCAAAAAGTCTTCTAAATACACAATTAAGTTCAACAATTCTACTTAAAGTCTATTTCAGTGACAACAGGAAAACCCTTTAAAAAAGAATAAAACACACCTAAAATAATGTATAAGTAAAGGAGAACCCTATAGAATCAAATGAAGTGTTAAAATTGCTATTTTTGCCTTATTACATGTCAAGGACAATTAAAATATAAGATCATTAAGTTTCATATCTGGAAATTCTGTTTTCCATCAGAGATGGGGTTTATCATTGATCATATAGAATAAACAAGATATTTCTCAAGTAATTATGATATTTTTCCCCTAATAATTTCAGAATATGATAAAACACAAAAAGAAAAAACTTACATTTGAAAATGTAATCATAAAAAATATTCTGATATACAAAATTTACTGGCCAAGTTTTCTTCTAGGAATTCATTTTCAAATTACAGAAAACAAAAGCTTTTTGATATTATAAAAATTAAATCCAAGAGTCATATCACTTTGTAAAACTTTATAAAACATTAGTAAAACAGAGTAATATTAGTTCTCTAACATTTCTTTTAATTAAAAAAAAAACCTTTCCTTTCATAGACATAAATTCTTTCTCCTAAAAACATTATCACTGCATATAATTATAGACTACTTCAGTACAATATAAAAAATTTCTGAACATTATACTTAACATTTATATCCTAAGTGTCTGAAAAGCAATTTTCCATTATATTAATGGTAAAGGAGGCTGGGCACGGTGGCTCACGCCTGTGATCCCAGCACTCTGGGAGGCCGAGGTGGGTGGCACAGGTGGCTCGTTTGAGCTCAGGAGTTCGAGACCAGCCTGAGCAAGAGTGAGACCCCATCTCTACTAAAAATAGAAAGAAATTATATGGACAACTAAAAAAAAAATATATATATATATAAATTAGCCAGGCATGGTGGCACATGCCTGTAGTCCCAGCTACTCGGGAGGCTGAGACAGGAGGATCGCTTGAGCCCAGGAGTTCGAGGTTGCTATGAGCTAGGCTGACACCCCGGCACCCTAGCCTGAGCAACAGAGTGAGACTGTCTCAAAAAAAAAAAAAAAAAATAGTAAAGGAGAAACAGTGCAGACCTAGGTAAAACTGAATCTCTCTCCCATAAGGTTTGACTGGTATAAGAGATTATGGTTTAAGGGCAGAATGGAAGATGCTAAGTAGAATGAAGACACTAAAAAAATGAAGGAGGCTGGGCAAGGTGGCTCACACCTGTAATCCCACACTCTGGGAGGCCAGGCTGGAGGATTGCTTGAGCTCAGTAGTTGAGATCAGACTGAACGAGACCTCATCTCTACAAAAAAAAATAGAAAAATTAGCTGGGATGGTGGCACATGCCTGTAGTAACAGCTACTTGGGAGGCTGAGGCAGAAGGATCACTTGAGCTCAGGAGTTTGAGGTTGCAGTGAGCTATGATGAGGCAGGTAGGGTTTGTGCTACTACACCTGGGTCTTTTTTTTTTTTTTTTTGTCATTGGCCTCAGGGCCAGAGCCTCTATTTAAAACAAACAAACAAATAAAAAACCCTGTAATCCCAGCTACTCAGGAGGTTGAGGTGGGAGGATTACTTGAACCCAGGAGTTCCATACCAGCCTGGGTAACACAGCAAGCCCCCTGCCCAAAAAATAAATAAATAGAATTTTAAAATAAAGGAAAACTTGGTTAGATGAGTGATTGTAGACTACCAAGAGAAGGAAACTGTTAAAAGAGGAGGAGAAAAAGACTGTACCACAGGTAAACAAATTAACAGTATTCAAAGAAAGCCTCAACAAGCCAAAAATGAAGACACTGGGGCCTGGGGAGTGGGTTTTAAAGTTAGCAAACAACACTGGATCAACAGTCCCCTTAGAAACACACAGTAAATTTACATAAATCCAACAGTTCTTCTGTGGACTTGTTAGCTCTCTGACTCAGTCAACACACTAATCAGCTTCACTGTCTCAAGCATCAATTATTGAGGCTCTCTCCAGCTGAAGAATAATTCACAAGGCCAGCAAAGCAAACGAATAATGTAAGCAGCACAAATAAAGTGTTTCATTATCAAATTTGATGGAATTGGTTTTATTTATCAAAGTGAGAGTATTAATATGATAAAAGGCAATCAATACAACTGAGAAACAGCCACTGAAGTAACATGTAAAGAACATTGTGAAAATAAGCCATTAACCCATGGTTATACTTCAGATCGCACCTAACATGCATATGAAATTCAAGAACAAGATACCATTTGTTTAGATCAAGATATTATGATTATGAAAAAGAGGCTATCAAAATACTGCTTCCTAATTTTCCAGAATCCCAGAACTTTTTTTTAACTAAAAGGATCTTAAATACTGAAACAAATATCCAAGTCTAACCTTCGGCAAGGTAAAATTTCTAGCAGATGATATATGACCCTGTGTGAACACTTCCCAGAACAGAAAGTCCACCATACTATATATACTTATTGATTATGGTCTCCTGATTACTCACTTTTATGTACTCCTCCACAGGACCTACTACAATGTTTTGTATGTAATCAATGTTCAAAACTTTTTTGCTTAAGAAATGAATAATAGCTATAGAGATAGGGAATAAATAGATACTCATTGAGTATTTCAGATTATTTGTGCAGCACTAAATGAAACCCCAAGGTTTTCCTGAACATTTAGTCTTTTGTTAACATTCACCGTTCCACAGTCTCCTATAACTGTAAATGCATCTAGACCCCAAAGACACTTGCTACTGGGGACTCTACCAAATGACCCTTACAAATGATTCTGAAATCACATCCTCACATACACTGGGGCCCCCTGAGCAACCTACAACTACTAAGTGAGTGTGATTATCCCTAAACATAATCCCTAAAGAATAGTTATCAAATTGTTCATTTGTGATTTTTTTCCTTTCCAAGGCTGCCACTGTTGAGATTGTAGGACAGTGAGAATAAAAACGGTAGTAGTTGAAGATAGCACAAATTCTTCAAATGTGCAGCTGTGGCAATGTTTAAAGTCCCTGTTTATGACATAGTTTCAATAAAATGATTTTGACTGCCTTCGTTTTATACGGCATCTTAGCAACAATACTTTAATGACTAGCAAATTCCTCTAAAAAGCCTTCTAATTCGTGACATTCAACATTTGAATACTCATTCAGTTCCTACTATTAATATATAGGTATATCCCTTACATATTGAAATCAATATGTATAAATGTCTTAGCAATAATACTTATTCATTCAACAAATTCAACCAATATTTACAGAGTTAATGTGTGTTGAGGGACAAGTGTACTTAGAAATATTTGCTGATGAATTAGATACGGGGTTTGAGAGGAAGAAAGAAGTCAAAGATGTCCTGGTTGTCCTAAATAGGTCTCAATGTAAAACATTCAGTCCACAGACATTTTTAAGATTAGATACATATTCTCTAATTCTCACGACTCTGCAAAATAGGTATCATTACCTCCCAAAAAAACTAAGATTCAGAGAGTTTATATTATTTGATACAAGTATAAGAGGGTAAGTGGTACAATCAGAATCCAGGTCTGATTTATTTTTCACCCCACATACCTGTTTTTCCTTCAGTCTACACAAATCTCCCCTCAATATGTTATGCCAACCCTCTGATCCACTTATTCCACATCTAGACAGCTTATATTAGAACTTAGGTGAAGATATATGTATGTAGTCAGCCTTTATAAGAGCAAAATAAACCAAATACGATGATAGCTAATATTGCTATCTGCATAGTATCTATCAGGTATTGTTCTATGGGCTTTATACATATTTCAGGTAATCTAAGAAGCTTTTGATTTTAAGACCCTATGATTTTATCTAACATCTAGAAAGAAAAAATGCTAGCCTGGCACTTTGAGAAGCTGAGGCAGGAGGACTGCTCGAGGCAAGGAGTTTGAGAACAGCCTGAGCAACACAGCAAGACCCCATCTCTACAAAAAATTTTTTTAAATGAGCCAGGCATGGTGGCCTGCACCTGTAGTCCCAGATACTCAGGAGGCTGTGGCAAGAGGATCACTTCAGCCCAGGAGTTTGAGGTTGCACTGAGTTATGATGCCACTGCACTCTAGCCCAGGCAGCAAATTGAGACCCTGTCTTAAAAAAAGAAGAGAAAGAAAAAATACTGCTGCCAATTAAATTATAATACCTATCAACTTAAGATGTCAGAAATATTATGAAAAAATATGCCTTAGAATCAATGAAATATCAAATGCTCACAAAATTCTAAGCATTAAAGTACTATTATACTAACTAATGCTGCTATGAAATATTATATCTCATGTCCCACTTGTTAAAAATACTAGTTCTATCCTATTCTGCATTTAAAATTTTTTTTAAGAGATGGGGTCTCACTATGTTGCCCAGGCTGGCCTTGAACCCCTGGGTTCAAGCAATCCTTTCACCTCTGCCTCCTGAGTAGCTTGGGACTACAGATACACACCACCATGCCCAGCTTCACATTTTAAGTTAAGACTCTTTCAACTGCCTTTTTTTCACAAGGTGATAACTAATGAAATATTAGTACTTAACTGTGCATATGAAAGAACTCTCTGTAAGATAAAGAGAAAACATTCTCTCTTCCAACACAGCTGCAGAAAAACATACACAATTCTGGTCATAAAACTGTGTTTACAAATGCTACTTTTTTGAGACGGGGTCTTGCTCTGTTGCCCGGCCTTGAATGTAGTGGCTTACTGCAACCTCAATCACCTAGGCTCAAGGGATCCTCCTGCCTCAATACAAATGCTACTTCCAACGAAGGAGTCTTATGATCTTCTAAACTTTGGAAATCATAGCTATATCTTATAAAAGTAGCAAAGGTCTATAGTTTTGGCTAAGTGTCCTACTTAATAATTAATAATTTAAGGCCCTAAGAGTAGTATATACTGACACCCATTTTCTGAAGTATGTGTGTGTATGTGTGTGCATATATATACTTTTAAGTTATCTTTATTAAGCCAATCATTGAAACTTACCTCATTTCACACATTCATAAACAATATAAACAAAATCTAAGAATCTTTTAGATTTCTCATAACAAAGAGTTTTAAAGCCTAAGATCATTTTGTGAATGAGGAAACTAAGGCAGAGATAAGTAACTTACACAAGATTACACAACACAGAGTAGGCATCAGGACTCAAACCTAGGCAGGCCAATTTCAGAGTCCATGCTTTTAATCGCTATACTAAACTGCCAAATATAAAGTACCCCTATGTTCATAATAAGAGATTGGTTAAATGAGTTTCAGTATATCCATGCAATGAAATACTAGGTGGTTATTAAAATGATGAAGTACCATCTTACCAACCTGGATATAAATTTACAAAACAAGGCAGGCACAGTGGTTCAATCCTATAATCCCAGAACTTTGGGAGACAGAGGTAGGAGGACTGCTTAAGCCCAAGAGTTAGAGGGTGCAGTGAGGTATGACTGTGCCACTGCACTCCAGCCCAGGCAACTCCGCAAGACCCTGCCTTAAAGAAACAAACAAATTTACAAAACATTGTTCATTTCATTTCAAAAGCCATATATATATATTAGTTATAACGACATACTGTATTTTCCATTTTTATAAAAATAAACAATAGGCTGGGCGAGGTGGCTCATGCCTGTAATTCTAGCATTTTGGGAGGCCAAGGTGGGAGGATCACTTGAGGTCAGGAGATCGAACGAAACCAGCCTGAGTAAGACCTCATCTCTACAAAAAATAGATAAATTAGCTGGGTGTGGTGTCATGTGCCTGTAGTCCCAGCTACTCAGGAGGCTGAGGCCGGAGGATCGTTTGAGCCCAGGAGTTTGAGGTTGCTGTGAGCTATGATGACACCATTGCTCTCTCGCCAGGGTGACAAAGTGAGACTCCGTCTCAATCAATCAATCAATCATAAACACACACACCATGAGCATACACACAAAGGTCTAAAAGGAAATTTACCTAAATGTTAGCAGACATTATTTTATTTGGCTTTTACTTTCTGTTTTACACTTGTCACCTTTAAACATTAACTAATCAAAGGGAAAGGAGCTATTTTCATTTTGGGAAAAAAAAAGGAACTTTAGAAATTTTACTAACACATATCTCAAGCTCCACAGCTAGATCTTTCAACTAAATACATTTCATGAGGATTTTGGTCAATTTTACTACTGACCATTATTGAACATATCATCCCAAAAATGATAACAAAAAATTTTAAAGTTTTAAATTTCTTCTTGCATCATTTAGAGATCTATAAGTACCTCTGAATTTTATAAAAGCTACACTATATGTGTTAGGATAGTTTTCAAGTTTCTTAAATTGAAGAAAGAGATTAATAAATCAGAGTGAGTGGTAATGAGCCCCAACATATGAAAATTCCCAATGCATCACAAAAGTAAGTATTTCAACCTCCTTTTCAACTTAGTGAAATTAAAAATATACTTTATTGCTTTAGCAGACTAGAAGCTATGCTCCTTTCTCTAACTCTAATAAAATGGTGTATTATTTGTTACAGAAAAACCAACTTCTAAAAATAATGTTTATTAACCAAATGCCACTGGAATATTAATTATCCCAAAGCCAACAGAGACACCATGGTGTTAGAAACAGAGCACAGACTTCGGAAACAAACCTTTGAATCCTGGTCTATCACTTACCACCTGTTAGACCTAGGGTATTAGGTAAGATACAAAATTGTAAGTTTGGCATCTTTTTCTGTAAAATTGCTCTAACATCATAATAGATATGCAAAGTTCCCTTTTAAAAGGACTTCTTGTAGACTACTACCTAGCAGGACAGGGATAATATGCATTTTTTTAAATCTGGAGGGGAGCGAGGGCAGCACTGGTGAACAGAGCATTGGTGTTCTGTCTCCTACTATCATTAATTGAGAGAGGTGTTGAAATCTATGACTAATTATGGGTTTGGCTATTTCTTCTTTCATTCAAAATTGGTATCCAGTTTCTCAGGAAAATGTCGTATTCCCTCAGACAGGAGTCTTCTCTTGCATGATAAATTTTAAAATCTTGGGAGTGCTGGCTCAGTCTAAAAGGTTCTCTTCAGCTATTACTGCTTCTTAGTGATGGTTGCTGCTATTGCTCCAACATGTCCTCACTGGCAGTACAGCTGTTGGATGAAGTTCCTGTTTGCAATAGTGACTGAGCACAAACCACTGTCATTCTGCCAGTATTCTCTTCCCATGAAAGGAAGGAAACTCTTCTCTCGTGCTACTCAGCTACTATTGCTCCTAACCTCTCAAAGTTATTGAGCCCTCAAATTCTGTATATATTTATTCATATATTCATTCTCTCTCTCTCTCTCTCTCTCTCTCACACACACACACACACACACACACACACACACACACATACAAAACCACCCATTGCCCAAACCACAGTAAACATTCTACTGTCAGTGTCCAGAATTAGCCCAAGATCACCCTCAGGTTCAATAATTCCCTAGAAAGACTCAGGAGAGACTTGGCATATAGTTGCACTCAAGGCCAAGAGTTATTACAGTAGCAGAATACAAAGCAAAATCAACAAAGGAAAAGGTACATGGGGTGAAGTCTAGAGGAAACCAGACACAAGCTTCCAAGAGTCCTCTCCCAGTTGAGTCACACAGGATATACTGAATTCCTCCCGCAACAAATTGTGACAATATATATAAAATGTTGTCTACCAAGGAAGCTCATTAGACTCAGTACCCAAGGTTTTTAATAGGGACTGGTCACAAAGGCACCCTCTGCCTAGCATGCACCAAAATTCCAGACTCCCAGAAAGAAATCATAAACTGTACTGTTTACATAGTCTAGGCTCAAGGAACCACTCTTACCATTTAAAGAAAGGTCCATATCAACATAGAGAACAAACTATTTACCAGCCAAGTTGCTAAGTTCCCACAAACCAGCCAAGAACCAACCTTACAACCAGTTTTTCTTTCTTTCTTTTTTTTTTTTTTTTTGAGACAGAGTGTCACTCTGTTGCCCTGGGCGAGTGCCATGGAGTCAGCCACGCTTACAGCAACCTCAAACTCCTGGACTCAAGTGATCCTCCTGCCTCAGCCTCCCGAGTAGCTGGGACTACAGGCGAGAGCCACCATGCCTGGCTAATTTTTTTTGTTTCTATTTTTAGTTGTCTGTCGAATTT
>CM052443.1:111438944-111457977 GCA_028533085.1 Varecia variegata
AATAAACAAGCCACAAACTGAGAGAAAATACAATACATATATCTACAAAGGACTTATATCCACATATATAAAGAACACTTATAACTCAATAATAAAGACATAAAGCCTATTTGAAAGGTCAGTAAAGAGCTTGGAAGTTGTCACTTTTGTCTTTACAGAAAGAAAAATACCTAACAAACAAAATCATCAGCTATTTTTGGACTCATCACAGAAGTGAGGTCATAAGGCCTCACCACCTCAAAATCCATAGATACGGGTGAATCCAGAGTTGTCTTTATCTGGAGCAGAAGCTGGAGACATAAATTGGTAGGAACACTTAAATCGTAACTTTGACGAATGGCTGGAGGCTGAGCATGAACTAGCCTAAGAGTGAGAAACCCTTGGTGCCTGTAGTCTTATGGAGACCCCACACTTTCCTCTAGGAACCCCACCAAGTTCTCCAAGTGAAGAGATAAGAGAAAGATCCCTTTCCCTGTCTACCAGGAGGAGGGGGAAATTAACCACTATGCCTGACAGCAAAAGTGTTCTCCAAAATAAAAGACTTTACCTAGTCCAATGTAGGAGAAGGGCATTTCCTTAACTCCAGCCCCTACTAACCCTCCTGTCTTACCTAAAGAGGGAAAAAGGCTATGAAACACTTGGGGAAGGTCACAGACCAGCAACACAGGCCAATTAAAGGGATAATATTTAATCATAAGATTACAGAATGCTTACCCTCCCCAACATCTTACCACATTACAAGGCTCCAGTATAATAGCAATGATGACAGCTGAAAGAGCAGCAATTATCGGACTCCGAGGAGGAGACAAAAACACGGACACTAGGGAAATTTCTAGCCTGAATAACATAAGACCACACTAACAGCCTTTTACCTCAATTCCTATTCTCTTAAACATCATGTCTGACTTTCAACAAAAAATTACAAGGCATATTTAAAAGGTTAAAAAAAAAAAAGCACAGACTGAAGAGACAAAACAAGCGTCAGGACCAGAAAAATTGTGAAAGAAACCAGAGGTAAAAATATACCTATAGAGGTATAAGGACAAGAATTACAGAGGTTTCTTTCTCTGCATCAAAACCAAACAAGCATAAAGAAAGTGGAGTGAAATATTTAAAGTGTTTAAAAAAAAAAAAAGCCAACCTGGAATTCTATGCAGAGAAAATATCCTTAAACTAAAGGAGAGATAAAGATTTTGTCAGACAAAAACCAAGGAATTCAATGTCAGTAGACCTGCCCCACAAGAAAAGTTTAAAGTTGTTCTTCCAGGAGAAGGAAAACACTATAGATCAGAAACTCAGATCTGCATAAAGGAACACTGCTGGAAAATTAACAAATGCAAGTAAAATAAAATCTTTTATACTTATTCTGTTTATTTAAAGTAATAAAAGTTTCTAAGTCACTGCAAAAATATATAAAATAAATAAATAAAATCATAGTAATAATGCACTGGGTGATCATCACGTATGATTAAGTGAAATGAAGGATAGCAACATCATAAGGACAGAAAGGCAGAATTGGCAATGTTCTTATTACATACCTGCACTACACCTGAAGCAGTGTAGCATTATCTGAAAGTGGACTTAAATAAATTGTAAATGTATAGGGCAACCAATAAAAACATGTTTAAGGAAGCATAATTAATATGCTGAGAAATAAGTGGAATCATATAAAATGCTCTATTTAAACCAGAGAAGGCAGAAAAAGAGCAAAGAACAGAGCAATAAATAGAATAGCTATGAATATGGTATAGTAATCCAGCTACATTAATCATCACTTGAAATGTGAATTGTCTATGTACACCATTTAAAAGAGAGATTGTCAAAACAGATTGATTTTTTTTTTAAAAAAAGACCCAACTATAAATTGTCTATAAGAAACCCACTTTAAAATAGGCAAAAGACTAACAGCCATTCACAAAAGATATGTGAATGGCTAATAAGCACATGAAATGATATTCACCACCACCAGTCATCAGGTCAATAATGCAAATTAAAACTAAAATGAGATAATACTAGCCCACAAGAATGCCTAAAAGTAAAGACTGGCAACACCAAGAGTTACCAAGCATGTGAAACAACCTTACCCCTAATACAAAGTTGGTCAGAGTGTGAAGCAGTTATTATACTTTGGAGAAGTTTCTTAGGAAGTTAAACATATACATATCCTATCACCCAACAAATCTACCCCTAGGCATGGAGTAAAATGAAACATACATATACCCAAAGACTTACATACAAATGTTCACATCTTTATTCATTGTAGCCCCAAACTAGAAAGAACCCAAATGTCCATCAATATGAGAATGGGCTTTTAGATACTATGACATGTTCATATAATGGAATATTCACAGATATAAAAATAAACTATTGATACATGCAACAACATGGATGAATCTCAAAATCATTTTGCTGAGTAAAAGAAGCCAGACATCAAAGAGCTTAGTCTCTATGATTCCATTTATATGAGGTTCAGCACCAGGTAAAACAAATCTATGATGATAGAAATCAGAACAACTGCCTAGACTGGGTCTGGAAAGAGGCAACAGGGAGCTTTCTGGAATGGTATTCTATTGTCTTGAGGTGTAGGAAATACATGTGTCAAAATTTATTATATTGTGCCTTTAAGACTTGTGCATTTCACTCAATGTAAATTATAGCTCAGTTTAAAAGGAAAAGGATTTGCAGCAAAGGCCTTCTATATTTCCTATAGTTCAAGCACAACAGCAGGCAAACTTTTCCTGTAAAGGGCCAGAGGGTGAATATTTTAGACTTTGAAGTCTCCATTACATCTACTCAATTCTGCCATTGTGTGAAAGAAGACACAGACAACAGAGAAATGAATGAGCATGGCTGTGTTCCAATGAAACTATTAACAAAAATAGGTGGCAAGCTGGATGTGGCCAACAGGCTGTAGTTTGACAACCCCTGGTCAAGCAAATAGATAACTGACATTCAAAATTAATTTAAATATGCTATATTATTTTCTCCGATACAGTGGCAGCAGGCATGATAATTACTGGAAGCCAATTATGGTCCTTCCTACACAAGTGAGTTTTCTATACTCATCTACTCACTTAAAATAGATTACTCAGAAAAAGACTAAAACATATTTAATATGAAAGACCATCACTTTTTAAAAATCATGTTTTAATAGCTACTATAGTATACTGAAAAAATAACCAAGAATATGAAAAATATTTGCGTTTAAAATCAGCTAGTAATAATCAAAGTATAAACTAGAAATTTAAAGTCCACTTAGGTACATACACAAAAAGCTATGTTACCCCACAATGCTGCCACTTTGATTTATATGTTCTTGAAACATGTGCAGTTATCACTTATCATCACCTGTTTGATTCTTCATTTAAAAGAATTCAAAATTAAAGATAGCAATTATTTCAGTTTCTCAATAAGCATTTCAAAATACAAAAATTACATGAAGAAATAAAATATTTCATAAGAAGTGCCAAAAGCTATTTTTCTTAATTTTGGCAAAGCTAAAAAATTGATACCCCCAAAGAACACCCAAGGTATACACCTAGATATAACATGGTATGGCCCTGAACTGCCTGAAAATGTCTACCTGTCTTCAAGAAAATTCCAATCTAAAAAACACAATGAATTCTTTCCCATCATGGTATTTACCAAATAGAAGAAACACTAGCAAAATTAGAAGGCTTATGTTCCAGTATAAGTTTGCTATCTAACTAGCTGTGTGACAATCTAGCATTCATTCATACATCAGATATTTCTGAGAGGTTACTATGCGCCAGACACTGGAAACACAATAGTGAAGAAAATACCAAACACCACTGCCCTCATGACACATTCTAGTGAATCACATAACCTCTAAAAACAACTTTTTTTTTCCTTCTCTAAAACCATAGGTTTTATATTAGGTTGGTGCAAAAGTAACTGTGGTTTTAGCATTGTTGAAATTTGCCATTTGATATTGGAATACATTCTTAATAAATGTGGTTATGTTATACATCATTTTAATGTGCATTTCTTGCTTTATTTTTTTGCTAATGACTTATTACTTGCTGTTTATTTTATATTTATTTTAGACTATGGAAATGATGTTGGACAAAAAGCAAACTCGAGCAATTTTCTTATTCGAGTTCAAAATGAGTAATTAAAGCAGCAGAGACAACTTGCAACATCAACAACGCATCTGGCCCAGGAACTGCTAACAAAGGTACAGTGCAGTGGTGGTTCAAGAAGTTTTGCAAAGGAGATGAGAGCCTTCAAGATGAGGAGTGCACTGGCCAGCCATCGGAAGTTGACAACAACTAATTGAGAGCTATCATCGAAGCTGATCCTCTTACAACTGCATGAGGAGTTGCTGAAGAACTCAACAAAGACTATTCTACAGTTGTTTGGCATTTGAAGCAAATTGGAAAGGTGAAAAAACTTGGTAAGTGGGTGCCTCATGAGCTGACCAAAAGTAAAAAAATCATTTTTGAAGTGTTGTCTTCTCTTACTGTACACAGCAACAACAAACCATTTCTCGATCAGATTGAGATGTGTGACGAAAACCGGATTTTATATGACAACCGGCAACGACCAGCTCAGTGGCTGCACTGAGAAGCTCCAAAGCTTCCCAAAGCCAAATGTGCAACAAAAAAAGGTCATGGTTGCTGCTTGGTGGTCTGTCTGGATGCTGGTCTGATCCACAACAGCTTTCTGAATCCCAGAGAAACCATTACATTTGAGAGGTATGCTAAGCAAATCAATGAGATGCACTGAAAACTACAACGCCTGCAGAAGACATTGGTCAACAGAAAGAGACCAATTCTTCTTCACAACAATGCCCGATCGCACTTTGCACAGCCAACGCTTCAGAAGTTGAACAAATTGAGCTACGAAGTTTTGCCTCATCTGCCATATTCACCTGACCTCTCGCCAAATGACTATCACTTCTTCAAGCATTTTGACAACTTTTTGCAGGGAAAAGGCTTCCACAACCAGCAGGATGCCGAAAATGCTTTGCAAAAGTTTGTGGAATCCCGAAGCACAGATTTTTACGCTACAGGAATAAACAAACTTATTTCTCCTTGGCAAAAATGTGTTGATTGTAATGGTTCCTAATTTGATTAACAAAGATGTGTTTGAGCCTTGTTATAATGATTTAAAATTCATGGTCTGAAACTGCAATTACTGGTGCACCAACCTAATACTAAAGGGTATTTTCAATTCTTTTTTTAAAAGTCCATATTACTTTTCTGAATCCAGGAAAGCAACTTATGGAACATAACCTGAAATCTACTCTTGCCACTGGCTAAAACCATTTGTTGTGTCATCATATTCAGACAGCAAATAGAGGAAGAAGTAATTGTTAGCTTATCTCTCAAACAATCTAGATGAAATATGAGCCTTATTGGCCTATTAGTATTTAGTTGGTAACTAAGCTTTCTTGGATGGGATCCAAGAAAGAACAATCTTATGAGAAATTTCTCCAGATAATGCATAATTTTACATTTCCAGTATTTAAGTCTATAAAAGTATAGACTGCCTACTGAGTCAACTAATCAGCTTATCTTCTCTTCAGTGTAGGATCTGATCTTTATGTTTGCAAAGTGCTTGCTACAACAAAACAAGTAGTCAGAAAACCAAATCTTATATTCAAGCATGGCTCCTGTGCCTAACATTTAAATTTTCTTTCATTTATCAAGACATTTTTCCCCACAATAAAATAGTCATTGCAGTCCTTCAAGCATAATTCCTTACCTCCTAAATGCTAAGTTTTTAAAATATCTCATGTATTCGTCTTCGCCAGATAAAACTCTAGAATCACAAATTACATTTCTGTTAAACCAAAACAATACCCACTTTAAATAACTCTTCTCCCACAAGCACCTACAGAGACACCAAAAGCAATCCTAGTTACAGTTGAGCCTATGGTTTCCAATCTCTGAGTACCATTCCCAAATGAGAAACTGACTTAAATACTACCTAAAAAAAGGCATATTTCACGAAAAGGGGCCACTCAGCTTACTTTTAACTCATAAATACGTTCAAAGTTTGCCAAAGCAGGTCAACTCCTCAATAAAAGACAGTATAAACAGTAGTTCCCAATTATGCTAGTCTTGGACATCCTGCTCTTAGTGTCAAGTGTTGTTTGCTATATTATTTTTAAGGTGTTTTGAGAATATGAACACCACAACCAGATCCAACAAATGCAAATGAAGCAGAAGCACTCAAATTGTTAGCAAAAAGGGATGACAGAGAGAGATGGACAGAAAGTAATGAGACAACTTTATATAAGTCAATCTATAATACATAAATACATAGAATACAAAGATGAATTATTTCTTTCTATGGTAATCTGAACTGTAAGTGGCCTCTAAAACTAGATTCTCAATTTAGCTATATCGAATATTAATTACTAAAGGATACCTCAGAACACTCAGTTATATTTTAAAAGCTTCATATGGGTGAGCATTATTTACTTGATTTACATTTAAAAATCAAATAAATGAGAAGACATTAACAAAAACTGAAATGATTTATAACTTAGAAGAATCATTATCAAATATAAAACAGCTCTCTGGCTGTTACACCTTTTAGACAGAACCCTCATTGCTGGCAGTTAGGTATAACAAAAAAAAGTCAGGCTTTGGAACCAGGAAGACATGAGTTTGAGCACTAGTGTACCACATCCCAGACACAAACTTTCTGAATTTATTTTTTCATCTCTAAAATGGGAATATCAATTACCTACCTTGAAGAATTATTATAATGATTAGTAAAAATATATTTAAAGCACCTGGCACATAGTAGCCAGTGAAGAAATACCAGCTGCTATTATTTTATTACTCATAAGCACATCCATGGAAGAGGATATAAGGGACATGGTAAGAAGATAAATTAGGGCCTAGTTTACATTTAACAGCTAAAACAAAACAAAAACAAAAAACATCCTGATTAAGTGAAACTTCTGTTCACATTTTATACATATGATATTACAGCTCCTCCTTATAAATACATAAAATCCAAACTTAGCTACAGGTCTACTTATTTTGGAGCTAAATAAAAATAAAAGATTATCACACCATAAAGCAGATGCTTTAAAGAACAGGTGAGAGGGTTTCACCATTGGGGAAAAAAATGCCAAAACTCAGATATAAAAATGCTAATGAAAGGAGAGTAAAAGATTCCTACCTTTAAACCGACTGCTATAAGATCTGTAACAACACTGTATGGAAAAAGTAAAAAGAGAAAATGGAAAACAAAGTTAGAGAACAAGTTTTTAAAAGACAGAGATAATAAGATTAAACGAAAAAAAGCATTACAATAACAAATAATAAAAATAAGAATGTGATGAGTTGTGAAATGTTAATACAAAGAAAAGTGATAGGACAGTCTAGCAACAGCAGAGTACAAAAGCAAATTCCTCATAGCAATGTAAGAAACAAGTAACTATCTTTTATCATTTAGAAAAATATAGTTGTGCTTTAATAAAATGAATATGTATTTATCCATTTACTTCTATTTAACAAATACAAATCAAAGCTTAAAATCACCAAATTCGTTCTTTTAAATCATTGGCATGAATTATCATGTCTAAAATTTTAAATGAAACAAAACCAGTGCTTGGATTTTACAGAAATAGAAGGCATCTTGCAAATCTGCATTTACCACCCAAACTGCTCACCAAAATATAGTGAAGACAGTCTCTCAGAACTAAAATAAATACAAACATCAAATTTCAGACATCAAAATTTTCAAAGACTTGCTTTTAAAAAAACTCTAGCATGTAAAAACTGTGTTTAAGTATAAATTATCTCTTAGAAGGAAATGAACACATACACACACAAAAGACAGTTGGGATTTGAGGAGGAACTAGAAAGATATGTTGACTGGTGGTTTGTGGTTTGCTTTTTAACTATCCAAAATAAAGAAAAAGGTCCTTTTTCAGGCTGTGGGAAAATGTAGAAATTTAATTAGTCTCCTGAAGGCAAAAATTCACTGTATTCAAAACCACACCTTTTAAGACCAGGGTGTAAAAACCCCTATAAAGTCTTGCCATACAAACATTCATCTCATCTAACCCCAAAGAAACAGTATTCGATTAATAGTTTATCTTCATATCTCCTAAAAGAATGCTACAAATAAATTCTACATATTGTTAATAACCTAAATGTCATCCTTACTTCATAAATGTAAACAAATACATGACTCTTGATTGGTTAAAGATGCAAATCGGACAATAACTGCAGATATTTAATATTCCTGACTTCTGAAACTTGATATTCATTTGTCTAAAATTTAAATGTGGTAAGTAACTCTGATGTTTTCTGCATAAAAAATAAGATTGTGTATTATTATGATCATTGGTCCTGACGCAAAGAGCAAATCATGCTCCCACTTGAACTTCCAAATGAACTTACCTTCCAGTATCTGTATCATTGCCCTACATATTTAAACTTATAAACACATTCTTAGCTTTAAAACCACAAATAGGATGAAGGGAGAGTTAAGTTCTTAAATATGATCAAAAAGTAAGCTTGCACTTCATAGTTATCCAAGAGTTTGACAGCCAAGACACAAAACTCAAGAGTCCTCTTTATTATAACTATAAATTTTATGACACAAAAACCAAGCCTGCTTCCTTATTGATGTTAAATCTTCTAATGACAATTAACTACACATAATGAAATACTAATTTCGCAGCCTTCCTGAACTGAAATATTGGCATAACACAAATCATTAAGATTGCAAAATTTTGCATACATATAAAATGTAACCGAACAAGGTAATGTGAAATAGGACTTCAGCGATATTCTCAGAGAAGCTTCAATTATTATAAAAACAATACTCTTAAAGAACATCATAACCTAAAAGTAAAAAAAATATTTTTAATAAAACTGTTTTAAAAAGATCACAATCTGAATAAAACCTAAAACTTCACTTTGCTGTCTAGCAGAGTGTAATTATGCATTCAAATGAGTTAATCCAATCTATCATATACACTTAACATTGTGAAACTAAGATAAATGAAATCTAACAAGGGCAAAAACTGTTGGAAGATTCCATCCTCTTTACACGGCATGACAAAAATCATCAACTATATGGCAACATGTAAACGGCTTTTATTGTTCAAACAAGTTCCATATATTCCACAACCAAGAGGCTTACAGAAATCTCGTCACCAAAAGTAACAGGCCAAACAAAACCTCAAATGCATAAAGGGAATAAATAAATGGATTTCTAGTCTCTAATACAGCTGGAGATTTTTTAAAACCTTGATGTATACTATAACCAAGATCCTGATATAGTTGTTTCTTTAATTAATAAAATATGTCAGGTCACACCCCATCTCCCTGAGTCCCCAGAGAACTATTTATATAGGTGATTCTAAATATTTTTATTTGAGTCATAGACCCCATTAAATTTTTGAGCATTTGAAATCTCCCCGAAAATTCCACGTACACAATATTTTACATACACGGCAGCGAATTCACTAAGTTTTTTGCGGGAGAGAGTGGTGAAGGGGGAAGCTTCCATGGTCACTAAGTCCAGATGCCTGGTGTACAGAAATCGTTAACATATCCCACAGCACAAGTCAGGAAACCTCGGCCAGTCCCCGGCAGCCCAGGGACCCGCGTGGGGCCGCAGCTCCGGGCCAGGTCGCCGCCCAGACGCGCACCGACGCGTGCACTCGCCGTTCGCTACTCTGCGGCCACTCGCCTCGCCGCCCGGGAAAGCTCCACCGTTCGCCCCACCTCTCCGGTAAACACGAACTCCCCCAGCGGGAGGACGCCCGCCCCGAGCGCCGCCTCCGCCTCCCCCAGCGCCGCGCACCATTTTCTGAGAGGAAGTGTCGGGAGGCTGGGCCGGGCTCCCCGGACTCTGGGCGCGCAGGGCGGACCCCCGCACCGGCGGCCGGACCGGGCTTTCCTCCGCTGCCCGGCGTGCGGCGTGAGGCTGTGAAGGGGCGGACATTAAGGACATAACGCGAGGGGGAAGGAGAAGCTGCGGCAGACGGCGCCTCCGCAAAGCGGAGATCCCCACCGAGACGCCCGGAAGCCCCGCAGTCAGGCTCCGCCGGGGCCGCTCCTCCGGCCGCCGGCGCCGCGCCCCGCTCCCCAGCCCGGGCGCGTCCCGCCAAGAGCCGAGAGGAAGCGGGGCCAGCGCAGCCCGGCGCGGCCGCCGCGCCGCCGAACACTTACCCATCCATGGCCCAGATGGAGAAGCGCACAGTACAGGCACTGACGGGCTCACCGCGAGCGGAGGGTGCGGGTGGCGGCAGCAGGGCGGCTCCGGGGACGCGCCAGGGGCGCCTCTTCCGAGCCCCGGCGGGTCGGAGGTGGAGAGAGAGTGGGAAACAGGGGCGGGGACCGGGCACGCTCCCGCCACCGCCGCGCCCCCGCCTTCCCCACCCCGCGAGCGCGTCCCCGCCTCGCCTGACCCCGCCCCTCGGCGTCGCGCCCTCCCTCGGGGCCCGCCCCTACGCTCGCGCCCACTCTCGCCCCGCTCGCAGTCGGCCTCCGGCGCGGCTCCAGGGCGCCCTCTTCCCGCCGTCGCCGAAAGACCCCGCCCGGGCCTCATCCCGTGCGCGCCCCCCAGCTTCCCTTCTGCGTTCGCGGGAGCGCGCTCCTTGTACTTCCCGCTCCGCGGAGCGCCCCGCCCGGCCTCCCGCGGCCCCGCGGGCCTTCCGGCTTCGCGGACTGGGCGGCCAAGCTTGAACACCTCCCTCTGCTGGCGGGAAAACCCTTGGGGACCTGACTCCCGAGAGTAGGTAGGAATGTCCCGCCAGAACCCCAGTTCCGAGGTGGAAGTGCCTCGGGTGCGCGCGCCTGTAGGTGGCACGTCCAGCGGCCAGGCGCTGGCTGTGGGCTTCGGAGCCCCGGGCCCTGCAGCCCGAGGAAGCCCAGGCTCGAGACACGGGAGAGGGCGCCCCAGCCTGTGCGGGACCCGCCCGTCGCCAGCCCCGCGCTCGGAGTCGACCACCGGCACTCGCACCGGCCTAATAGCTGTGTAAGGGACGATGAATGAGGGTAAAGAGGGTGCCCCGGACTGGAGAACACTTGAATTTTTGTATAGTTGTGGTCTCGGTGCTTTTCAACCCGACCGTCTGGTATTGAATTTATATGAAACATTCATTGCACAAATATATAATGGCCACTGTAGTGCTAGCATTTTATAAAAGTTTACTCACTCATTCCTCCCTTGAGGGGGAAAAAAAACTCCGAGGAAGGGATTCAGGTGAAAATACAGTCACGAATAGAGTGATTAGTCCACCGTTTCACAGCCAGGAAACGGTTTCCTTTCCTCTAGTCTAGGGTAAAAAAAAATATATATATATATATGTATATATGTATATATATATATGTGTGTGTGTGTGTGTGTGTATGTGTCACTAATAACAGCACACTTGCTTTTTTCCCTTTTATAGTCTGTTTGTAAAATTGACTGATTTTTCAATTCACAGATTACCAAAACATAAACCACTAAACGCTGTGCTCAACAAATTCTTAACTGCCTAAGTATGAAGAGGGGGCTGCCCTTCCTCTCCCCAGCCTCCTCATTTGATAAAGCCAGTAACAAGAATCTCAGTCATCTATCCTTGCTAATTTCCTGCTTTTAAATAAGTGGGTGCTACTAAAAAGATTTCAACTGCAGACTCATCCATCAGTCAGTATTTCTTGAGTATCTACTATGTGCCAAGCATTGCAGCACTGCAGGAATACACAAGAAAATCAGGTTCCAGTCTTCATGGATGATTGGGTTCCTCAGCTGATGTCTTTTTTTTGGCAGAAAAAAAAAGAAAACAAAAACAAAGACAAACCCCCCAGAAAACAGTTTCAAATAGCTCGGGTATCTAATTCTGTGAGATCATTTTTAATATATCTAACGTCAATCTTTCATCCCAAAATGTCAAATATATTTTGTTTTGTATGGTAAGTTCAGATATTAAGTTGCATCTGTAAACATCGCTACCCTACATTGCCAGACGGAAATTTAAGATGTCAGCAAGATAACTAGCTTCTGCAATTTATTGCTGTATTTGGGATATAATCTGTTGATGAAATTTCCTTAATTTTATTTAGGTACACAAATAGTATAAGCATAGATGCTCATTTTGAAAAATTCAAACAATATTAAAAAGTTATAACTTTTTTTTTCCCAAACCACATCCTGCCCATGATAATCCTTTTTTTTTTTTTTTTGAAGAGACAGAGTTTGTTCTGTCGCCCTGAGCAGACAGAACAATGCAGTGGCATCATCATAGCTCACTGAAACCTCAAACTTTTGGGCTCAAGTAATCTTCCTGCCTTAGCCTCCCTACAGACACATGCCACTGCACCTGGCTACTCTATCTATCTTTCTTTCTTTCTTTCTTTCTTTCTTTTTTTTTAGTAGAGACAAGATCTCTTTCTTGCTCAGGCTGGTCAGGAACTTCTGAGCTCAAGTGATCCTCCTGCTTCAGACTCACCGGAGTGCTAAGATTACAGGGATGAGCCACCTCGCCTGGCCCTGTAACAATTTTTTGTGCATCCTTCTAGACCTTTACCATTTATATTATATTTCCTTTTTTTCACCTAAAAATCCTGGGTATTTTTTTCATTTCAATACTTTTAATCTACTTAATTCTT
Source organism: Varecia variegata (assembly GCA_028533085.1). NCBI lineage: Eukaryota > Metazoa > Chordata > Mammalia > Primates > Lemuridae > Varecia > Varecia variegata. The sequence goes on from CM052443.1 coordinate 111,451,547, forward strand.
TTTAATACTGCATAGTATTTCATAATTTTATAAGTTAACCCTTTCCAAAATAGTAGAAATTTGCATTGTTTCTAATTATTCAGTATAACTAACAATGTTGCAGAAAATATCATGCATGTATGAACATCTTTGTACACATATGATTACATCTGATAGATTCCTAGAAGCAGAATATCAGAACAAAGGATATAAGCATCTCAAATTTGATAAATATTGCCAAAATGATTCCAAACAGATTGTACCAATTTATAATTTCTATATTTAAAAAAAAAGTTACGTCTCTCTTAGCTCCATGCCTTCATTTAAGTAGAATAACAAATTTCAATATTAAACAATAAATGTGAAGTGTATCTAAAACTCATCCACACTAACAATAATTCTGCAAAGTCAGCAGTGTAACAACAGCGTACCTGACTGAATTTAACAATAGTGTATGACATTTCCTAAATACTTAAAGTCCAGTTTTACAGCAGAAGCCTAGATATAAGGAGACAGTTTACAACAGAAAACAAGGTGAAACCATTCCTTTTCCCCTGCCCCTTGGTCCTAAATTCAAAGAACTTTTTATGGATTGAACTCTATGGGTTTGTGAGTCACTCTGACTCAGTAACAGTAGATAGCATGGCGTTTAGTTCTTCAAGGACCATTTTTAGAAGGTAGCTGTTCCCATAGCCTACATGACATGGAAGAGCCATGGCCTTCTATAATCTCAGCAGAAGTTTGAGTTTCTGGAATGATCTAAGAGCACCCATCTGACCTAGCTTGGTGTTAGAGCTTTATGTTATGTATACTGGCTTCTTGATGGTGAAGAGCGTAACATTTTTTTCTATTTGCTAATTGTTCTATATAGTTTCACATAATAGTTTATAAATTTCTAACATTTTATCTTCCTGTGTTTTCTAATACGCCTAAGAAATTCCCCTGAAACACCTTTATCTGATAAGAGACCCCACACAAACACACACATTATATTTCGACAAAATGTAACCTTTGAACACTTGCCTTAAGGCATTCCAGTAGGCAGTGGTTAGTTAACATTTAACCAACATTACCTTATTCATGTTTACAAGTGAAACTTCTTAAGATATAAAGTAATAGGCCGGGCACGCAGTGGCTAATGCCTGTAATCCTAGCACTCTGGGAGGCCAAGGCGGGAGGATCGTCTGAGCTCAGGAGTTCAAGGCCAACCTGAGCAAGAGCGAGACCCCGTCTCTACTAAAACTAGAAAGAAATTATATGGACAACTAACAATATATATAGAAAAAATTAGCCGGGCATGGTGGCGCATGCCTGTAGTCCCAGCTACTTAGAAGGCTGAGGCAGGAGGCTGGCTTGAGCCCAGGAGTTTGAGGTTGCTGTGAGCTAGGCTGACGCCACGGCACTCTAGCCTGACGCCACGGCACTCTAGCCTGGGCAACAGAGTGAGACTCTGTCTCAAAAAAAAAAAAAAAAGATATAAAGTAATACAAAAATGCGAATATAAGTCAGATGTAATACCAGGTATTACGTGAATCTGGGAAGGTGGACATTTTAATATCAGTTTATCCCATGACAAATACAAAATCATAATCACTAACGTGTTCCCTAATATAGAAACATCTGAAATTATACTGAGTGAAAAAAGCCAATCTGAAAAGGTTACATACTATATGATTCCATTTCTATAACATTCTCAAAATAACAAAATTATAGAGATGAAGATAAGTGGGTGCCAAGGATCAGGAACAAGATGGGAGGATGTAGAGAGGGAGGGGACTGTCTATGACTATAAGGTAGTAGCAAGGAGAATATTTGTGGTGATAAAACAGTTTTGTATCTTGATTATGGAGGTGGTTATATGAATCTACATATGATAAAATTGCATAGAACTTTAGATATACACAAGTGCATGTAAAAGTGGCAAAATCTGGCTGAGCACAGGTGGCTCATAGTTGTAATCCCAGCACTTTGGGAGGCAGAGGCAGGAGGATCGTTTGAGGCCAGGAGTTCGAGACCAACCTGAGCAGCATAGTAGGACCCTATATCTACAAAAAAATAGAAAAATTAGATGTGCATAGTGACACATGCCTGTAGTCTCAGCTACTTGGGAGGCTGAGACAGGAGGATCACTTGAGCCCAGGAGTTCAAGGCTGCAGTGAGCTATGATGACACCACTATGCTCCAGCCTTGTGACAGAGATGCTGTCTTAAAAAAAAAAATTCTGAAGATTTATGAATTGTACCAGTGTTAGTTTCCTGGTTTTGATAGTATAATGTAGTTATTAAGATGTCCCCATTTTGGGAAACTGGGGAAGGGTACACAGGACCTCTTTGTATGATCTTTTAAACTTCCTGTGAATTTATAATTATTTCAAAATAAAACAATAAAAACAGAAACCCCAGCTGAGTGTTCCCTTCATACTTGTTGTTATTTGTTCAATAGTTAAGCAATGATAAATTTCAAAGGCTTAAGAAAAATGTTTTTGTTATTTGTTTAATAGTTAAGCAATGACAAACTTCAAAGGCTTAAGAAAAATGGGAGTACAATTCATATTTTCAGGCTGTATCAACTTGGTAGGTTATAATAGCCAACACACACTGAGTCTGACAGACTCTCCAATCTGTTGAATTATGAACCTTTCTTCAAAGTCCCTCCCAACTCTTTGAGGAGGTGCCATGAAAGTGTCTCCTATCTGATCACTGACCTCTCAGCTACTGGGAATCACGTCCATTTTCATCATCCAGTGTCTGACTCTGATGTAATCATCTCTAACATGCCCAGTACCTGGTATGGAGGACTCCTATGTCTACGCTGAAGATGTGGTCCCCATCACTTTCTATAGTATGACTTGCCAGCCTATGCCAAAGTTGCACTGGATTTTTGGAGCACTTTCCAGAAGAGAGGAGGATTTCTTTCCCGTATCTTTTTATGGTACTATATCACCCAGGTCCCAATGTCTCTTAGTTTTTTAATAAAATAGCCCTTTCTGTTTTTACTCACAGAAAATCTTCCTTTAGGATTTAGGCCTGAATCCATGGAAGCTAGGCCAGAGAACTATCTGATAATTACTACTGTTCTAAGAATCATCATTGCCCTTAAGCACTGGCCTTTTGTCCTTAAAACTGGTGCCCCCACCCCTGCCCCCATTCTCTACCTGAGGATGAGTTCTTAAGCTAGAAGTCTCCTTGGCCCCACTTTGAAGTAGACCTCTTAGATTCTAATGATAGAAGCAGTTTAAGGGGGACTAGATCTCTTGGAAATAGAGATTATCTCACCTCTTCAGTGTATTTGTATCCTAGAGTGAATGCCGAACCCTTTTTAGTTTTGACATGGGACACAACTCTGAGAGAGAGAGAGAGAATTCTAACCACTAACCTTATTTATCAGAGAATTAGAAAAAGGACACTATTTGGGTTAGAGGAACACCTCTGCCTGGGCAATAAACTGAATAACACTGTATGGTGGTTAAGAGGATAATCTAGAGCCAGACTAGCTAGGTTAGAACCTTAATCTCCAGCGCTTACTGAAAGTATGAGCTGGAACAAGTTACTTAACCTCTCTGTACTTCAGCTTCCTGAACTATAAAGTGGGGGTAATAATAGTAATTATCAAATAGCTTTTTTGAGAGGCTTAAATGAGTCAATACATATGCTTAGAATGGTGTTTAGCACATGTAAGTGCTCAATATGTTTACATTTATTAATAATTATTTTGTATTATTGTTATGAGTTTACAAAACAGAAAACTTCCTTGAGAGCACAATTTGGGAATCATTTATTTAGTGTATACTGTGGAATGGTGCTACTCCACAAACTGTTACTTGTCCCTAACAAGATAGCAATAGAGTAATAGAATGTCTAGAAACTTTTATAGCAATCTTTGACAGAAAAATATTATTTTTGTTGAGTCTCATACTAAAGAATTTGGAGACCGGGCGTGGTGGCTCACGCCTGTAATCCTAGCACTCTGGGAGGCCGAGGCGGGTGGATTGTTTGAGCTCAGGAGTTCGAGACCAGCCTGAGCAAGAGCGAGACCCCGTCTCTACTAAAAACAGAAAGAAATTATATGGACTGCTTAAAATATATAGAGAAAAATTAGCCGGGCATGGTGGCGCATGCCTGTAGTCCCAGCTACTCGGAAGGCTGAGGCAGAAGGATCGCTTGAGCCCAGGAGTTTGAGGTTGCTGTGAGCTAGGCTGACGCCATGGCACTCACTCTAGCCCGGGCAACAGAGTGAGACTCTGTCTCAAAAAAAAAAAAAAAAAAAAAGAATTTGGATTAATATTCTGTATTTGTTTTTATTTCAATTATTATATATAGTCTTACTCTAGGACTTTCTATATCAATATTCTGGCATACTTGTTTCATCTATAACTCTACCCACTCTCCACCACTCAGTTTTTTTTTTTAGGTAAAATTTACATATGTTGAAATGCACAGATGTTAAGTCTACAGTTTTCTTTTAAAGGATACACTCATGTAACATTATACACTCTGGACTGCTTTTAACACATTGACTGCCACACTAGAAAAAAAATTTTTTTTCCTTGGGGCCACGGTGTTTTATTATGAAAGTAGAATAAAAACTTCAAAAACAAAATGATCCTTTCTAATTTAATGAAAAATTTGTTATTTTTTATTATTTTCTGTACGTGAATTATATGCAATTAAATTGAATTATCAATATTAATTAATAAGAACATCAATAAGATTTTCATGAACCAACTGCAGGGTTTTGCCCAACGGGCCACCCATCTCGTAACATATATGCTACACCATGGCAGCGTGAGTTGCCTGTGCACTACATGGCTCCCAAGGTAAAGAGATGTGTGAGTTACATGTTTCACAAGTCCCAGGGCTCAAAACTAGTGTGAGTTAAATACAACTCACATGGCAGTTAATGTGTTAAAGAAAATACTCTCCAGCATTGGCTTAAATAGTTTTCTTATAATGGAAGTAAGCATTTGGAAACATAAAACTAAATTCTTACATAATAGCATACTAAAATAGATTTAAAAGTTAAATGTAAAAATTCCCAAACCAGCTGAAATCCAAATGAACAGTTATTAATTTTGAAAGACAAAATTGTTTGGCTAAAAAAATACACACTTTGTTCACAGCATGAATATAGTGCTGACTCCTACAACGAAGGTTCTTTGGGGAATGGTACTCAATTGATATTTGATACTGAAAATATTTAATAACTGGTACTAAATGGGCACCAACCATTCAGAGCAATGTTGGCTGTAAGCAACTGGCAGAGCCAAATCTACGGATGGTAGCTGAGTAGTAGCCGGGATATAACTTCACTACAGTAGGCTGCATGACAATGACTCTATTGTATCAAAAACTGTCTATGTACAATACCTTCATTTCTTAGCATGCATTGAAATCATTTGCCCTCTATCTGAATTAAATGCATCATTTACATACCAAGCCTCTCTGTTCTTTTCTCATTAGCTCAAGACAATCAAAGTGGCACTAATGTGTGATAAAGCAAATACAAATGTAGGCACTAAATTCACATGGCAGCACTTTTTTGTAAAATAGTTATCCACATGATCCAGAATATAATTATGTGAAGTTTTAACTATTATACACACAAATGTGAAAGATTGAAACTTTTTTTTGCAAAAGACCCTACCTTCATGATGTATTTACAGGCCCATTTAAGAAACATTTACCTGGAACAGTTTCTCGAACTTGAGTCATTCTAATACCACCTCCAGGATTCTTGCTCTATCCATGTACCATCTTTACCCTTGTTTACTTAACATTTTTCTTAAATCACCTTGCTTTTTTATGTAAATTACATATTTTAAAAGGAAACTTTATATAACTGTCATAAATGGAAAACCAGTATCATCTGTCAGAAGGCTGTCGTAAATAAAAATAAATACAATGAAAACAAAAAGCATTATTAAATTCTAACTAGCTTCTGTTTTCTGCTGAAAGCTTTGAGCCAAAGGCCTCTCTCTCCTTTTGATAAAAAGGGTGATTACCAAGTGTTTTGCATACTAGCACCAAAAGGAAAATTTTCTTTTATTTCTGGCTTTCTAAGAATTTCTATTTTTTTTGATTTTAGAGACAAGGTCTTGCTGTGTCACCCCGGATGGAGTGCAGTGGCTCAATCATAGCTCATTGCAGCCTCCAACTCCTGGGCTCAAACGATCCTCCCCCCTCAGCCTCCCAAGTAACTGAGACTACAGGTGTGGGCCACCATGCCCAGCTAACTTTTTTATTTTTTGTAAAGACGAGGTCTTGCTGTGTTGCCCAGGCTGTTGTCAAACTCCTGGCCTCAAGCAGTCCTCCTGCCTTGGCCTCCCAAAGTGCTGGAATTCCAGGCATGAGCCACTACACCTGGCCTTTTTCTAAGAATTTCATCAGGTAGGCCGGGCGCGGTGGCTCACGCCTGTAATCCTAGCACTCTGGGAGGCCGAGGTGGGTGGATCG
>CM052443.1:111477695-111506806 GCA_028533085.1 Varecia variegata
TGGGGATGCTAATGACATCTAGTGAGTAGAGTCCTGCAATTCTACATTGCAGGGTAGAGGCAGCCCCCTACAACAAAGAATTATCTAGTCCAAAATGTCAATAGTGTAGAGGTTGAGAAACCCTAGTTTAAAGTCATCTGTGTGTCTTTTTATTTACCTGGCTTAACCAATGAGGTTTTTGATTTATCTCCTGAGGGCTCTGTATATTTAAAGCATTTGTCCTTCATCATATGTGTTACATATATTTTTTTATATTTTTTTGTGTTGCATCTTGACTTTGATTATACTATTTGTTTAACATGAAGAAATGTGTTTATGAAGCCAGAGTTATCAATCTTCTAAGGCTTAAAAGCCTTTTTTGTGACAAGCCTGTAAGTCCATCTTGAACCAGGATCTTTTTTTAATTGGTGTTCTTCTAGTATTTTTATGGTCTTATATTTTTATAATATATATATATAATATTTTTTGCACTCAGATTTTCTTTATTCACCTGAGATTTATTTTGTTATAAGAAGTGAGTTAGGAAGCCCACTTGATTTTGGTTCAGATGGCTGCCCATTTGTCCCAGCAGCATTGACCTAATAGTTAATCCTTTCTCTTCTGTTAGAAATTCCACCTCTATCATATGTTAAATTCTTGTTTGTTTAGAGGTCTGTTTCTGGATTTTCTGTTCTGCCACTTTAATCTATTCATGCACCTACCAAACCATTTTAATTGCTCTAGATTTATAAAATGTGTTAGTATCTGGGAAGGGTAGTTCCCACCTCATTTGGAGTATTTTTCAGAATTTTCCTGGTTATTCTTGGGTGTTTATTTTTCCAAGTGAACTTTAAAATAGTTTGTATAGTTTCAAAAAAATAATTGCTCCTTTTAAAAATAGTTAACAAAAATTTCATCACATTTACCTGATGTTGACATACTAGGGAATTTTAGTAAATTAAAGTGTAAGTTAGCTCTGCATTAGCAAGTTTTAGCCATCTATCAATAGTACTGAGAAATTTGGAACCTTGCCTTGAAGTGCTCTTGCTTTCTATATTCTGGTACTAATGCTTTGGAGCTGGAAGATTTCCTTATAGTGGTACACATCCAGGATCCCTTTGTCATTTTTCCTGACAATAGCAGAAACTCTGAGTGAGGAAGAAAATGCCCTTTATCCTACTGGGAATCAATCCAACTATACCAAAGGAAAAGGGATAGGGCTTTTTAAAGCAATAGTTGGGACATTTTCTTATAAATACTTACATTAAAAATCACTTTAATGTTCTATGTATACAACCTTTTGTGGTAAAAAAGGGAAAATTATACATACACATAGAGTGTATTTTATATAAGTATATGTGTGTGTGTTTGCATATTTTTGAAAAAAATACAAAAAAGAAAAACTAGAAGTTAATGAAGCTGGTCATCTACAGTAGGTAAGAGGTCAGACTTCTTTGAGTGTACGTTTTTTTTTAATTTATTTTTTTATAGACAAGGTCTCACTCTGTTACCTAGGCTGCTGTGCAGTGGCACGATCATAGCTCACTGCAGCCTCAAAGTCCTGCTTCAGCCTCCCGAGTAGCTGGGACTACAGGCACATGCCATCACGCCTGGTTATTTTTCAGATTTTTTTGTAGAGATGCCATCTTACTATATTGACCAGGCTGGTCTCAAACTTCTGGCCTCAAGTGATTCTTCCACCTTGGCCTCCCCAATTGCTGGGATTTCAGGTGTGAGCCACTGCACCTGGCCACTGAGTGTACATTTTTATAAAATGTTGACTTTGTATCATGTACATATTTTATAACATCCCTCACCAAAGAAAGATGAGAGGACAGAAAAAATAAAACTGAATGCCAAATGAACTTAACTCTGTATTAAACTTATCACATAAATATACGGAGAAAAAGAACCAATTCAAGTAATTTTTGACATAGTAACTTGTACATTTTTAGAGGGACTTGTTCTAAAGACAAAAAGAAGTACAAAGGAATCCTGAACTTTACTTAGTAGATTTATTATTGGTAGTGGTAATAGTGTAGTAATTCTAATACTATTGTGTGTTATAGTATATACCTACCTCTTGTTGCTCTACCTCTTTAACAGAAGAACAGATGGGATTCTGTTGCTCTTGTCATGGGTGAGAGCATGTTATCGGATCCTGGAAAGCCTTTTTATATTTCTTTTTTCTTTTCTTTTCTCTTTTGTTTTGTTTTGTTTTCTTTCCTTTTCTTTTCTTTTTTCTTTTCTGAGACAGTCGCACTCTGTCGCCCCAGCTAAAATGCAGTGGTGTCATCATAGCTCACTGTAACCTCAAACTCCTGTGCTCAAGCAATCCTCCTGGTAGTACAGGCATGTGCCACCAAGCCCAGCTAATTTTTCTGTTTTTTTGTAGAAATGTAGTCTCGCTCTTGCTCAGGCTGGTCTCGAACTCCTGACCTCAAGCAATCTTCCCAACTGGACCTCCCAGTGTGCTAGGATTACAGGCATGAGCCACCATGCCCAGCCCTTTTTATAATTCTTTTTTTTCTTTTTTTGCTATACATACATCTTTATTATTTTTTTAAAATTTCAGTACTATTTGAGTCAAAGTTGTAAGTGTGCCCATATTCCAGATAGTGTGATTATGAATTTACCCATCCCCTCCTCCTGTTAGGTGTGAGTTTACCCATCCCCTCCTCTGCCTCCCACCAGCTCCAATTTAATGGTCAGTACATATGGTGTTTGTTTTTCCATTCTTGTGATACTTCACTTAGAAGAATGGTCTCCAGTTCCATCCAGCTTAATACAAGAGTAATTATTAGTTCATTTTTTTTTAATGGCTGAGTAGTACTCTGTGGTATACATGTACCACATTTTATTAATCCACTTATGTGTTGATGGGCACTTGGGTTGTTTACACATCTTTGCAATTGTGAATTATGCTGCTGAAAACAGGATCCGCACCTCTTACCACTCAGGAAAATCAATTTACAATGGATAACAGACTTAAATCTAAGGCACGAAACCATAAGAATTTTAGAAGAAAATGTTGGAAAAACTCTTATAGATATTGGCCTAGGCAAAGAATTTATGAAGAAGACCCCCAAAGCAATCACAGAAACAACAAAAATAAATAAATGGGACCTGATCAAATTAAAAAGCTTCTGCCCAGCCAAGGAAACAATCACTAGAGTGAATAGACACCCTACAGAATGGGAGAAAATATTTGCATGTTATGCATCTGATAAAGGGCTGATAACTAGACTCTATGAAGAACTCAGGCAAATCAGTAAGAAAACATCAAACAACCCCACTAAAAAGTGGGCAGAAGACATGAACAGAAACGTTTCAAAAGAAGACAAATGGCCAACAAACAAGAAAAAATGCTTAGCATCTCTAATCATCAGGGAAATGTAAATCAAAACCACAATGAGGTATCACTTAACTCCAGTGAGAATGGCTTTTATCAAAAAGTCTCAAAACAACAAATGTTGGCATGGATACAGAGAAATAGGAACACATTTTTATAATTCTTAACCTAGCCCGCAGGGCCTTTGTCTTTTCTCTTCCAGAAAACTATGTCACTTTTAACATCCCATCTTTGTCATAAAAACTGTCAAGGTCTGGGATTTCTATTTATCAAATGTTTAACCTAGAAGTTTTAACATGTATATATAACTTAGTAATGTCTAAAGTAAATAAAATCTTAGCATTCTTCCAACAATACAAGTACCTAGAAAAGTTAAACAATGTATTTTAATTCTACCTTTTTTTAACCCCACAACCATTTTATTATTGTTGTGCTTTTTTTTTTTCCTTTAGATTTCTGTACTTATTTACCAGTATCTTTGATTTTCATATTTTTTTGCATCTTAGACCTTCCATCTGGGAACACTTTTCTTCTGACCGAAGTATGTATCTTTTAGTAAATAAGACATAAGAATGAAAAAGTATATAGATTGGAATGAAATAAATAATGCTGTTGTTGTTTGCAGATCATATGATTAGCCTATACAAAAAGCCAAAATAATATATAATAAATTAATAATTATAAATTAATATTATAAATTAATATTAAATTAATATATAATAATATTATAAATTAATTATTATTAATAAAATAATAATAAATAATAATTAATAAAAGATTGACAAAGTTGCAAGACATAAATGTCAATGAATAAAAATAATTTTTCAATAAAAATAATTTAGATTTCTACATATGAGTAAAAATCTACAAGAAATATAATATTAGTGTATAGCAATAGAAATGAGAAGTTTAAAATCCCAAATATGGACCCTACCACAGAACACATAATCTATATTCATGAGCAAATAAATGTCTTACAGAATGGAAGGGGAGCTGGTACAGATTAAAAGAGAGTCTGATAAGATATAACAACTAAATGCATCGTTAGGTCCTTATTGGATCCTGATTTTATCAGGCCAACCATAAAAAGACATCGAGGTAGTTATAAACGTTTGAATATGGACAGATATTGGATGATATTGAGGAATTATTGTTAATTTTCTTAAGTATTATAATGGCACTGATATGTAAAAACTTTTGTTAGAGAAGTAAATATTGAAGTATTCATAGGTGAAATTATATGACCTCTGGTATTTACTCTTTGATAATTGCTTTCAAAATTTTGTAATTGAATAAATGTAAGAGCTTATTATACTCTTTTCTGTATTTTTGAATATATTTGAAAATTCCATAATAAAGATTTAAAAATGATCTTTAAATGTCTTTGCACTGATTCTTTATTAGTTGCAAGGGAAAGAAGGGTAACTCTACAGTGGAGAACTATGATGACACTATGGTTAGATGATCAAAATTAACATTACCAGTGAGTACATATGGACTTTTTGTGCTTCCCGATGTGATACACTGAGAAAGACACAATATCACATATTCTGGTGGGGAATAAATAACCTCAATCTAATTATGAGGAAATATCAGTTGAATACAAAATGAGGAACATTCTATTTTTTAAAAAAGGAGTGAGAACTATATTCTTCAAAAGGTCAATACCGTAAAAAACAAGAGAAGCTGAAAAAATGTTTTAAATTAAAGGATACTGAAGAGATATGACCACTAAATGCACTATCCGATCCTAAACTGGGTCCTATACTAGAGGGCAAAAATTGCTCTAAAGGGCATTATTGAGTCAATTGGCAAAATTAAAATACTGCTAATATGTATATTAGGTAAAAGTAGTTATTGTATTGATGCTATATTTATTGAAGTTGATAACTATTGAAGTGGATATATAGGAGAACAAGCTTTGATGTATTCAAATCACTTTTTTTTTTTTTCTTTTTGAGACAGAGTCTTGCTCTGTCACCTGGGCTAGAGTGTTGTGGCATCAGCCTAGCTCACAGCAACCTCAAACTCCTGGGCTCAAGCAATTCTCCTACCTCGGCCTCCCAAGTGGCTGGGATTACAGGCACACATCACCATGCCCAGCTAATTTTTCTATTTTTTTAGTAGAGACAGGGTCTCACTTTTGCTCAGGCTGGTCTCAAACTCCTGAGCTCAAGCGATCAATCTTTCCACCTCGGCCTCCCAGAGTGCTAGGATTATAAGTGTGATCCACTGCACCCAGCCAGTATTCAAATCACTCTTAAATGGCTTGGAAAAAATAAGATGGGATAGAAGGAGAAAGAGAGAGTGAGAGAGAATAAGCACAAATGCTAAAGCAGTGGGGTAAAATGTTTACAATATATGAATCTGGGTGAAGGGTATATGTGTATTTTTTGTACAATTCTTATTCTTGTAATTTTAAGTTTGAAATTATTTACAAATAAAACATTGAAAAAAGTTAAAAATAATGGAATACCCAGGAATAAAGCCAACAAAGATGTACAGTACCTTTCTGTAGGAAATTATACAATTATATTGAAAAGCATTATTTATTTTAAATAGAAAGCGATACCATATTTATGGATGGAAACACTCAGTACTATTAATATATAGATGTTGGTTCTTTCCATTTTGATTTATAGATTCAATACAATTTCTATCAAAATCTCAACTGACTTTGCTCATGCAATTAGAAAAGGTGATTCTAAAATATATGTGGAAGAGCAAAGGTGCAAGTATCACCAGGAAATTCTTGAAGAACAAATTGGAATTATTTGCCTCATCAGTTATCAAGACTGATAAAAGTATTATAAAGACAGTGTGGTCCAGGTAGACCAATGGAACAGAATAGAGAGCCTAGAAGCAGATCTATATAATTATGGAGATTCTGTTTATGATAGCAGACACTGAAGAGTTGTAGGAAAGATGGGCATTTCAGACTTGGACAGCTGGTTATTCATATAGGGAAAAATGTATTGGTCCCCTACCTGGGTTCATACACAAAAATTAATTCTAAATGGATTGAAGACCAAACTTTAAAAGATAAACCATTCCTGTCTGAGTAAGGTCAAAAATTAAAAAAAAAAAAAAAAAAAAAAAAAGATAAACCATAAAACTTTGAAAGACAAATTAATGCACTTGTAGATAAAGAAGGATTTCTTAAGACCCTAAAAGCACTGGCCATAAAAGATTCAAATTCCAGTACATTAAAATAAAGAATTTCTGTTCATCAAAGTATACTATGAAGATAGTGAAAAGGCAAACCACAATGGAGAAGATATTTGAATATGTATAATTTACATATGAGTCAATCAGAAAAAAATGGCAAAACAAATTAATAGGAATTTCACGGGAGAAGGAATGTGATCATTAATATGTGAAAGTAAGCCAAGCATGGGAGTGCGTACCTGTAGTCCCAGCTACTCCAGAGGCTGAGGCAGGAGGATCACCTTGAGCCCAGGAGTCAAAGCTGTGGTGTCCTATGATCACACCTGTGAATAGCCCCTGCACTCCAGCCTGGGCAAGGTAGTGAGACCCTATCTCTAGATAAAAAGAAAGAAAAAAGTTACATTCAACCTCATTAGTAATTGCAAAATTCAAATTAAAACCACTTTGAGATACTGTTTCAAGTTACCAGATTGGCAACAGTTTTTATATGTCAGATATTACCAAGTGTTGGGGAGGTTGTGGAGCTATGGGAACTCATATTCATTCACTGCTGCTGGTAGGAATTTAACCACTTTGGAAAGGGGTTTGGGATTACTTGGTAAAGTGGAACTTAAATGTGCGTTTCAGTTATCTATTGCTGTGTAACAAACTACCCCAGGATTTAGTAGTTTAAAACAACAATGACGTATTATTCACAGTTCTTTGGATTGACCGGGTTCTTATGTTCCACATACTATAAGTTGAGGTCATTCAGATGGCTGCATTTGGCTGGGAGCTTGGCTGGAGCTGCCATGTCCTAAGTAACCTCTTACCCTACAGGCTCTCTCTCCAATTGGCCTCTCATTGTTTGGTGATCTATTCACTTCTTTGTACCATGGCATCTGGTTTCCAAGAGATAGAAAATGGAAACTGCCAGCTATCAAATCCCAGAATGTCACTTCCATCACATTCTATTGGTCAAAAAAATTCATCAGGCTAACCTAGACTCAGAGAGAGGGGAAAACATATTCCTCCTCTTGTTGGAAAGAATGTCAAAGAATTTGTGGTCATCTTTGATCCACAATGATGTCCTGGAAGCCAGCAGTTTTACCAGTAGATATATGCCCTAAAGAAACTATTAAACATGTGACTGGAAAGTGTACACTAGAATATTTATAACAGCATTGTTCATAATAGAAAACAAACAACAAAAAACTCTAGGAACCACTCCATAAGTCCATAAACAGTACAATGAATATAATATGTTCCCATGTGAAATATTATATATTGGTGAAAATAAAATAAGTGTAGCTACTTGTACCAACATGGATGTATCTTCAGTCAGTGTGTGAAAGAAATGAATAGTAGAGTAAAAAATATTGTGTCTATTAGGTAAAGTTCAAAATAGGCAAAACCTGAGCAATGTATGTGATTAGGCAGGATTTTTCTGTAAAGGGCTGGATAATAAATATTTTAGGCTTTTTAGGCCAAGAGGCAAAATTGGAGATATTATGTAGGTACTTATACAACAGAGAAAAAACTAATTTCCACAATATTTTTATTGTTGAAGTTCAAAGTAATTGAGTATAATTTTTTTGTAATATAGGTCTACTAATGAGAACAATGGAATCTAATTTTGGAGGGGAGGTGATAATATAGTGGTTTCCTAGGGCTGCTATAACAAAGTATCACTAGCTGGGTAGTTTAAAACAGAAATTTATTCTCTTGCAATTCTGGAAGCTAGATTCTGAAATCAAGGTGTCAGCAGGGCTCCTGAAATTCTGGGTAGAATCTTTCCTTGCTTCTTCCTTGCTTCTGCTGGTGGCCAGCAATCCTTGGCATCGCTTGGCTTGCAGCTGCATCCCTTCAATCTCTGCCTCCGTCATCACATGGAGTTCTCCCTATGTGGCTGTCTTCACACAGTCTTACCTCTTGTAAGCACAATAGTCAGATTGGATTAAGGGCCCACCCTACTCCAGTATGACTTCATCTTAAGTAATTACATCTGCAACATCCTATTTCCAAATTAAGATCACATTCTGAGGTACTGAAGGTTAGGACTTCCACATATATTCTGGGGGGACACAATTCAATCACTATCAGGGAGATAATGTTTCACCTAATTAGTGTTCAAAATTAGCATTCCCTATCTTCAAATTGATCACAAATGTTCATCTGTAGGGCCATATACAAACAAAAAAGTAGTGGGTCCTGTTTGGCCTGTAGACCGTAGTTTATTGACCCCTGATTTAGACAAAGAGACACAGATTTTAGGAATAATAAAACAAGGGAATGAGTAATAATATTTAAAGTAGTTTTTACTTTGTGGGGTGGGGAAAGGAATCAGAGTTAGAGAGAAATAGACAGGTGGCTTCTCGGGTATTGGTAATATTCTATTTCTGGGCTCCGGTAATGAGTACACTACTGTTCATTTTAATGTTGTTCCTTAAACTGAACACATTCATTTTACATTCTTTTTGTATTTTTTCTATATTTTACCAAAAACAGTTCCAACCTCCCTGTCTCCTTCCCACGTTGCCACTCTCCTTCCTTACCAAACCAGTTATTCCTTCTTTTAAATCCACTTCTTCCACTTTCCCCTTTGATGTCTTACTTCTGGAATGTAGTCTTCTGAGTCTTATGTTCTTTTGTTAACAAGCCTGTTTATTACCACTGTCTCAGGTCACTGTCCCTTTTTTCTTTGTCATTGTCACTTTTGCTGTCCTCTCTTCATTCTTCTCCTTTTTATTATGTTTAAAAAGTAAGCAAGAAAGTGGGTTTCCCTCACTGTAATCTTACTTTTAGATGTTTCCTTATCACCTAACAACTGAGTAAGTAGAAAATTTAAAGTTAAGATGGAAGGACATAAAGAATGAAATGGGCACAGGGAACTGTCAGTACATTTGAATCAGAGAATATTTCAGATCCACCCTCAACTCCTTGAGAGCCTTCTAGGTTTGTTTGTTTGACATCTCTATTGAGATATAATTCACACACCGCACAATTCACGCATTTAAAACATACAACTCAGTGGCTTTTAGTATATCCACAGAGTTGTGCAACCACCATCACAGTCGATTTTAAAACTTTTTCATCATCCCCAAAAGAAACCCCTCACCCCTCAGTTGTCAGCCCCCAACTCCTCCCATTCCCATATCTAGGCAGCTACTAATCTTTGTTGTATTTCTGTAGATTTGCATATTCTGGTTATTTCATATAAATGGAATCATACAATATGTGGTCCTTTGTGACTGGCTTCTTTCACTTAGCAAAATGTTTTTGGTTCATCCATATTGTAGCACATATCAGTACTTTGTTGCTTTTTATTGCTGAATGTTATTTCACTGTGTGGCTATACCACATTCTATTTATCCATTCATCGGTTGATAGACATTTGGGTTGTTATGGCTATTATGAGCATCCATTGAACAATTATTTGTTTTTAGATAATTTAGGTGGTGTGTAGTCATTGTAGAAAATTTGAAAAATATTAAAGAATATCAAGAATGTGATAAAATTTATGCATAATCCCACCACTCAAAAATAAGCCTTGTTAATACTTTTTCTTTGGGGAAAAATACATGTTTATATAGTTTAGTTTATAAGTCCTCCTTTCTCTTTAAGATTTACTTTGCATTTGAACAGATTTTGTTTGCCAAATCACAGCAAGATTAGCCAACTGCAGTCGTCATAAATAATTTATAAGTCACTGTGCAATGGGAATAACAGTGGAGTTACCAGCTATCAGATGGGCAAGGGGAGGGGTTAGAGAAAATATCACAGAGGAGGAAATATGTATATTATGAAAATATGCGTGAGCTACTGATACTGGTTAGTAAACAAAATATTGAGGTTTCTAACAAGGTCATGTTTGTTCTGTTATAGGAAGCTAGCAGGATGTACAGTTTTTATCACAGGTTCCAGCCGTGGCATTGGCAAAGCCATTGCACTGAAAGCAGCAAAGGATGGAGCAAATATTGTCATTGCTGCGAAGACCACCCACGCACATCCAAAACTTCCAGGCACAATCTATACTGCTGCTGAAGAAAGTGAGTGCGATAATGCTCACTGAATTGTCCTCACAGTGGTTTCAATACATAGAAAATTTGAGAGTTTAGTTAAAGCTATTTGACAGCTTCCCTAAAAATAATTTTATCTAGTTAAAGAAGTATCTATTTTGCCACTTTAGAGCTGTCCTTCTGATCATTTTTCTCTTCTAGCACTTTTAAGTGATTTGAGAGACTCCAGTGAAAAATCACGTCTCATGAGGGCAGTGGTTCTTGGATGGGAGGGAGATACAGGGGTGTGGAAGTAGATAGGGGAGAATTTGGGTGGACGGTGTAAACACTTTGAAAAAACTTTCCATGTTATTTATTCTCTGCACAATTTGAAAGTCATTATTTTAATACTTTTAGTTGACAAATAATTATCATGTGCTTATATTCAAGGCATTGTGCTAGGCACAGTGCCAGGAGGCTTAAAAACTCAACTTCAGTTGATATTGCAAGTTTTGTTAGTCATTAATAGCATTGTGGTTATGTTAGAGGAATGTATATGAAGTGCTTATGAGTGAAATGATGCTGGGGATTTGTTTTAAAATACACCAGCACAAACCAAAACGGGGAGAAAGAAGATAAATAAATTAAACAACTGATAATACAGTAATAGTTCTTAAAGACAGGTGATGGATTCTGGATCATTTATTTTACTATTCTTTATATTTTTGTGTACTTCTTGAAATTTTCCATAATAAAAAGTTTTTTAAAATTATTTTCCTTTTTTTTGCTTTTTAATAGAATTTTTTTTCCTAAACCCTTCCTATTTTGTTTTTTAATGGAGTCACCCTAGCTAGTCTGTCCTATTGTATGGTAGAGTCACTAGTGGGAAGACAGAGTTCTTTATATTGATTTTCTGGAAATAGAGTACTTTTCTTCTTTTGACTGTTATATCAGAATGAAAGGTGTTATATTTGAATGCTTTAATGCTCTTTTGTTTATTTATATTTTGTAGTTGAAGCAGTTGGAGGAAAGGCCTTGCCATGTGTTGTCGATGTGAGAGATGAACAGCAAATCAATGATGCAGTCGATAAAGCAGTCAAGAAGTTTGGAGGTAGTACCTTAATTTGGAAATAATTATTTAATACTGGTAAAATATAGATGTATCTATAATTTTATTTGTTTTGATTTTTGGATTTTCTGAGTCTTTGGAGTATAACCAGAGACAAGTGTTACCTCATATAGAAATATGGCTTAAAACCATCTGATGACTTAAAAAATTGTTAAAAATTATTTTGAATGATGTAACAAGCCTACCACCCAAAATACAGTTAGAACCTTGACAATAACATACATCTAACTAAGTGGTTCCCCCAGGTCCCATCCAATCACTGTGACATTGAGGTCTGCAGTAGAGAAAGGATTTATTCACGAGGCAGTCAAGTAAGGAGACGGGAGAATAAGTCTCAAATTCACTTCCCTGTACCAGCCTTAAGGGAGAGATTTTGGGAGGAGGGTTTCAGAATCAGTGAGTGATTGGTGGAGGGAAAGGGGAAGTTTGGAAAGTTCCTCAGGCATGCATAGTTGTCTCTTTATGTCTCTTCATGGGTCGAATGTGTAAATTCAGGGGAATTTGGTATAAGACATGCAATGGAAATTCAGGCTGTAATGTCAAAAGGTCACCCATCAGACACTCGTGTACACTCAGTTGAAGGGTGGGTGGTCTCAACCAGTTTGACCTGACTTTAGGACTGGGTCTTGAGTTCCTGAAAACAACTTAGCCAACATCTTGTGATCCATATGTCAGAGTGAGATGTTATTTCTAAGAACATTGTGGGAACATTAGGCTACGTAATATTTTAAGAGTAAGCAGTTTGGCTAACAATGAGTAAGCAAACAGCTAAATGTTATAGTTAATAACTGCCTAGAGAAACTTTAGTTACTGGCTACCTAATTACTAATGGCCATCTGGCCACCAGTTTCATAAAAATTATTTGATGACTTTTTGATATTTATTGGGTAAAATGCAGATACCTATTGGCATTCAAGATACTTCACACTGTGAACTCAACAGACTTTTTTTGGTTCCATGTTTCTTCAATACCCCTATGTAAACTCCCTACTCTAGCCAAAACAGTTAACTTCCATCTTCTTGAATTTTTTGCCTTTTCACTTTTTCTCTTCTCTTTCCTGAGACCTCTTCAGTGCCCAACCCTCCACCTCCATCTTTCCTAACATGCTCCCTTCTCTATCTTTAAACTCCAACCTTTATATGCTTAAATCTCATCTCCTTCAGAAATCCAGTTTCCTCAGCATGCCAACTAATCAGAAGTATCTTTTTCTTTCTCTGAATTCCTAAGACATTCCTTTGATCCTTATCTTATACTACTTCAGATCTTAGTATTTCTTTTTTCTCCCCCATTAGTTCATAAGCTGCTAGAAGGTAGTTGTTGGGGATCGAGCTAAAGCTTTAATGGTATTGTAGCAGGGCATCTAAGCATGTCCAAATCCTGCCTAAACCATTCTCACTCTCCCCCAGTAAAGTTCCAGAGGACTATATGTATTATACATGTGAGAGACATTGACCAATGGAAAACAAGGTAATGCTTCAGTGTTATCAAGGCTGTGCTTATAATCCCAGTACAGAGTGCTGTGGGGTACTGGACTGAAGCACAGAGCTTTGGCTCAAGTGGGGCCTCTTCCTTTAAATCCAAAATTTTACTCCTAGCTGGCAGCCTTTCCCAAAGTAATGTGAACACTCATGTGAAAAGAGGAGAGAAAATGCAAAATTATGTTTTATCTTACTGATAGGGCCCCAAATGTGGAAGAGAAAGGAGAAGAAGCCACATTCAAATGCAGGACCTTTTTTCTAAAATGACTTCACCTGCCTAATTAGTTTGTCCATGAATTTTTAGGGAGGAATTAAGAGGAGAAGGTAGAAGGGGTTAGGTGGAACTTTTTGTTCCCCTGTTTTCATCCAGTTTTAGTTCTTTCTGTTGCTCCATTGTGTCTGTCAGCTGAGGGTAAGTTTATCCTCCTTGGGGAATGAAATTATCAGAATATAGAAGAGGGCTGTGACCACCTTGACAGGGTCCTTTCTCAATCTTTATTTAGGTCTTATCATTCTATTAGAGAATTTCAGCAGTTCAGTTGTTGTCTGATATTGGCCCAAGAAGCCTCTGAAATTGATTAGGAGGGGACATTAGTTAGCAGTATGCAAGGGCACACTATACAGGCCCAGAATTCACCCCCTGTTTGACTTCCCGTGTTGAATTCTAGCTGTGTTGTCTAACCTGGTTCACCAGAAAGAGTTATATGTCATGTACTACATGATAGCACAGCCAAATACATGCCTGAATGTCAAAATGTGAAGTGCCTCTAATGACGTGCCTCCTACAGAACAATAGAAGTTTCACAAATTAATTTCTTCTTTTTTTGTTGAAACTGAGTTTACTGAAAACTTAAAGACTCAAATAGAAATCTTCCCTTTCTTGGAAAAATTAAAGCCCAGAAATCTCCCCTTTCCAATTTTCTTATTCTACTTGGTCCCAGCCAAAGAGTTGTCACTTAGATGCATGGGTGATCTGGATTTATTTTTTATCCACTGTAACTTCAGTCTTCTTCCACTGGACCTGGTATCATTCCTTCAGCATCTTCAACATTGGATTAATCCAACTTTGCCTGTGGTACAATCTGCTTTCCCAGGAGTAGTCAGGGAAAATGGAAGGGACAAAAGGAAATCTTGGTTTTTGTTTCGTCACATGCCAGTTGATCCATGTCATTGATCTGGTATTCATGACCCAGGAACTTAAATTCAGTTGGTAGAAATCTTCAGTTAAGAGAATATGATTCCCATATCTTTGGGGGAAAAAAATCTTTCTATATATTTTGTTACCTGTTGTTGAGAGGGACATCTAAAACACTCCTATCTTCTTGCTAAATTTACAAATTGGCACTGGAATTACTTCTATTTTAAGGTTTCCTTCCACCCTCTTTAGTATCCACTTTGATGTATTATTGAAATTTTTTTGCTTTTCATTTCCCAATTAAATTCTGCTTTTCTGGCACTCCAGTGCAGAATTAAGAGTGAGTTCTGTTCAGCAACTCAGTCCCTATTCTCTCCTAATCAGGATGGATGCCACAGTTATAAGAGATGATTTATAGCCTGCTCTTTTTGTTTGTTTGTTTTCCGTATTCTTTTTGACGGAGATTCAAGCCTTTATTTTATTTATTTATTTTTGTCTCTCAGGTTAATTTCCAAAGAAAAGCCTTTTTTGTGTATTTGTTTGGTTTTAGTTCTATACTGTAGTTGATGCTGCGATGGCCTTCTGATTTGGAATCTTGTAGGATTTTGAATTCTACTTTTTAGGGAAGACTTTATCTTTGTCCTGAAAAAAATTTTCTTTTATTGCTCTGCTACCCTGGTTAGAGTACAGTGAGACCATTGTAATTCACTACAACGTCAAACTCCTGGGCTCAAGCGATCCTCCTGCCTTAGCCTCCCATGTAGCTGGGACTACAGTTGTGCACCACCATGCCTGGATAATTTTGCTATTGTTAGTAGAGACAGGGTCTTGCTCTTACTCAGACTGGTCTCAAACTCCTGAGCTCAAGCAATCCTCCCACCTCTGCCTCCCCGAGTGCTAGGATTACAGGTGTGAGCCACCTCACCCATCCTGTCCTGATATTTGTCTCTGCTGGAGAATTGTCCTTAATAAAGTTCAGAAGCAGTTGATGACATTTTCAAACCTATGCCCTTAGGGTTCTTTGTTACATGGTACTCTCTATCACCTTGTCTTCCTTCACCTTCAGAGATTTTCAGGCCTTGAGTAAATGATGCTGTTTCGTAAAGCAAAGAAACGTTCTTTCCTTCTACTTTTTTCTTTTCCTTCAACAGGCACATATATGCTTTTGTGTATCATTTCTCACTATTGTTTCCTGATCCATTGTAATGTGGCTCATCTGAGTTTAGAAATTTTAACCTGTCTCTTTTTTTTTTGTTTTTGAGACAGAGTCTCGCTTTGTTGCCCGGGCTAGTGCCGTGGCATCAGCCTAGCTCACAGCAACCTCAAACTCCTGGGCTTAAGCGATCCTACTGCCTCAGCCTCCCGAGTAGCTGGGACTACAGGCATGTGCCACCATGCCTGGCTAATTTTTTGTATATATATATATTTTAGTTGGCCAGATAATTTCTTTCTATTTTTAGTAGAGACGGGGTCTCACTCTTGCTCAGGCTGGTCTCCAACTCCTGACCTCAAGCGATCCACCCGCCTCGGCCTCCCAGAGTGCTAGGATTACAGGCGTGAGCCACCACGCCCGGCCTAACCTATCTCTTAAACTGGACCCTTTTTTCCCCTCTATCATGGCTAAGTCAACTACAGTTTGCCAAATGAGCATATCTGCATTCCTCATCTGATTTCTTTGCTTTCAGGCTCAGATGTTTGCTTTGTTAAGATACTTGTCACTTGTTATCCCAAAATGAGAGAGATGAAGTCAGTAAAGTCTGACTTTGCCCAAGGCATCCACTGATTGGAGCAGTCCTTACTAGCTTCATCTCCCTGAGTAACGTAATTCTACATGGGTGGTATATATACTCATCAGTCCAGCATCTCACCAGACCTACACTCAATTTGCTCTGTTCCTACCTGGCTTCTCCTTTAGTGAATATCATCTTCCTGTCTCTTAGGCCCTAGAAGAGTGCCTTGTATAGAGTAGCCACACAGTGATTATCTCATGGTGATGTGGTTGAGCAACTCTCAGCTTTGTGGACTGAGAAGCATGTCCTGGATTTAAAAATTCTTTTCACAGGTCTTTGCCACTTACGAAAGCAACCGTCATTATAATGTTCATTCTGGAAAGTTAATAGTCACAGGACCTGGAACTTTGAAACACAGATGATTTGCTTAAGTTTGAGTTTTGTTATATGGAGCTATAAAATGCAATATAGTTGAATCTAGAGTTATTCTAAGGATATATTTTGAGAAAACAGTAACAACTAACAACACAAACTCTACACAAAGGATATGGGAATTGAGAAATGAGGATGTGATCAAAATTTTATAATGTTACTATCTATGAAGAAAGGGTGTTTATGACTGAAATATTTTAGTGAATTTAGTAAGCTTATTTAAATCATTACCCACATATTTTGAAAGAGGGGGATAGAAAAGGAT
The DNA here is from genome assembly GCA_028533085.1 of Varecia variegata. Classification (NCBI taxonomy): domain Eukaryota; kingdom Metazoa; phylum Chordata; class Mammalia; order Primates; family Lemuridae; genus Varecia; species Varecia variegata. The sequence continues at coordinate 111,494,342 of CM052443.1, forward strand.
AATGACAGATGTTCATTGTAACAGTCCAACCCCAGAATCAGAAATTTTGTGATATTTCTACTTGATGGAATAAGTGCCCATTTTTTTTTGCATTTATTTTTTAATTTTTAAAAATTGTGGCAAAATACACATAGTAAAATTTACCATGATAACCATTTTAAGTGTACAGTTCAGTGGCATTAAATTCGTTCATATTGTACGACCATCTTTAAATACTTAAATACCCTTTAAAAAGAATATTGAAGACCATGTAGAAACAAGGGAAATGTTTGACATAGTTTTGTATTTTACCATTTTCATTTAATGTTGTTAATGTTTCACAAAGCATATAGCTATAAAAAAATATGTTGTATATGGATAGGAACTGGGTAGAAGATGCAGAAATAATAGTTATTCTAGATTTTTTTTTTTGTGTGTGTGTGTGTATGAGTCATTAAAACAAAATTGATCCACTTTGATGATTTGCCTCTAGGGCATTGAAACTCTCGGTCTTTTTCTTTTCCCAGTTCCCAAGACCAGAAAGGAACCCTTCCCTTGAAGTGAGGGGTCTTGGGGGAAAGGGAGACTAGTATGCTTAGAAGTGGGGCAGACCTTCAGAACATGCTAGAGGAGAGAAGAATTTAAGGAGTTTGACCTAAGGTTTCATGGAGACAGGGAGGAAAGACCAGGAGGTAAGAGAACAGATAAGAGTGGAAGCTACAAACCACTAAGAACTAAGCCTCCTTATAGTCTCACTTGGAGCTCCGAAGATTGCCTGTATCTCCACTGTGCCAGTGAAAATCATGCAGGTGCTGTTTTGATACAGCTACCAGTCTTACACTGGTATATTGGTCAGTCATATTATCTAAAAGAAGTGGAGTCATGTGTTGCTTAATGACAGGGATACATTCTGAAAAATCCATTGTTGGACAATTTCATCTTTGTGCGAACATCGTAGAGCACACTCACGCAGACCTAGTCTAGCCTGCTACACACCTATTGCTCCTAGGCTATGAACCCATACAACATGTTACTGTACTGAATACTGTAGGCATTTGTAACACAGTGCCTACAATGGTAAGTATTTGTGTATCTGAACATATCTAAACATAGAAAGGTACAGTAAAAATACAGTATTATAACCTGATGGGACCACCATTGTATATGTAATCTGTCATTGACTGAAATGTCATTATGTGGTACATGACTATATTTGTGAATCAACCGAGGTTGTCAAATATATAGGGTAAATGCTTTTTAATTTTGTGATAAAAAGTCTGACATATTAAAATGAAATTGATTATTTTGAAAACAGGAATTGATATTTTGGTGAATAATGCCAGTGCTATTAGCTTGACCAACACATTGGAAACACCTACAAAGAGAGTGGATTTGATGATGAATGTGAACACCAGAGGCACCTACCTTACGTAAGTGAGAAAAAAGACTTGTATTGGAGGATGTTGCAGTGTTTTCTCAGAGAACTTAGTAGTAAACAGATTTGAACTAACTTAATAGTTTAAAATCTAGTCAATCCTTATAAGGGCCTAAAAGTATTTCAAAGTCAGTAGACAGTATTTTAAATAATTTTATTAGGTGTCCCTTTTCTCTGTGAATCTAATAAAAACTAAAGTGTAGCTCAAACATTCTCAAATATTTGTATGTATAAATACTTATATATATATACTGTGTCTTTCATATTCTTCTGATTACTCAAGCTAGCAATAGTCTCTCCTCCTTCTTCTAAAAAAAAAAAAAAAAAAAAAAAGACTTGGTCTGGGTGCAGTGGCTCACTCATGTAATCCCAGCACTTTGGGAAGTGGAGGTGGGAGGATCACTTGAACCCAAGAGTTCAAGACCAGCCTGGGCAACATAGCAAGGTCCCATCTCTACAAAAATTTAAAAAACTTAGCTGTTGTGGTAGTGCCTACTTGTAGTCCCAGCTACTTGGGAGGCTGAGGCAGGAGAATCTCTTGAGCCCAGGAGTTTGAGGTTGCAGTGAGCTATTATGATGCCACCACATTGTAGCCTGGGAAACAGAGTGAGACTCTGTTTCAAAAAAGAAAAAAAAAAAAAGACTTACGTTTTAGTATATAAATAACAGTAAGCTCATTGTGAATCACGCTTTACTGTAACCAAGAAAAAGGCTAATGCTATCTTGGGCATTATAGAATGAAAGAGACTATATCCTGATCTGTTTTGGATTAGTCAGACAATCCACCTTTTTATTTGTCCATTTATTTGCTTCTTTGTTTTTGTTTGTTTTTAATTTTTAATTTTTTTTTCTTGAGACAGAGTCTGGCTGTGTTGCCCGGGCTAGAGTACAGTGATGTCTTTCACTCTCTATTCTACATTTCCCCTGATGATGCCCAAGATAGCCTTAGCCTTTCTGTTGGTTACCTTAAAGTGTGATCCATAGTGAGTTTATGGCTACTTACATACTAAAACCTAAGTTTTTTTTTTCTTTTTTGAAACACGGTCTTGCTCTGTCACCCAAGGTAGAGTGCAGTGGCATCATCATAGCTCACTGCAACTTCAGACTCCTGGCTCAGGAAATCCTTCTGCCTTGTCCTGAGTACCTGGGACTAGAGGCGTACACCACCATACCCAGCCAATTTTTAAAATTTTTTGTAGAGACAACATCTCACTGTTACCCAGGTTGGTCTTGAACTCCTGTGCTCAAGTGATCCTTCCGTCTCCACTTCCCAAAGTGCTAGGGTTACAGGCTTGAGCCACTGTGCTCGCCCTTACTTGTTTATTTACCCTCAGGTTCTATCATTTTCCATGTGGATATAAGGATACATCTGCGGAGAGCTTGCTTTCCTGCCTTATATGTATCTTGTTATACACAGAACAGGTGGTTAGGAGCTTAAGCTTTGGAGTAAGACTGTCTGGATTCAAATCCAGACCCAACCCTCATCACTTGCTATTTTGTGACCTTGGGCAAGTAAGTTAACCCTCTCGCACATTCCATTTCCTCATTCGTAAAATGGCTAAAATAAAGGAATATGTTACAGGGTTATTCATGAAGGTTAAATGTATAAGTTGATAAGTTAGAGTCCTGAATTTTGCCCTCAGATGTGTTTTGTTGGAATTGCAAAACTTGGCCTAGACAGTGTTAAAAAATTTGTTTTCATTAGTTACCTACATTCGACAGTTCATTAGTTGCCAATGTTAAAAAAAATAGAAGATTTACAGAAAACTCCAGATTTCCAGCTTTTCTTGAAATGCTGGAAAATCTGGCCACATACAGGCAGGATTCCCATATGGCAACAGTTAGCTGCTCTAGCTGAGTGCCAGAGTATCAACTGCCTTATGTGATGGGGCATGAGATGTCTTGTCTTCTGGATGCTGAGGACAGGCTGAAAAGTTACCATTTATTCCTTGTGCTTGCACTGTTGTTTTTCTTATATGAAAGAGGAAAGTAAAATATTTCCCATAATTATGTCTCTATCTGAAGTGGGAAAATGAGACTTTTGCCAAGAGGGCCGTATGTTCAAGTAAAATGGGTGAGAGCTTACTTCTTTGTAGATGTGAGGCATATTTCTACAAATTCAATATGTGAGGTATGTCTCTACTGAATCAAACCATATTGAATCCAGCCATAGTGAGAATTATAGTAAACACGTAGAGAAGATCGTGATGAAAAACTTAACCAGAAAAAGGACTCATTTTTCAATAGGGTTTATATTTATTTTCAAATAAAATAGGCAGTGCTGCTGTGTGATACGGTTATGTGTTACACGAAAAAATTATCAGGGCATCAAAATCTTTTGCAGCTGGAAACTTTGTGAAAGAATTTCAATTAAATGCAAACACTTTGTTTAAACGAGTGTTTTAAAATACACACCTAACCAGGAATACTACCACTCTGCATGCTGAATTAAAGCCTAGAAGGTCACATTGTGTGAATAAGTTTAATGATTTGTGGCAGTTTCTATTATAGATGTTGAAGCCACAGATTTACTTGTACACAGGTTGAGTATCCCTAATCTGAAAATCCAAAATGCTCCAGGATCTGAAACTTTTTGAGTACCAATATGATGAACTCAACAGTGCTCCAGTGAGCATTTGGATTTTAGATTTTCAGATTAGGAATGCTGAACTGGTAAGTATAATATAATGTGAATATTTCAAAATCTGAAACACTTCTGGTCCCAAGCATTTCATAACCCAACCCTGGATAAAGGTTACTCAACCCGTATCATGTACCTGGTTAAAATTATTTATGGTATCAGGAGAATTTTGATGTGATTAAAAAGTTTTTAGACTGGGTACCCATGACATGAATATAAGGAAATGACTCGTTAGGTATTGAGAAATGTCTTTGAAAGTTTATGGTAGATTTGTCAAAGTTATTAATCATAACTATAGACAGTGCCACTGTAGTGTTAACTTTAGATTTATTAAAATCTAAACTAATGTAGATATGTTTTGCAAAGGTGAAGAAATTAAATTCATTCATTGTATTGTTTACTAGGAATTGCTCTCTGCTAAAAAAGTTAAAAATGGACATATTGTCTTTCCAAGAGATGATTAATACAAGTAAAGTATTGAATTGTATGTAGATTTGTCAAAATTGGTAATCATAACTATAGACTCACTTTTTTAGCTGATATTATGACTTATGTATACACAAATGGATGATTCTCTTTACTCTTTCCTTGTGAAATTATATCTTTGGAGAGCCATATGGCAAGAGCAGTCTGGTCCACTTTCCTATATTGAGGTCGTTTTCCAGAAATGAATGTGATGGCCTAAACCACACTTCTAGATTTGAAGGTTCAATTAAAAACAAAACAAAACCAAAAAACCCTGATTTTAAACTATAGGAAAATGAACTAACCTTGTTCCATTATCTTTCTCAATGAATACTATTAGTATAGTTGAATAACTACAAACAGAAGTTATAAGCTGTTGGACACTAAAGTGCTAAAAACTAAATGTGAGTAGGTTAGAATAACAGATCTACAAATATCTGAGGAGTAGATACCCTAAAAATAAAAACCCTTGCACAAAGATTCTATTCACTGTTGAAAGTTCCTACCTTTATGAACAGATAGTTTTTAAAAAATAACACTAAATAAAATTAAATCTTGCTCCCAGTTAAAGTTGTATTGCAATGTTAGGTGAAGGACCTGACATTGACCTTTGGGTCAAAGAAAAAAGTCAGGTTTTTGGTCCTCTATGAAAGATATGTTATAAAATTAAAATTCCTAATGAAATGTTTCTATTATAATTTGTATTTTTCAATTTTAATTTAGGATATACTCTTCAGTATTATATGTGTTTGTATCATGTTAAATACTGATAGAGGTTTAGTAATAAAGTTCAATTGTATTTCTGAATAGTTGATTTTTCTTATTCCCAGCTTGCTTTATTCATTTACTCAAATGCCCTATAGGCCTTTGAGTTTGCAACCCTTACTAAGTAAAATAATTCATGAAAAGTAATAAATGCAGTGCCTGGCACACAGTAAGTTTTCAATAAACTTAACTATTTTGTTAAGCTGTAGGAATTAGTATCCCTATATAAGATATAGGGCATGTTGCCATGACAGGTACATCTGATGTAAGATTAGCAACGTTGAGGGCCAGGCTGGCAAGGTGAAGATGGAAAGGTTTTGTCTAATAGATGAAAGGAAAGTTCGTGTTTATAATTTAAATGTAATGAGCTCCTTCCTTTTGATTGTAAAATATGGTTTTATTTCCTGGAATAGATTTAGTTTGTTTGTTACTGATGCTTTGAGGTTCAGGTTCACTGTTTTAATGAGAATCAGCTGTAATATTGTTTGCCCCTTTCCACCTCACCCCCATAAAAATGAAGCACCTTTGGAAATGAAAAGCAATATGTACAAAAAACCTTTTAGTGATATTTATTGTAATGGTTTGTAAGTTTGAAATGATGTTGTAGTTGGTAGCACCAGTGTTGTACATTTGGTAATAAAAAAACTGACTTGAAATAAGAATGGACTAGTTCAAAGTGTTAGAAGTCATTGAAAGTGAAATAAAGCTATAAATTATTTAAAGTATAATATGTTATTTAGCTAATGACATATTATAACTTAATTAAAATTTTTAAAATATTAGGCCTGAATCTTTTATAAAATAAATTACCTACTTTTATGAGTAACTTTTTAAAAGTAAAACTATATATTGCTCAAAGGCATGTTGCAGTTTATATTGGTGCAAATTAAATTTGGGAATGTATTGGGAGTTCTATTACTAAATTATAGTCCCAATGTTGTAAAAGTACTATGCCTACTAATCTGAAATAAATCAGCATATGAAATACTAATAATAGTGATTTTTTTTTCATGTTTAGAGTATGCACCATCCTAAGTGTCTTATCTATATCATCTAAATTTAATCTCTTGGTCAATCCCAGATGGTAGCAGGTATTACCAACATTTACAGGAGAGAAAACTAGGAATTAGAATGCTATATAATTTGCCCGAGGTCATGCAATGAAGGGACAGAAGCAGGATTTGAACCCAGGTCTGTCTGACTTGAACACCTGTGTTCTTTACCACAGTGCTAACTGACAAGTACATTAACTATTTCTGAAAATTGTATGTGTGTTGAGGAGGGAGAATTTGGGACAGTTGTGGTTGAGTTGGGTTTAAGGCTAATATGTACACCAGGTGCGGTGGCTCATGCCTGTAATCCTGGCACTCTGGGAGGCTGAGGTGGTAGGATTGCTTGAGCTCAGGAGTTCAAGACTAGCCTGAGCAAGAGGAAGACCCCATCTTTACTAAAAATAGAAAAAAAATTAGCTGAGCATGGTGGTGTACACCTGTAGTCCTAGCTACTGAGGAGGCTGAGGCAGGAGGATTGCTTGAGCCCAGGAGTTCGAGGTTGCAGTAAGCTATGATGACGCCACTGCACTCTACTGGGGGTGGCAGAGAGAGACTCTGTCTCAAAAAAAAAAAAAAAAAAGGCTAATGTGTCTGCTTATTTTCATCAAGCAAATCATGTTGCCAGGCTATTAAGCTGAATTTCAAAGGATGAAAATCAGTTGCTTTTCTTATCTTCATTTTAGAAAGCAAACAAAAGTACCCTACAAACAAAACAAAACGTCCCCTGCAAATCACCGAGCAAGTTCAGTTGCTCTGTAGTAGTAGTTTAAAACGTAACTTTTAAAAGTAGAGAAGTTGTTAGAAAGTAATTAAGTTGACTTGTGTTTTCTTTCACTTTCAGATCTAAAGCATGTATTCCTTATTTGAAAAAGAGTAAAATTGCTCATATCCTTAATCTCAGCCCACCACTGAACCTAAATCCAATGTGGTTCAAACAGCACTGTGGTAGGTGGTAGGGTGAGGGGATGGTTTGCGGTTAATTTGTTTTGAATTAAATCTGTGTATCTATGATACAATCACAATCTGTACATAGCATCCAACATTGAATTTTCTATGCCAAATCCATAATATCATTTTTGGAAGTCCTAGATTCCTAATCTTTTATATGTAATTTTAAAAACTGAGGTATAATTTACATTCAGTAAAACACACAGATCTTAATGGTTCAGTTTGATGAGTTTTGACAAATGTATATACCTGTATAGCCAATACTCAAATCAAGATACGGATTTCTATCATCTCAGAAAGGTCTTTTATGTCCCGATGGGTGTGTTTTATTATATATAATTTATTCTTCAATAAAGTGGGTTAAAAACTATTCATGAAATACTTTACCTGTTATAGCAAACTAATGATTTGTAGGGAATAGGCTAAGTAGCAAGATTTATGTATAGGTACCTCCTTTAAAGTAGCTGTATCAGATACTTAGTTTTTATTTCAACATAATTCACTAACATTTGGAAAGGCATTTGGAATAGGAACATGCAGAGCAAAACTAAAAGAAATTCTGCTGTAATTGACTAGGTTAAATGAAATTGCAACTTTTTTTTAACTAACAGTAATTTCCCTTTAAATAATCACTTTCATTCTTTAAAAAGAAAAGAAAAAACAGATTAAGAAATAATAATGTAATTTACCCTCATACTGTTAAAGAAAATGAAAGTTTATTACTGTCTCTTCTCTTTTAATCAAATATTAGAATGGAAATATATAAAACTAGTACATCTTTATTCAATTACTTCTATAAAAACTGTTCTTTCAAAAATAGTACCTTTAAAAATTATATTTTATATATTTTTCATTACTAAAAATAATTCTTAAAAATGTGTCAGGGAAACAATAGTACTAGAATTTAGTTATTTCTACTCAGAAATTAGTTTGTTTCTTAATTAAATTATTCTTTGTGGTTCCTTTCAGCTTATACCATTGCTAAGTATGGTATGTCTATGTGTGTGCTTGGAATGGCAGAAGAATTTAAAGGTGAAATTGCAGTCAATGCATTGTGGCCTAAAACAGGTATGCACTTACAAAAATTCATTTATTAGACTTTCACTTATGGTTCTTGACACTTCTGAGATGCATCCTAGGTGTGGTGAGGTGGGAGTTAGTAGACGGTCAAAAGTAACTTCAATTTGTATGTTGGGAAACAAGTTAAATTTTGTTGTACAGGGTAGGACCCTTTTCAATCATCTTCCAGCTTTGACTTGGACTACATGACTGAGTCTTCAGCCAGTAGCTCTAGGAGGAACATTGACCACTGGAACACTTGAAGAATCTCCTGAAGGCCACCAGGAGAAACTGCACTTCCCTAACCCTTTCTCCATCTTTGTCTTTGGAACCTAACTAAATTCTGTAGATTCTCATACTTTTGTTTTCTCCTCACACCTCCCAACAAATGCTTTTAAATTTTCTTGTATTCTTACTACCTTTGTCTTTTTCCTTTATAAAAAGCTAGATTTCCTGTACCTTCGCATGAATTCTTCTAGGTTCACAGAGTGCTAGATACCCTATGAGGTGACAGAGGAATCTGCATATATGCCTGGGCTTTGGGTGCAGATTTACAGTTATGGTAAAACATAAGTTGATGGTTTCCGGGCTGGGGAAAAAGATGTATAAAAATGAGGGAGAGCTGACAAAAATGAGAAAAAGTGAAAGCCTGTCTTTTTCGTGGGTTCTTACTTTCCACTTCTGTATCAAAATAGCATAAAGGAAGAAAAAGAGAAGATAATTTAATTTTCTTTACATGTATACTTATTAATAGTAGGTAATGCCCATAAAAACATGAATTTCTTTCATCTTAAATCTAAATGGCAATCTCATCCTAGAAAAATATGTCTAATGACAAAAAGAATACACAGTGGGAACCACTTTTTCATTTCACTCATTAAATATTTTATAGAACCTTTATTATCCTGACAGTGAAACATAAACAGAAAATCAGTGTGGCCCCTTTCCAAAGAATCACCTTAATCAACACTTATGTTTCTGCTTCTGGGGTAATGCCTTGCACACAGTGGTCACTCAGATATTTGTGAATGAATGATATTTTTGGATTCCTTTTGAAAGTTTCTTCATTACATTTTTTTAAAACACATTAATGGCAAATTGGAATCTTTTACTTAATTTGAGGGCAGAGGGAGTTTCTGGGGAGATGACTTTTGGAATTCATGTGCTTATTGTCCTCCTGTTCCAACTACCAGCAAACCCCTCTGAGTGGAGCCACTGTTGGGGTGGTGGGCAGGTAGGACTAGGAAGGAATGAGCAAGACTTTCGTGCTGTAAGAGAAGTGAGAAGCTTGTGAAGGAGTTTGTTCCCCTCTTGGCTGGAGGATAGACTGGGGCCAAAAGAAAGCACTGGGGAGAGAATGAATACTCAGAGGTTCCTGGAGAGAGCTTGGACCAGGGAGATTGAGGACTCAACAGCATGGTTCAATAGGTGAGATAAGTATTTGCTGCCCTTAAGTTGTGGACAGTGAGCAGACCTAGGAGACTTATTCGTTAGGCCCCAAAATGGACTCGATGACTGGTATATCTGGTATATTCACTTACTATTGCTAGCAAGGGTGGCATCATTTAAAGCATCTAAGGCTGAACTGTGTGCTGTGAGGAGACAGAAAAATTTCAGTACAGCTAAGGGGGCCCAATACCTAGACATGGAAAGAATAAACAAAATACCCTGAATAGCAGCTTTCAGTGAAATAAAACTACTAAAGAAACAGAAAGTACCTTGATTTAAAAACAAAAACAACTATGTAAGAGATTGAATTATATAGATATAATGCCTTCTGGAACTAAAAATAGATTGTGTTTTAAATTTTAAAAATATACGTATAATAGTCAAATTGAAGGATTGGATGTTTATTGTTAACACCTGAATAAGTAGCTTGGAAGTTCAGGTGGAAGAAATATCTCAAAAGAGCAAAAACACCCTGAAGTAAAAGAAGAAAAACTTAGAGGACATGTCCAGAGAACTTCACATGCAAATATCATGAGTCCCAGAAGGAGGACTGGAAAAAGAACAGATAGAGGAGAACCAATAATTAATCTTATAATAGGAGACAATTCCCTTGAGCTGAAGAAAGACTTACATATGTATGTAGACTGAAAGGTTTACCAAATTGAGGCTGGATTTATGGGGGGTGGGAGGCAAAAGATCTGGTAGAATCTCAGAATTTCAAGGATAAAAAGAAAATCTTCCAAACCTTCAGGCAGAATATATGTTGTTTTCAGTGCCAGAAACGAGAAGTCAGAGGAATAACATCTATACGTTGATAGGAAGGGACTTGGCCAAGACGGTATTTATTGACAAGATGCAAGGAAGATATGTGGATATGCTACCGCACTTGAGGAAAATCTTCTAGAAAGGGCTTTTTACCAAAGAGCAAATCTATTAAAACAGAGACTTTTTCAAGATAGGGTTCAGAAATGAAGAGGAAAGAAATAATGGCAAGCAAATAACCCTGCGATATATGTGGTTAAATATAAATGGATTATGATAGACTACCTGGGAATATGAAATATAGGTACCAAATAAGAATTCTTAATATAGAAGAGATATTATAAGAGAAAATTTTAGGGCCAGGATCAGTGGCTCACACCTGTAATCCCAGTGCTTTGGGAGGCCAAGGCGGGAGTATCACTTGAGGCCAGAAGTTTGAGCCCAGCCTGGGCAACATAGCAAGACCCTATCTCTACTAAAAAATTAGCCAGGCATGGTGGCATGTTCCCATAGTCCAGCTACTTGGAAGGCTGAGGCAGGAGGATCCCTTGAGCCCAGGAGTTCAAGGCTGCAGTGAGCTAAGATCATGCCACTGTACTCCAGGCTGGGCAACAGTGTGAGACCCCATCTCTAAAAAAAAAGGAGAGAGAGAGAGAGAGAAAACTTTAATATTAATCTCTAGCCCCAAGCACAAACTCCTTTTTAAAAGCTACAAATTGGAGAAGGAAGAGATGTGGAAGTCATTGAATTATAAAGGACTCATATGAGCAGGGGAATATTGGGAAAGGAAAGGCCCATTCTAACATTCTCATCTTGGGGCAGCCACAATTCTAGATAGTATCTTTTTTAAAAATAATATTTTCTATTTGGTGCTAGCATATAGAAATGCTTTTGGATTTTAAAATTACAGACAATTACCTTTCTAAACTATCTTCTTGATTATAATAATTTATCTAGATTCTCTTGGATTTTCTAAGTAGGTAATTGTATAATCTATAATGACATTTATTTCTTCCTTTCTAATTCTTACACCCTTGGTTTCTTTTTTCTCATTCTACTGTGTTCTCCCTCTCCTCTCTCCTCCTCTGTATTCTCTACTAGTAGATTTCCCTTGATTTTTTAAGAGCCTATGCTTTAAAAATGTTTTTTATTTATTTATAGTTTTATTGTAGTAAGACAACCCTATAGAGTATCTAATTCATCGTATAGTTGACCCGTGAACAGTGAGGGGTTGAAAATCTAAGGCTAACTTTTGACTCCCCCAAAAACTTAACTACTAATAGCCTACTGTTGACTGGAAGCCTTGCTGACAATATAAACAGTTGATTAACACATATTTTTTGTTATATGTATTATATACTGTATTCTTACAATAAAGAACACTAGAGAATAGAAAATGTTACTTTAAGAAAAGTATAAGAAATGTATTTATTATTAAGTGGAAGTAGATCATCACAAAGGTCTTCATTCTGGTCTTGAATTGCTGGGCTCAAGCAATCCTCTCGCTTTGGCCTCCCAAAGTGCTAGGATTACAGGTGTGAGCTACTGTGCCTGGCCTCTACCATGTGTTCTCAGTTGTGTGGACTGCAGTAGCTCTCTGTGCCTAGGTTCCCCTTACATAAAATTAGGAATTATAAATAATATCTAAAGCCCTTTATTACATATTTTTCAAACTTTTATTATGAAAAATTTTAAACATATGTACAAATATGTACACAAGTAGGGAGAATAATATAATGTGAACTATCAGCTTCAACAGTTTTCACTGCATGGCCAATCTGGTTTCTCCAGCCTGCGTACCTCCATCCTCCTCCAATCCCACCTCCACTCCCACTGGATTATTTTAAAGCAGATCTCCATCAGACTGTCATTTCATCTGTATGCACTTCAATATATATCTTTAAAAGTAT
>CM052443.1:111507306-111608784 GCA_028533085.1 Varecia variegata
AAGGTGATAATGCTGTGAAAAAAAGTAGAATAAGGGGGATTGGGAGTGTCAGGTGGTGGGGAGGGAAAGTTGCAATTTTAAATAGGGTAGAAAGGTTTGGCCTTTTCGAGAAGGTGACATTTGGGCATAGACTTGAAGGAGATAATGGACTTAGTCTTGGGAATCTGTTTGCTGCCAGTGCAAAGGTCCTGTGGACAAGCATGCCTAGTAGATCAAAGAACAAGAAAGCTAGTGTCACTGGAGTGAGGGGAGAGTAGTAGGAAACAATAAGATTATGTCCATACAGAAATGGGGGTCACGTATCATAGGTCTTGCCAAGACTTGGGCCTTTACTCTGAGGGAAACGAGGAGCTGTTGCAGGGTTTCAGTCAGAGGAGGAACATGATCAAATGTAACTGTTTAAAAGGATCTCTCTGGCTGTTCTGATGGGCCTAGGTTCTTGGGAGGCAAAGGGAGAAATAGTTGGGAGGCTATTGCAGTAACCAAGGGACAGATTTGGGCTGCCATGACCAGGATGATAGCAGTAAAGGTGGTAGAGAGTGGCCAGATTCTGATATATTTTGAAGGTAGAATCAACAGGATCTGCTGATGGATTGGATGCAGGATGTGAGAGAAAAAGAAGAGTCAAGGACCACTCCAAGATTTTTGGCTTTAGTAACTAGAACAGTGGAGTTTTCAGGAACTGAGATGGGCAAAGCTGCAGACAGAGCATGTTGGGGAGCAAGGTTAGGAATTTGGTCGAGAGCATTGTGACTGAACATTCAGGTGGAGATGGTCACTAGGCAGCTGGTCTTACAAGTCTGGGGGTCAGGAGAGAGTTCCAGGCTAGAGATGAAAATTTGTGGGTTATCAGCTTATAGGTGGTGTATAAATCTAGGGAGTAAATAGAACAGAAAGGACCATTGGCCATTGCAACATTAAAAGGTTGGGAAGAAGAAGAAGACCTGCATAGAAGAGCAAGGTAAGAAGAAACTGAAAGAGTAGATGAAAGCCAACTGAAGAAAGTGTTTCAAGGAGGACAGGGAGTGATTGGTTGTGTCAAATGCTATTGATAGTTCCCATGAGATGGGGACTGACCATTGGATTTAGTAGTCTTGTACATCTCCTTGACATCACTTAACAGCATTGTAATTAAATTATTAATTTATAAGTATGGTTCTTTAATGTCTTCCCTGCTGGAATGAAAACTCCTTGAGGATAGGGACAAAATCTGCTTCATTCATTTTATTATAATCATTGTAGACATTCAGTAAATATTTGGTGAATGAGTGAATGAATGATTGTGTAGTATGATTACTACCTTCTGTCTAGCTCCAAAATAGAACCTCTGGACAGAGCTTATATAAGAGAAAGAACACTGAATGACAGAGAAAATATGGAGGACATTATCAGCATCAGCAGGAGAAACAGCTCATTGCCAAGATCTTTGCTTTAGCTGTGAGATGTTTGTTTTAGAAGGTTTTACTAGACATCTTGGAGCCTGTGATATCATTTGGTCCAAGACTTGACACAGTAAATCAAATTTACAATCATGTTCTTTGTGAAATGTGGTATGATAAATCACGTACAGGGTGCTTTTGAAACACAACAGGAGGGCCATGTAGCTCAGGTTAAAGGTTCAGGGAAGGAGATTTTCAAAAGGAGGTAAACAACTGAAATAAGATCTCAAGAGGATGTTGCAATGAGCAAGAAGGAAAACTGGGCAAGACATTCCTCGGCAGAGGGAACAACATAAGCAAAGGCTGCAGAGATACTGTATTTGGTAGAACTACAAGGAGTTCGATGTGGTGTATGTATGATAGGGTGTGGGCTTGTTATTTCCCACTGAACTTAAGCAACTCAGGTTGTTCAGGTTGACTGGAATGTTGGGTGGATGTGAGGGTGTGGGGAAAGATGGATGAACTAAGCCCCAGGTCTTGTCTGCCAAGTTTAGGAGCTTGAATTTTAAACTATATCCAGTGAAGAGCCACTGGAAAATTTTAAAAGCAGGAGAGTAATAGTAAACAAAGGGGAAAATGAAAGCAGTGATATGGGTATCTATGAGGTTTAGGAAGTTTAATCTGGCATCTGAATGTAGGATGGCTTGTAAGATTGTAGAGAGAGGAGGCAGGAAAGCTAGCTAGAATATTACATTATTCATGAGTAAGGCAATGAAAATAGAGAAATAGAAATGGATTTGAGAGGGTGTCCAGGCTCTTGGCTGTTGGAGAGCCCTCTATCTAAAAAAACACACTCATTTTAGGCTGAATTTCTTTATGTCAGCTGGAACCAGAAGTAATTCCCCAACATTATTGCCTTTCAAGAAAAAGGAGATTTATTACGCTTAATGGAATGGATACAGCATAACATATATTCTCTACAATCAGAACAGTGTCTTGGTCTACTGTTTGGCCTCTCTCGGCTCAATGTCCCGTCTCAACGTGAGCTCCATTGCCCCTCCTGGGTTTAGCACTTGCATTCTGCTGAATTCAACACATCCAGAGAAGGGATCAGAGGGCCGGCCTCTAATAGTTTCATAACATGAGGCTCTCAGGCCCCCAGTGAGGTTACCTCCAGGGCTGTAATTTTTTCTTCTTACAAGACCTATTGCATAGTTCTTGCTGAAATGGAGGGTGGAGAGGGAGGGAGGGGTGACGCCTGCTATTCAAAATGCCTGCTGCTCTTCCCTCTTGACCAGTCTGGGCAAGTGTGGTAGAAGCAGGAAAGTCCACTTTTGTGTGGGTTTTATGTGGGCTTGGGGTGGGGAGTCTGGGAATGGCAGCTGCTGATTTGATAATAGCAGTAGAGAGGAAGTTAAAGGAAGTATCACAGAACAGCTGCAGTCCTCTGTCACCTGGACCACATTACAAATAGATATGGGAACCCTAAATAACCAGGGAGGGTGAGGAAACAAGGTGGCAGCTGGTTTCCTTCCTCTCTGTGGTGCTGGAAACTAAAACTACTTTCCCTGTTTTTCAAGGGACCTGTGCACTGACTAGGTTAAATGGTTTATACCATACTTCATTGATTCTGAGATGCCATGTTTTACATTTTTACATCTCTGATATCAAAATGTTTTGTATTTTTGCATCTCTGATATCAGTATGTATCTTACATTGAATGATATATAATAGTTTAATTGGCAGCTTTTTTGTTTCCTTAGTGTTATGTAAAGTAATAGTACACTTTATAATCGGTGGTATCATTGGGTCAGTGGAACACACACAAGTGTATATGTGAGTTTGGTGGGGGCTGGCAGGTGTTAAAGAGGTGAGACAAGTTCTCTCCTCAGGGAAGGAGGAGTCAAAGGCAATGCTGATATTTTAAGCCTGATATGTACGTTATATGTTTATGTAAAAGGAAATGTTTGATTAGTTTTAAGATTTTTGTCACTTTTTAAATTTTTATTTATTTATTTATTTATTTTGAGATAGGGTCTTTCTCTGTTCCCTGGGCTACAGTGTAGTGACACAATCATAGCTCACTGCAACCTCACACTCCTGGACTCAAGTGATCCTTCTGCCTCAGCCTCCCATGTAGCTGGGACTACAGGCGTGTGCCACCATGCCCAGCTAATTTTTTAAATTTTTGTAGAGATAGGGTCTCACTATTGCCCAGGCTGATTTTGAACTCCTGACCTCAAGTGGTCCTCCCACCTTGGCCTCCCAAATTGCTAGGACTATAGGCATGAGCAACCACACCCAGCCATCACTGTTTTAAGTAAACTGTAATCAGGAGAATCAATTAGAAGCTATTAGATGTCTCTCTGATTATTCCTTAAAAAGACTTAAGTTTTAGGGTCACTCTTATGATTCTTGTGATTCAAGGCTTATCTGCTTTCATTACAAATCTTGCTTATTTTCTTTCCCAGAAATCTTCAGTGAATTTCATTTGATTGATCCTAATGTTAACCTGTTTTTATTGTTATCAGTTTTTATAACCTGTTGGGTTAGCTTCTTGGCATTGCAAAATCTTTGTTCAGAAGAACTCTCTGGCCCACTTCTTGATTTTGAGTATCTAGTTGTGCCTTCTTTGTATCTTCCCTAGAAAGATTGTTAAGGTAATGATAGATTGTTTAGGAGAACACACACGGCATGTATATATGTGTATATGATATACTTTTTTTTTTTTTTGAGACAGAGTCTCGCCCTGTCACCTGGGCCCTGGCCTCCTGGAGTGCTAGGATTACAGGTGTGAGCCACCATGCCTGGCCTGTGATATACTTTTATTAGACTTCTAATTTAGAGTTTTTAAGAATTCTCATGCCATTTATATACTCTACATTGAGACTAGAAGTGTGTATGTATGCATATAATCTCAAAATAGACAATATTGCTATATTTACAGAAAAGTTCTGTAGTTTATGGGAGTGAGATGATAAATGAATTCCAAGAACTTTGGTTAACAAAATGTGACCCATTGGTTGCATGGTGGATAAGAGCCTGGCTCTAAAGTCAAGCTGCCAGGTATTTGAATTTTAGCTTCTGTGACCTTAGACAAGTTACATAATCTCTCTGTGCTTGAGAAGTCTTATCTGCAAAATGGGAATAACAACAGTACCTACCTCAAAGATTCTAAGAATTAATTCAGATAATGTATGTAAATTATGTAATAGCATGCCCAGCACAGGGTACAGCTGATGAATGTTAGCTGCTATTTTTAATTAATAAGGGATCCCTTCAAGAGTGAGACCAGAGCTCTTGAACTATTGGTTAAGTAAAAAAAATTTATTCCTAGTAAAGGAAATTTAGTTATGAGATAGAATAGGATCTTCTAACTCAATGCTTTTAGGAAATTTCCTAAGTTAATTCCTTAAGTTAATTGAACATTTTTTTGAAATAGGGGTGTAAGTTCCATGGAGATGGGTGCTTTATTTCTGTTTCGTCCACTCCTTTGATCCCAGTGTCTAGAATAGCAACTGACTTATAGTAATGCTCAATACCTATTTGTTAAATGAATGAAAAAGGGCCAATGGCACTTAAAAGCTACAAACTTCATCTTGTAGATCAAAATATGTAAGTTATTCTAATAGGTGGTAATTTAAAATGATATTTTAACAATGGTATGGAAAGAACTTTTATCTAAAGTACCAGAAACTCTGCAACTTAAAGTACATATAAACAAATTGACTTTCATTGCTTTGTGTGTAAACAAAAGGATATGTAAGCAAATTGAAATGTTACTATTCACAATTTTGACAGGGTGTAATTAATAATATGCTATTAATCAAAGAGTTTCAAGGTACTTCATATAAGGAACATAGAATTAGGGTCAGGCACAGTGGTGGCTCACGCCTATAATCCCAGCACTTTAGGAGGCCAAGGCAGGAGGATGGAGTGAGACTGGGAGTTTGAGGAGTATAGAAGACCCTGTCTCTACAAAAAAATTTTTAAAAACCAGCTGGGTATGGTGGTGCACACTTGTAGTCCTAGCTACTCAGGAGGCTGAAGCAGGATGATCATTTCACTTGAGCTCAGGAGTTTCAGGCTACAGTGAGCTATGATTGTGCCACTGTACCCTAGCCTGTGTGACAGAGTGAAACCCTGTCTGAAAAAAAAAGTTATCTGGGCCAGTTATGGTGACTCACGCCTATAATCCTAACACTTTGGGATGCCAAGGTGGGAGGATTGCTTGAAGCCAGGAGTTTGAGACCAGCCTGGGCAACATAGCAAGACTCTGTCTCTAAAAAAAAAAAAAAAAATAGAAAAATTAGCTAGGCATGGTGGTACGCACCTGTAGTCCCAGCTACTTGGGAGGTTGAGGCAGAAAGATCACTTGAGCCCAGGAGTTTGAGTTATAGTGAGCTATGATGACGCCCTATACTGTAGTCTGTGCAACAGACTGAGGCCCTGTCTCAAAAAAAAAGTTATCTGCACCTAAAACTGAAAATTATATGCAAATATTAACTAATTATTCCTGGATAGGGAGATTATATTTTAAAATTCTTGCTTTTATTTCTGTTTATTTTCTAATATTTTCTACAATACAGTATTGTCTAAATTTTAAATGGACCCCCCCCCACCCCAAAACCCAACTGGTGCTTATTGAGTGCTTATGATGCATTTGTTATTTTAAACACTGGGGATACAGTGATGAACAAGAAAAGTCTCTATTTTCTAGTACCAGGGGAAGAGAGACAATAAACTTAGACAAGCAAGCTCCACATTATAGAGAGAAGAAACTGAAGCCCAAAGATGTTAAAGTGGCTTGCTAAAAGTCATGGCACAGTTGGTATAAAAATCCCACTCACCTGACATTTAGCTCAGTGCACTTTCTGTTATATTAATACCTTACTGGCTTTCTTGACTCTGAAAAATGGCATGCAAATTCTTGAACATTCTTAATCAGAAGTCTCACTGAATTTTGCTTTGAGTCTCGTAAAGGAGTTCTGTAGTATAAGACAGTGTTGTATAGAGTGAGGAACATGTGTTTTCTACCCAGTTCTGTCTGAAGAACATTTGACGAATCCCTTAAGCTCTGTGGACCTTGTTTTTATCATCTGAGAAATGAAGAGATTAGCCTTGATAATTATGAAGGGTCTTGCTTGCTTGTTACTTTCACAGTTTTATTATTTGATTTGGAGTTGTACGTGTGTGTGTGTGTGTGTGTGTGTTTTTCTACAGCCATACACACTGCTGCTATGGATATGCTGGGAGGATCTGGTATTGAAAGCCAATGTAGAAAAGTTGATATCATCGCAGATGCCGCATATTCCATTTTCAAAAAGCCAAAAAGTTTTACTGGCAACTTCATTATTGATGAAAATATCTTAAAAGAAGAAGGAATAAAAAATTTTGACATCTATGCAGTTAAACCAGGTAATGCTTATAGTTTTTTAAAAGTAGTGATATGTTTTTCCACATTTTCTACAATGAATACATTTATTTTGTGTGCATGTTTATGTGATTATAAAATGAATATGCTCTTTTAAAAGCTGTCCTCCCAATGAAGGGAAAAACCCATACCAACACAACTTAAAAAAAAAAGAGAGAAATGAAAAATAGAAGTGAGTTGAGGACTTTCAAAGTGATATATAAATGGAGAAGGTCATATCAGCTACTAGCCTTTCTAAATCTTGAAATAAGGAATGAAAATTAGTTTTTAAAGTTGGCTTTAAAATCACAGAGTAAAAGATTTTATTCAAGGATATGGTAACAGATGATACAGTAGGAGGGTTTTTACAAAAAAATTTTTAAGATTGTTAACTGTTTTCAAAAGTCTGTCTCTTAAATGAAGTCTCTTATAGTAGCCTAATGACAGATGATGAAGATAAGTGAACCGGGTCTTTTTTTATGTATAGTGGTGTGATTTGAAAAGTTTCCAGAAGGCTCCCTTGTTCAAAAGTAACTCTTTCTGAAATTGTAGATGATGATGATGATGATGATGGATTTTTTCTTAATATATAAAATATAATATATTCTAAATAATAGATAATATAGCCATAAATGGGAGTTATATTTACTTGTGCTAAAGTATATTTTAAGTATTATTCATTAAACTGAGCTTCTAGGTGACAGAAACCACGTGTTCATATTTGTATCATCCCTGCCCACGTTTTCAGTTCAAACTGAATTAAATAGGTGATTAGGCCGGGTGCGGTGGCTCACGCCTGTAATCCTAGCACTCTGGGAGGCCGAGGCGGGTGGATCGCTGAAGGTCAGGAGTTCGAGACCAGCCTGAGCAAGAGCGAGACCCCGTCTCTACTAAAAATAGAAAGAAATTATATGGACAACTAAAAATATTTACAGAAAAAATTAGCCGGGCATGGTGGTGCATGCCTGTAGTCCCAGCTACTCGGAAGGCTGAGGCAGAAGGATCGCTTGAGCCCAGGAGTGTGAGGTTGCTGTGAGCTAGGCTGATGCCATGGCACTCTAGCCTGGGCAACAGAGTGAGACTCTGTCTCAAAAAAAAAAAAAAAATAGGTGATTATAGTTTTACAAAGCACTTTTATATACCTTATCTGTTTAACCTTCATAGCAATCCTGTGAGAGAAGTAATATTGTTTAGTGATTAAGAACATAGAATTTGGGAGAGCACAGCTCAGGTTCAGATTCCAGCTCTGATGGTCACTAGCTGTGTGACTTTGAGCATATCACCCACTCTAAGCCTCAATTTCTTTATTGGTAAAATTAAGAGAATGATAACTTTCACACAAGGTTTCTGTAAGAACTAAAGGCAATAATGTATATGATGTGTTTGGCATAGTGCCTGGCATATAGTATGCTCACAATATTTAATAGTTAATATTTATAAACAGAAAACAGGCTCAAAGAGATTAAGCCTTTGCCTAAGAGTGGATGGCCAATAAGTGGCAGTGCCTGAACCAGATTCAGGTTTTCTGGGAGCTGCTGCAGTGTAATTATCATTTTAGGGTTGTTGTTTTTGTTTTTATTTTTTTTAGAAGTGGGGTCTCACTATGTTGTCCAGGCTAGAGTGCAGTGGCATGATCATAGCTCATTGTAACCTTGAACTCCTGGGCTTAAGCAATCCTCCTGCCTCAGCCTCCAGAGCAGCTGGGACTATAGGCATGTGCCATCACACCAGGCTAATTTATTTTTTAGAGAGAAAGGGTCTCGCTGTGTTGCCCAGGCTGGTCTCAAACTCCTGGCCTCAAGCAATCCTCCTGCCTCAGCCTGCCGAAGTCCTGGGATTATACGCATGGGCCACCACACCTAGCCTACTTGAGATTTTAAAGACAGTATCATTGTGCACAAAATCTGAAATTTGATTTAAATTTAAAACCTGTCTAGTATTGAGAACTTAATATGACCAAGTACTATGTTATTAGAATATAACAAAGATCAATTCATTCCTGCCCTCCAGGAGTTAAGAGAGAAAAAGAGAGATGGGAGGCTAAGGTGGGAGAAATGCTTGAGCCCGGGAGCTAGAGATCAGCCTGGGCAAAATAACAAGACCCTGTCTCAAAAAAAGAAAAAAAAAGAAAGAAAACAGAGAGAGAGAGATTGAGATTGTTAATATCTAACTTTACTATAGTTTTGAGGGCTTTATGGCCTTCAAATCTCCTAGCATGCACATGTCTTAGAAGTATCAGTGTTGTGTTAAATAGCTAACTTATTTTCTAACCACAACTGTTAGCTGAAAATGAGACCCAGTAGAATAGATAGCTTAATTTTCATGATGATGCAGTGAGTGGAAGAGGAAGAAAGAAAAGACTCAAATGCATTAATGCTGGAAAGCAAGTCTTTGTTAATGAGGGACCTCTTGCTTTCAGGGGGCCAGGTAAGAAATGAGTTTTGAGTACTTTGGAGGGATGTAGGACAGAGGGCTGTAAGCATGAGGATGGCAAAGCCTCCTGGGGGAGCAAGTAAAGGCTTTACAGAAAAAGTGATTTTTTTGATTAAATCTTGAAGATGAAATTTGTTATAGAGGAGGAAGATAACTGAGTTATAGGAAAATTAATGAAGATCAAGTAGTTTGACAGTTCTCATGGGGGCCTGTCCCATTCCCCCAGAATGATCTTAAAATAAAAACAGATATGATATTTATTAAACAGCTATTAAAATCTTAATATTTTGTAATTGTTACATTAATCTGATTATTTTGGGGTCAATTTTTCAGGCCATCCTTTGATACCAGATTTCTTCTTAGATGAACACCCAGAATCAATTACCAAGAAAATGGAATCACAGGGTAAGATCTGTATCATATTTTATGTTGGAAAATATGGGTACCAAGGTATTTCTTCCAAAGTATAGAATTGATCCTATAACAGTAACACTTCTGCCTTCTGCTTTTGAACCATTTTCTAATTTAAACTGAACAGGTAATGTGAGTTCTCAGTTAATTCTAGTAAAGGTTTTTTTTTTTCATTTACCAGTAAGAAGTTCTTAATATTAATGTGTTCTTTGCATTTGATTTTAAAAAATTGTCTGAAAAAAATAACTTTTTTTTCAGGGTTTTTTTTTTTTTTTTCCCCCTGCACTATCTTTAGGTATTTTGTGTTGCTATTTTAAGGAAAAATGTTTCATTATCAATTACATCTAAGACCATTTTCACAGTTTGTGTTGTGTGACTACTTTATGAAGGAAATTAACTTTAAAGAAGGTTTTGGTTTTACTTGGTTTTCTTTCTGTAATTCAGGAACAATAATAGCCCCCCTGAATTGGTCCAGAGTTTACATCTCAGTTTTTGTGTTCTGGCAGTAGGCCAGTGGCTTCCTGAAAGAAGAAACAATCTTTAACCAATACCTGTGGGAAGAATTTCTCTCATGGTTTACTAACAAGAATGCTTCTTTCTAGGCTGTTACATTATTTTTATCTTATAGATGCTGTGAATCTCCTAAGTGATCATAGATTTTTTTTTAGAATGCTGATAGAAAATTTAGGAACAAATTTCCTTGATACCTTTAAGCAAACTGTAGAACCTTACCACAATGCATTTTAATGCCAAACCTTATTTCCAGCTTAATGTTATCTCTCTTCTATCTCTTTCTTTTCTTTTTCCACATTTTTGGGGTAAATTTTAAAAATTACTTAGGTAATAAAAAGGATAACTTTTTTGTAGTATAGAAAATTTGAGAAATATAGGAAAGAAAATAGTTGCTCACAATCCTATTACCCAGAGATAGCTCTTTTAAAAATTAGATCTTTGATTCAGTTGCCACAGGGATGTATCAGAGTATTAAAGCCAGAAAAAACAAGACTGTCAGCCTTTTTCTCAAAAAGCCCTTTATAAAATGACAGAAATTACCTAGACAGCCTATCAAGGTCTAGAAGAGTCTGGTTTTTAAGTTAGGTAAGTACAAAATCCTGATTTTTGTCCAACACCCTAAAATTGGATCTGTCTTTTGGAGGAAGACAGGCATGAACTAAGCTCATTTAATTCCAAAATTTAAAAAAATTTTTTTAGAGAGACGATCTCACTCTTTCACCCAGGCTGGAGGGGTGCAGTGGTGTGATCATAGCTCACCTTACCCTTGAACTCCTAGGCTCAAGCCATCCTCCCACCGTGGGTTCCCAAAATGATGCTGAGAACTTTTACTTTTATAGCTCTCTTTCCCCTATTCTTTCTGGTTTAGTCAGTAGCAATTCTACTTGATATTTTCTGTAGATATATTAATATATTCGTATAGATAGTAAGTAGTCCAGTGTATCTGGCCTGGGATCTAACTTCTCTCTTTCAAGTGCTTTTTCATGCCCAGGTCCAGATATGTTCACTTCATAGTTTACCTCTCAGAGGCAATGTGTATCCCTCGTTTCCAAAGGGGGAGCAGATCACCTTTCTATTGCACTCACAACCTCTGTTAACATTTGGTTGTACCTTTTCCAGTATTCATCCTATGTGTGTTTGTTTGTATAATATATATGTAATTATTATAAATGATGTACATGGCTTTAAATGTGTTTTTTTCTCATCATAAAAGCAATACCATCATTTCTTTGGTTCTCCCACTCCCACCTCCCACTGGAACACAGGGAGCCCACTCATTTTTTTTAACTTCCAGTTTATTTTTATTTAGTTATAGTTTTAGTTGCCTCTGTTCCAGTTGTTCTGGATTCTCCTCAGAAACACTCTTTTTTTGAGACACGCAATAGAGAGTCTTACTCTATTGCCTGGGCTGGAGTACAATAGTGTCATCATAGCTCATTGCAACCTCAAACTCCTGGCTTCAAGCAATCCTCCCGCCTCGGCTTCCCAAGTAGCATGTGCCACCATGCCTGGCCGATTTTTAAACTTTTTGTAGAGATGGGCCCTCGCTATGTTGCCCAGGCTGGTCTTGAACTCCTGAGCTCAAGCAGTCCTCCTGCCTTAGCCTCCCACGGTGTTGGGATTACAGGTGTGAGCCACCACACCCAGCCAGAAATACTTATTCTTAGTTTGACTACCCTTTTCCTTTCCCTGTAGTTAGCACCATCTCTAGTTATTTTCATCTTTTTGTTCTTGGGTGAGAGAACAACATTTTCTCCAGTTTCATTTCTGTTCCAGATTGCCTCTAAGGGTTATTTTAATTTTGCTATTGTGCTTTTTTTTCTCATGTTATTCACTTCCTTCTTCATTTTATCCCATTGTCTTTTCATCTCAGCCAGTTATATATATATGACTTTCTGCCCTGTTTCATATAGTGGTTTTTTGAAGACTTGATTTTTTAGAGCAGTTTCAGGTTCAAAATAAAACTGAGTGGAAAGTACAGAAATATCCTATATACTCTTGGCCCCCACACATGTATAGCCTCCATCATTATCAGCATCCCCAACCAGAGTGGCACATTTGTTACAATTGATGAACCTATATTGCCACATCATAATCATAGTTTTCATGTGGAGACATGCTTATGGGTTTCATAGTAAATTATTTTTAGAGATAGACTTTTGCTTTTCAGAATAACCTCCATGACCCTTGTGGTACATAATTTTTTCATAGAAATCAGGTTGTTGTTTTTTCTGTTGCCTCATTCTCGTATTAGGAGCTATCTCTAGAGCTCTGTAGTCCAATGGCAGGGATGTGTAGGTTGCTTTTGGCTCCAATCCCCGTCCATCTTCTGGAATTCCTTTCTCTGAGCTGTAGTTTCCGATGTGGCACCTGTTAGGTGCATAGTTCGTGCCAGTGTGCAAGGCTGACATTGGACCTTCCTTTACCTCCTCTGCTTAAAACTGCTCTCTCCAGCATGCCCTGCTGGGTTCTTCCCTCCCCATCTTTACCTGCCACACTTTGGGACATGTACTTCCCAGGATGCACAGGACTCCCTCTACTGTCTGCTGCTCTGTTATTTGGGAGCTAAAGCTTTGAACTGTATTTGAAAGATGAGAATGAGGAATCATATTGAGTGTTTCTTCTAAAGCAGCATCTGTAAAATAGAGGGACAGCTCCTAGTCTTCCAGTTGGTGCAAGCCCAGAGTCTGATCCAGTGGTTTAAAAGTGTGGGGGCTTCTCTTCTTTGTTTAGGTGGGCAGAGCTATTCTTCCTTTGAGATCTTTCATAAGGCAAACCACAGGTAGTCCTGTCTTTGTTAGGCTGACTCTGTGTACCTTAGAGTTGCTGAACATCTCTTCCTAGATTCTGACAGTAGACTGTGTGTCAGTCTAGGCAATGTTTAGTATTTGTCATTTTTTATACATTTTTATATTTGTGTAATGTGAAGTTAGGAAAGGCTATGTCAGGGGCTGCTAGCCCTGTGTCTTTTTCTTTTATGTTATTGAAATGCTCTAAGTGTCTCTTTTCTATTCAAGCTGACATATTTTTAGTCTACTGGCCACACCTTTCAACTGTATTACAGGTTTGGTTTTTGTCTCCTGAAGTTTTGTTCTCTTGTGCACAGTCATCATGCTTATGTCTAAATATTCCAAGTGATAAATTATGTAATTTATCTCTTGGCAAATGTCTTTCAGGGCTAAGGTTTTTGGTGCAATCTCCTTGTTACCTCAGACACCTCAAGATGATATATCTTGATTAATATACAGATTATCTGAAGTAGTCATCCACTTAGTAAGGGAGGGGTTCCAGCAGTTATTTATATGACAAACCTAGTTCTCTCTGGTGTAACTACTAAAACTAAATACATTACCTGCCTACGGAAACATGAAGGAGGTGTATGTCTTTGCTGCCCTGGCTTTGACAGCCTCTGCTTGGTCCAGTTCTGGTGAGTTCAGGTCTTGGCACTATGCTCAGCTTTTATGTTGGTTATATATTAATTAGATAGTTAGATAAAGAAGAAAATGTGGAGGAAGTATTACCCAGTGCATAAAATTGCAAGCTCTGAAGTCAGACTGCCTGGATATAATCTTGAATTGTGTTTATTTTATTAAACAAATTGAAATACTTTCTAGAACAAAGCAAATCAAAAATTTAAAAAAGGGAAACTAATTTTTATATATTTTGTATCTGGTCACTGTCATGAGCTTTTTTTTGTTGTTTTTAAAGATTTCTAATAGTTTCTGATAGAGAAACAGAAAGCATAGGCTTTGGAGTAAAACAGATCTGGATTCAAATTTTGTGCTTGCCACATATCTGTAACTTGGGCAAATCACTTCAGCTCTCTGAAACAGTTTTCTCATCTCTTACCTTCTTTATGTAAGTGTGAGTAGTAGTGTGATAGTACATCATATTGTGCACTTGATACATTAAGCTCCCTATAAATATTGGTTGCTGTAATTTATCATTAACTATCTTGAGCTTTCTAAGTGGCCAAACTTCTTGTTTGCATATAATAATGTCTTTCTAGAATTATTTCTGATGTGTCATAATATACTGACTTGAACTTCCAGGAGGTTCATTGAAAATACTTTCTTTATTTTAGTTATCCTTATTTTATTCTTAATTTTAATGAGAAAATCTTTAGATTTTACCACAGCAGGGTGTTAATGCTGGTGTAAGATGGACTTTTTTTTTTTAAACCATGGAAGTTAGATTGATGTCTATATCTTTGAGTATAATAAATTTTATGTTTTGAATATGGTAAATGAATCGGGTAACTTTGTTTTCTATGATCTTTTCTTTGAAGGTTTGAAATAGCTCACCTCCTAAATCATTTTGGTCTTTTCTGAAATTATTTCTTTTAAAACTTTTATTTTCTCATTCACTTTTTAAAAGTAAAAAACTGGGCACAGTGGCTCATGCCTTCAATCCCAGCACTTTGGGAGGCCAGGGCAGGAGGATCACTTGAGGCCAGGAGTTTGAGACTGGCTTGGGTAACACAGCAAGACCCTATCTCTACAAAAAAATTTAAAAATTAGCTGGGCATGGTGGCCTATGCCGGTACTGTTAGCTACTTGGGAGGCTGAGATGGGAGGATCCCTTGAGTCCAGGAGTTTGAAGTTACAGTGAACTATGATTGAGCCACTGCACTCTAGCCTGGGCGATGGAGTGAGATCCTGTCTCTAAAAAAAAAAAAAATAAATAAAAGTCATAAAACCAAAATCATCCATTTGAAGTTTCAAAATTTATTTAAGGGTGACATGTAGTATTCACTTATAATTTTTTAAACTTCCATATTTATTTTATCCTTTTTCTCTTTTTAATTTTAATTTTTCTTTTTTCTTGATTAAATTTGCCAGAAAGTTGCCAATTTTATTGTATCTTATTATTTCTTCTTGAAAGTACTAGACTTTAAATTTTATTTCATTTTTAATTCTGTTGCTTTTTTCTGATTCATTATTTTTTAACAACTTTATTGAGATATAATTTATATATACCAAAAAATTCACCATTTTAAAGTATACAACCTAGTGATTTTTAGTATATGCACAGAATTGTGCAACCATCTGATTCATTAATTTTTTACTTTTGCTTTATTATCTTTTCTGCTTTCTTTGAGGTTGTAAGCTTTTGTTCTATTCTCACTTCTTAGGCTAATACTTTATTGCTATTCATTTTAAAATAATGAAATAATTTTTGACTGTGAATTTACCCCCTTAATACAGCTTTGGCCACATCCAGTAGATTTTGTTATGTACTGAACTCAATTTTGATAGCATTTTAAATTAGTCTATATAGAAAAGCTTAGTACAGAAGCATAAAAAAGCATAGAAAAGCTTAAAGAAAAATTTTTAAATCACCTCTAATCAAAATATAAATACTGTTTATATTTTGGTTTATTTCCTTCCAATCACTTTTTTCCTTCACAAGTATAATTTAAAATTCATACCCACAAATAAAAATTTTACCCATTGGTTCATATTATATTTAATTGCATATATCTCATTTTCTATAATATTACTTAAGTATTGTAAATATTCCCATATCTTCCAAAACTTTTTGAAATGGCAAATTAGTATTATATCACATGAGTGTATTAATAATATTTCATTTAGTGATTTGTAATTGTTTCATTTTATAAATGTCACTGCCTAAGTTTTTCTTCTTATGTGATTTTCTTATAGTAGATCACAAAAAGTGTGTGATATAGCAAAAGAAAGGACATTTGTAAGGCTCCTGATACATATTACCAAATAGGTGCCATTAGTGCATTTAAAGTAATTTTGATCTAATAGGTTTAATTGGTAGCAATTAATTAATTCTGTGTGTGACCTTACAATGCCAAAGCTTTAAGTCCATTTACATGAATAATATTTTACAGGTGCTGTTCCAGAAGTCAAAGAAGGAAAGCTGCAGCCACAACCAAAACCATCTTCTGGACCTGTGGAAGAAACATTTAAAATTGTTAAAGCCTCTCTCAGTGATGATGTTGTTAAAGCCACTCAAGCAATCTATCTATTTGAACTCTCAGGTAAGGATCATATCTGGTAGGCTGGGCTTTTATGAAACAAACCAGGATGTTTCCTTTGGAAGAAAATCAGCCTCCAGTAGTGATCACCTGGATAGTTGGCTGTGTCCAGGACCCTTACTCTTAAATATAGACATTCAAAAATAACAAATAACTATTGATTTGTATTTTTAAGTTAAGATCAGTGCATTTGGACACATGTAAAATACAATTTCATTACAAATATTTCCAGCGTTAAATAACTCCTTGGCATATTTAGTTGAGAGAAAATCCTACTTAGAAGGGCATATGGATCATGATAGGTAGTATGATGCAATAATTTATCAACCATGGGCACCTTGCCATTTTTATCTTTGAGATTATTCAGGTCAGTCCGAATGTAGTCAGTTTTTTAAGACCTCTTACAATTTTTCTTTTCTATATGAAATTAACACATATTAATAATAGTTTAAGAACTAGCTGCTGGGCGGAGCACAGTGGCTCACACCTGTTGTAATCTTAGCATTTTGGTAGGTTGAGGCAGGAGGATCACTTGAGGCCAGGAGTTCGAGATCAGCCTGGACAACATAGCAAGACCCCATCCCTAAAAAAAAAAATAATAATTTTAAAAAACTAGCTGGGCATGGTGGCGCACACGTGTAGTCCTAGCTACTCTGGAAGCTGAGGTAGGAGGATTGCTGATTGCTTGAGCCTAGGAGTTTGAGACAAGCCTGGGCAACATAGCAAGATCTCTGACTCTTAAAACACATACACACACACATACACACAAAGAAAAATAATAAATTTGTATTAAAGAAAAAAACTAGCTACCTCAGCCCTGTTATACACAAACTTTTTAAATAACTCATCTCCTCTGCTTTGTCCTAATCCATCTTGCCTTCTTGTTTTTACTTCCTTGTTATCCTTAGAATCCATGGCCCATTGCTTTAATCACTCTCTTGCCTGTGTCCTAAACTTACTGGATCCCTTGTGCTTATGTCATTACCTGTCAAAAACCTAGTCTTGGGTGAATCAAACTATCTGGCTGGCCCACAGTTGCATCCAGGCTGCTGAGTTTTTTGGGAAGAAAAGAAAAAAAAAAAAATCACACCACCTGGTAGATTATACCCATAGAAATTCACTATTGTCCCTCTTCGACTGAGGTCTAAGCAGCACCTCAGAATTCTGTTTTTGTGGTCTGCTTACTGCCTCATTCTCCAGTCACTATTTTAAACTTTCTTAGTGTTCCTAAAATCTCCTATCTGTCCCTTCACCCTTTTCCTGCCAATGCCAGCAGATAATCCCACTTTCTCTTTGATAGAGATAATGGAAACCTACAGATAGAAATTGCTTCAGTTTCCTGCCATCAGATATGAAACCAACGGTTATAGGTACCACCCTTTCCTCCTTCCCTTCCAGTAGAATGGAGCTCAGTTCTGGACCAGAGAATCCCAAGCTCTGTCTGTACTGAGTACCTGGGGTCTTCGTAAGATGCAGAATCTGATTCAGTAGGTCTGGAGCAGGGGCTGAGATTCTGCATTTCGAACAGGTGATGACAGTATTGCTTTCCACAAATCGATCACACTTTGAAGCAGAGTTCTAGACCCTGTTTCCCTTGGCCTTCTCAGGAGCTCTGTGCTGTTAATTGTGCCTTCTTGTCAACCTGTTCATCTGGCAGCCTCCCCTGCCAATGGCATTTTCATGTTCTCAAGTCTTTTCTGTCTTTAAAACAGAACCTAACTACAGTAACAAGCACACACACCCTTTTTTCTCCTTCCAGAGCCAAACTTATTTTCACCTACAACTCAATCTCCTGAACACACTCTTCTTGGATATAATTTTTCTCCATTCCACCAAATTTGCCTTCACCAAGGTCCTTGGTGACTTCCATGCACTACTGGGCATTTGTCATTCCTCCTTTGTGACCACTCTGCAGCATTTAATGCTGTTGACCACTTCTTTCTTTTGGAAATGCTCCTTTCCTTGGTCCTCCCTAATAGCCTCCTTGCTTTCCTTTTTTGCCTGCAATCATGCCTTGTCCATCTCCTTTGTTGGATGCTTCTCCTCTATTCTTCCCTTAAATGATGTGCTTCAGGTCACTGTCTTAGCACTCTCAACACTCCACAGACTTTCTTTAGGAGGCCCCAACCATTCACGTGGGTTCAATGACCATATGAACTGATTAATTATGTGTCTCTATTTCTTGGTCAGCCAGACTTCATTTGACATTTCTCCTTGACTATCACAAAGATGCCTCAATCTGAAAATGTCCAAAACAACTCACCATTCCCAACACCTGCCTTTGCCACCACCCATTAAATCTGCTGTTTTTCAGTAGTCATCTCTGAGTAACAGAAAAAAAAATACCTATATTTACCCAGTTTCCCAAGCCCAAAACCAGCAAATCATTCCTGTGTACCCACCCCCACCTTTTATTCTTCATACTCAGTTACCTAGTCTGTGGTTCTGCCTTGAAATTCTTTCTCAGATGTGCCCACCTTTCTCCATCCCACTGCCATGAACCTGATCCAGGCACACATCCTTAAGCTCCCAACTACCCCAGCACCACCCTTACTAGATTTATGGATCCTCTTCATCCCTCTCCAGTGTATTGTCTACACTGCAGGGAGTGTGGCTCACTGGCTCTATACCTGGACTGCCTCACAAGCTCATCTGATGCCACTCCCATCCCCCTTTCTATCTTCCAGTCCTACTGTATTTTTTTCAGTTCCTGATACTTGCTACACTCTTGATTCTGGCTTTTTTGCACATAACTGTTCCCATTTTCCCTTTGCCCTATCCATCTAGCTAATTCTTACTTGGGCTTTCCTGACTTTTTTTGAATTTAGTTTTTTATTGTGGTAAAAGATACAGAATATAAAATTTGTCATTTCAACCATTTCTTTTCTTTTCTTTCTTTCTTTTTTTTTTTTTTTTTTTTGAGACAGAGTCTTGCTCTGTTGCCTGGGCTAGAGTGCCGTGGCATCAGCCTAGCTCACAGCAACCTCAAAGTCCTGGGGTCAAGCAATCCTCCTGCTTTAGCCTCCTGAGTAGCTGAGACAACAGGCGTGAGCCACCATGCCCACCTATTTTTTTCTATTTTTAGTTGTTTGGCTAATTTCTTTCGATTTTTAGTAGAGATGTAGTCTCACTCTTGCTCAGCCTGGTCTCAAACTCCTGAGCTCAACCAATCCTCCCTCCTCGGCCTCCCAGAGTGCTAGGATTACAGGCGTGAGCCACCGCGCCTGGCCCATTTTAACCATTGCTAAGTGTACAGTTCAGTAGCTTTAAGTGCATTCCCATTGTTGTGCAACCATCACCACCATCCATCTCCAGAACTTTTTCATCATCCCAATGGAAACTCTGTACCCATTAAACACTAACTCCGCATTCCCCCTCCACCAGTCCCTAGTAACCACTTTCTATTTTCTGTCTTTATGAATTTCACCACTCTGGGTACCCTGGCTACCCTGATCCTTTATTATCAATAATATGCTCCCACATCACCCTCCACTCCTCTTTTGTGAGAACCATGTCTTTCTTGTTTATTGAAGAGTCTTCAGAGCCTAGCAGAGTACCTGGAACATAGTAAGTGTTTAATGAATATTTGCTGAATTTGATTGATACAGGTCTGGGGATTTTAACCTGAGAAAGAGCATTTTGTAAGATTATTCTAATGGTAGTAATTATTAAATTTAAGAATAATAGGGCCTCTTTGGCATTTATTTCTGTCATTATCTCCATATAGGTGAAGATGGTGGCACATGGTTTCTTGATCTGAAAAGCAAGGGTGGGAGTGCCGGATATGGAGAGCCTTCTGATCCGGCAGATGTGGTGATGAGCATGTCTACGGATGATTTTGTAAAAATGTTTTCAGGTGAGTTTTTAATTTTATTAGTTTACCTGTTGTTCAAGGAAAATTTAACTCCAACATTTTACTTTATCTCTTTCTAGATAATCAAGACTCACAAATGTTTGCAGCAGTGGAATCATAGCAGCTATTTATGTTGAGGAACACTTAGTTTAGGGAAGGCTATTCTTACTGTTGACTGTACTGACCCTTCTACCTCGCCCACCAAATGGGGAATTTCCTTTTTGCATGACTGAGAAGCCAATATAATGTTGGGAACAGAGAGATAATTCAAAGGGACTCCTATGTGGGCTTAATTATATTAGCTGGACTATCATGTTTCCAGTAATGCTATGGTCACTGGAGGCACTGAACCTAATATTGCCTCACCAAATTAGAGTAAGGTCATGCTTCAGTCTTGCCAGCTGTTGTAACAGGAAACAGATACTGGCCCTCTGCCATGGCCCAGTGACCCTGCTTTCTGTGGAGTCCCTGAGTTAGAGAACCTTTTGCATGATTTTCTGTTCTGCCCATTTACCTCCAACTGTGCCAGAAAATTTTTAAGGGCAATTTTCTCTATTTTCTACTCTTAGAACACTACTCCAGATAACACAAAATCTAAAAAATTAGAAGCAGCACTTTAAAGCATCAGAACATTCTGCTCCAAAGAGTCTTTCATGCAATGAATTATAAATGTTATTCACACTTTGTTCTGTTTTAATGTTTATAAACAGGATCACAGTATATTCTGTGCCCTCTAAGTCTTGCTTTCCAATTCTAATCCAGGATGCTAATTGCCTACATTCTATCTGAGCCAATCTGTGTATGATGTACTAATGATCAAGGTTTCTTTAAAATTTCTCCTTTTTTGTAGTAGTGTTAAATGTTTATCATAGAAAAATTATTGCAGAAAATGTACTTAAGAAAAAAGAAAAGAAAATTTTTTATCACACCACTGAAAAATGGCCATCAGTTAATTTGGTTTGGCATCATATATTTGTGTGTGTGTGTGTGTGTGTGTGTGTGTGTGTGTGTGAATGCACATACATATACATGTGTGCCTATAAAAACAGGATCATAACATTACCACTGTTTGCTAATCTTTTTCTCTTAGTACATTATAACATTTTTCAATGTTAATGAATAGTTATCTCTTTAATGATTTTTAATAGTTTGTTGTTTACTTAGTGTTTCAACAACTATTTATTTCCCCATAGAACTTAAACACAGTGCTTTGGACACACTTAATACATGCTCAATAAATGTTTGGTAAATCTGAATCTTATAAATATATATATTTGAAATTAAAGACTATTTAAAATAAAAATTTATTGTCAACTTCTAAACTGAAATGATAGTAATTATGTGTAATATTTATTGTGTGATTGCTATGGGTTAAGCAATATTTCCAACAGTCCTTTCATATAAAATATTTTCTCCATTTTATAGCAGTGGAGACTGAGACTTTGATGAATTAAATAATAAACTCAAGATCAGATAGTGAGTAAATGGAGTCAAAATGGATTTGACTTCAGGCTAACTCCAAAGCTCATGCCCTTAACTATTATGCTATTCTGCCCTACAAAGGTGAAAAAAAAATCAAGTGACTTCTTTCTTTAATTTACATTTTACTTATGTAGCATAAACTTGAAATAATGGGTTCTCCATTTATATCTTTCTATGAGTGTGCTCTTGGATTGACTGGAGGAGGTCAGCCAGCTGTATGAATAATTCTTTTTAAACCTAAGTTAGTATTATGAGTTGTATTTTATAGCTGTGGTTTAGATTGGGAGCAAGTGAGTTTGCTTCTGCTTTTATGTCCTGTCATTCTTACTGTTTATCCCATCTGCTTTCCTTTAAATGGGCACAATTTAGACCTTACATCCTAACAATTCTCTTTTAAGAAACTGTAGCCATTTCTATACCGAATTTATATGGTGGCAACATTATAAATATAAAATCTTAAAGCAATTAGTAACCAAAAATAATCAAAATCTCTCCTTTTGGCCAGTAGAGGCCACTATATGGTAAAGCAATATGATAGAAATAAAATAAATTGAGCAAGATTACTTTACCTGAGGAGGGATATATATAGTTTTTTACACATATATATGTATGTATGGATGGATGGATATATATAATAGCTATTTTACTATATATGCCTATATACATGTATATCTATAAATATATATCTATGAATATATATGTGTATATAATAGCTGTTTTTTAAACTCTTTAAAACAATATTGTCGAGTTACAATTTATATACAATAACATCCACCATTACAAGTATACATGATTTTTAGTAAATTTATGGCTGCGCAACTATCACTACAATCCAGTTTGAGAACACTTTCATCACACCAAAAAATTCTCTAATGTCTCTTTGCAGTCAATCCTATTTCCACCCCTGACTCTCCCACCAGCCAAACACTAATTGGCTTTCTGTCTCCATAGATTTTCTATTTCCAAACATTTCATATAAATGGAATCAAACAGTATATAGTCTTTTGCATCTGGCTTCTTTCACTTAGCATAAGGCTTTTGAGATTCATTTGTCTATATGTAGTAGCTGGCATCGGGGTTCAGTTCCTTTTTATTGCTGAATAGTATTCCATTATATGGATATACCACATATTGTTTATGTAGTCACCAGCTGATAGACATTTGGATTATTTTAGGTTTTTGACTATTATGACTATTGCTGCAATGAACACTCTCATACATATATTTCTGTGGATCTGTGTTTTCATTTCTCTTAGATAGATTCCTAAGAGTGGAATTGCTGGGTCATATGCTAAGTTGATATTTAACTTTTAAAGAAACTACCCAACTGTTTGCTGAAGTGGCTGCACCATTTTTACATTCCCATCAGCAATGTATTAAGGTTCTAGTTCCTCTATATCCTCACCAACACTTACTATTATCTTTTTTATAGTAGTCATTCTAGTGGATATGTAAAGGAATCTCATTATCTCATTGTAGTTTTAATTTGTATTTCCTTAATGATTGATGATGTTGAACATCTTTTCATGTGTTTGATAGCTTTTTTTTTTTTTTTTTGGCGACAGGGTCTCGCTCTGTTGCCCAGGGCAGAGAGGGTGGTTACTAATACACCAGACACATATTGTGCCTTCTAGGAGATATGACCTATGTATAAAAAAGTATAATGTAAGACAGAATATCATAAATGAAAGTCAGACACACCTGACAAGTTCCCTCTCTCCATGGAGCTCATATTTATTATGTGTAGCTATTAGCTACAATTCTATTTTAATGTTCAACTTTTTTATACCCTGGCATTTTTGTGGTTAAAATAATGCTAACACATACTTTTATCTCCATATGGTATACTCTTAATGATCATTTCTTAAGAATTTTTCCTTCATTTACACTGTTTGATTTTTTTTAGTTTAAACTTGAAATGTTAAAAGTTTAATGAACTTTAACAGATTGGAAAATTAACTAAAATAGATAGTATTTGTTCACCAGAATTCATTTGAGAGCCATGGATCCTTTAGTGTATAAAAATCTTTTTAGTGTAAAAAGACTTGCTGTAATCTTTTGCTGATTGTTGTTTTTATGTTATCTCTTATAGGATATTGTTAACATCTAAGTCTAGGAACTGGGATTCCCAAGATACTGGTATAAAAATCTGTAATAGAAATTTGTATGCCTCCGAGATTTATAGAACTCAAGGAGATCCTTTTTATAATGCATGTGCTTGAAGCAGTATCTCCCTACGGGCAGTAATGGTTGCTTTTCCCTCTCTCATTTTCTCATTTTAGGGAAACTAAAACCAACAATGGCATTCATGTCAGGAAGATTGAAGATTAAAGGAAACATGGCCCTAGCAATCAAATTGGAGAAGCTAATGAATCAGATGAACGCCAAACTGTGAAGGAAAAGAAAAGAAAATATGTTGACTGCTATGCTCAAAAAGTAAAAAAGCTCACCAGTTAAAATCTAATGTTTGTTTTCTTCCCTCTTGTATTATAAGGATATGCATGTTTGTGCTGGAAAAAATAGAATTTCTGTATCTGTAAGACTTGAAATTGTAATTAAAACAGTTGGCTAACAAACATAAGCTTCATTAAATGGAATTCTAAGACAGTATGTTTTTTATATTTTGAGGATTTTACTCACTGAGCCTTATATCTAATTCACTATCTTCTATCAGGAAAAGTATTATGAGCAACCACTCAGGCTCCAGCAATAAAATTCACTCTTTTCAAAGCATCTTCTCATGTAAAGTCAGGCTAGTCTGTTTTAAAATTTTTAGTTTGAGATTGTATATTAATGAAAATCTTAATCATGTTTTGGCTTTTTAAATCTTATTTTAAAGAAAACTTCTACAGTGCATTTCACAAAAATCACATAATCTACTTAATAAATACTACTTATGAAAACTAAATGAAACAAAAGTTTTTGTTAACTAGCTTTCCAGGTGTTGTTATCTATAGGAAAATATTATTAATGTAATTCAACTAATGGGAGCATGTATCCTATTTAAAACTATGAAAAAAATGTCCTAAAATAAAATAATTTTCTCCCCAGAAGTATGCAGTTGGCCAGCATTTTGAAATGAGAACCTTAGAGTAGACGGTTCGTATGGGCTGAATCGTCTACCCCCAGATTCATTTGTTGAAATCCTAACCCCCATTACCTTAGAGTATGACTGTATTTGGAAACAGGCCACTATTACCATTAGGATGGGCTCTAATCCAATCTGATGTCCTTATAAGAAGAGGAAGTTTGGACATAAGAAGAGACACCAGGGATGTGCGCACAGAGGAAAGACCACGAGAGGACACAGTGAGATGGTGGCCATCCATAAGCCAGGGAGAGAGGCCTTGGAAGAAACAAAATCTGACACCTTGATCTTGGACTTCTAATCTTCAGAACTGTGAGAAGTAAATTTCTATTGTTAAGCTATCCAGTCTCTGGTATTTTGTATGGCAGCCTTAGCAAACTAATACAATGGTTTGAGGGGAGGGAGGAACTAAAGTTTAAAAAAGCCCTTACCTTTAATTTCCATCAGTTAAAAATACTGGCTGGGTGCAGTAGCTCTCGCCAATAATCCTAGCACTTTGGGAGGCCAAGCGGGAGGATCATTTGAGGCCAGGAGTTCGAGACCAGCCTGCAAGAGCGAGACCCAGTATCTACAAAAAATAGAAAAATTAGCCAAGTGTGGTGTTGGCGCCCATCTGTTGTGCCAGCTACTCGGGAAGCTGAGCCAGCATCACTCTAGCCCAGGAGTAGGAGGTTGCCGTGAGCTATGATGACTCCACTGCACTCTAGCTCAGGCTATAGAACAAGACTATGTCTCAAAAAAGAAAAACAAAAACAAACAAACAAAAAAACTTGCTCAGTGTAACTCTTTTACTTCTCATCTTCCATTCTTTAAGATTATTGTGCTATTAAGCAATTTAGCTAATTCTGACATTTCTCAGAATTGCAATGTTAGGAGCATTTTAATCTGTATTTTACAAATGAGGAAACAGGATCAGAGATGGGAAAGGACTAACTTAAAGCCAAAATTAACAAATCTTACTGAACAAACACCTCCCAATACACTGACCTTGAATGAAACTTGATCTCACCTCTTCCTCCATGAAGCCTAGCTAATTGACTTTGGGGGCACAACCTCAACTCCCTTGGCAGCTCCCAGTCATTCCAGCTACATGAAGATCCTGTTCAGATGTTGCCAGCAGGCTCCTTTTCCACTGAAATTTTCGAAAGACTTATCTCCCGTCTCTGCATTTTCCAAATGGTCTTGTTAAATGAAATTTATGAGAGGCCATTGTTTTGGACTGAACTACTGCATTATGCCTTAACAGACCAGACCAAACCAGAACAGAGTCCAAGTAATCAAAGTGAACTTAAAAACAGACCAGTTTTCAAAAACTCAGATTCACAGCAACCAATCAAAAGAAGCCCATGGCTGGACATCACCATGTCCAGGTTCATGCCTGTAATCCCAGCACTTTGGGAAGCTGAGGAAGGAGAATTGCCTGAGGCTAGGAGTTTGAGCCCAGCCTGGGCAACATAGCAAGACCCTGTCTCTACAAAAAATAAAAAAAAACTAGCCAGACATGGTGGTGTATACCTGTAGTCCCAGCTACTTAGTGGTCTGAAGCAGGAGGATTGCTTGAGCCTAGGAGTTCAAGGTTGTAGTGAGCTATAAGCACGCCACTTTTACTCCAGCCTGGGCAACAAAGCAAGACTCTGTCTCTCAAAACTGAATAAATAAATAAAGAGTGGGCCTAGTTAACCTGAGCCGGCATGATAAGGAGGCCCTCTCTTGCTGTTTAATCCATACAAGGAAAATAACCTGATAATAACCAATCCTCTTTTTTTTTCCTTTTCTTTTTTTTTTTTTTGAGAAAGAGTCTCACTCTATTGCCCTGGGTAGAGTGCAGTGGCATCATCATAGCTCACTGTAACCCCAAACTCCTGGGCTCCAAGTGATCCTCCTGCCTAAGCATCCCGAGTAGCTGGGACTAAAGGCACGTGCCACCACGCCTGGCTAATTTTTTCTATTCCATGGTATACATATACCAAATTTTAATAATCCACTCATGAATTGAGGGGCACTTGGGTTGTTTCCACATCCTTGCAATAGTGAATCGTGCTGCCATAAACATTCAGGTGCAGATGTCTTTATCATAGAATATGCTTTGCTCTTTTGGGTAGATGCCTAATAGTGCTATTGCTGGATCAAATGGGATTTCTATTTTTAGCTCTTTGAGGTATCTCCAAATTCTTTTCCACAGAGGTTGCACCAATTTGCAGTCCCACCAGCAGTGTGAAAGTGTTCCTGTCTCTCCACATCCTCACCAGCATTTGTTGTTTTGGGATTTTTTGATAGAGGCCCATCTCACTGAGGTTAGGTGATATCTCATTGTGGTCTTGTAGAGGATATTAGAAAAGGCATAAAGGCCTGGGTAAAGGGACTGTGAGAAAGGCGGATATCTCACAGTCCTGCAAACAGGACTTGGGATATGATTGCTATCAGCCGGCGGCATACAGCAGGCTTTGCAATGTATGGAAGTGTGACTGATGTTGGGTCCCTGCCCTTTTCTTTATAAAGAAAGGAACAGGGAAATTGTTCCTTGTTGTCCTTAAGGAACAACAAGGAAATAACAAGATAATTATAAGTTTAGTGTATATCACTAAATAGACTTGTTTACAACAATATGCTTACTATATGACACCAAAGATTTTATCTACATGTTCTTTACTGGAAACACATATACCTTTCCCTATAATAAATGCGGAGATTTGGAGAGGTTCGATAGTTCTTTGAAACGAAGAGTCTCTCCTCCTCCTTCAGCCTGAGATTATGGTCTGGAGCATTCTTCGTTGCGCCGTAACACTGGTAGAGACGCTGGACAATCTCTACGTTTCTTCCACGTAGCTTTATGTTTTCAAGGTTTATCCACACTGAAGTGTGTACCAGTGTCACAAATTTGTTTATTTGTTGCTTTGATATCCATTGTTAGGCCTGTCATAAATTGTCTGAAACCCAGTTGTACCCCTTCCCTTTAGCCTAGATAAAACTTACTGGGTTGGTTGTGATATAGCCCACTTGCTCTTCATCTTACAGACCCCAAACCCAACACATCCCCCAGCTTCTGACCACAATAAAAACTAATGGTTAACACCAGAGTCATGTAAAAAATTCCCCCCTATGCCTGTGTCCTCTTTAAAATAGCCAATCCATAACTCCCACAGGAAAGCCTAAGGGATAATGCCCATGGGCCTTAATAAAAGCATAATTCCACAGGTCTTCCTTTCTCCCCTCTCTTCCCCCTCTCCTCCTTTACCCCTTATCTTCCTCCTCCCTCCCCACCTACTGATTGAGCTCCCTGCTGCCTCCAGACTTCTGTCAGCCTCCCAATGGCACCCATACCTCCCTGGGATCTATCTGAAAGTACAGTCATGGGGGGTTGCTTAACGACAGGGAAATACTCCGAGAAATGCATGATTAGGTGATTTCATCATTATGCAAACATCATGGAATGTACTTACACAAATCTAGATGGTTTAGCCTACTGCACACTAGGCTATATACTCGGATAGCCTATGGCTCCTAGGCTACAAACCTGCACTGCATGTTACTGTATTGGATACTGTAGGCAACTGTAAAACAATGGTGTTTGTGTATCTAAACATAAAAAAGTATAGTAAAAATAGTTTTTTTTTTTTTTTTTGAGACAGAGTCTTGCTTTGTTGCCCAGGCTAGAGTGAGTGCCGTGGCGTCAGCCTAGCTCACAGCAACCTCAAACTCCTGAGCTCAAGCGATCCTACTGCCTCAGCCTCCCGAGTAGCTGGGACTACAGGCATGCACCACCATGCCCGGCTAATTTTTTGTATATATATATATTTTTGTTTGGCCGATAATTTCTTTCTATTTTTAGTAGAGACGGGGGTCTCACTCTCACTCAGGCTGGTCTCGAACTCCTGACCTCGAGCGATCCACCCGCCTCGGCCTCCCAAAGTGCTAGGATTACAGGCGTGAGCCACCGCGCCCGGCCTAAAAATACAGTATTTTAATCTTATGGGATCACTGTTGTAAATGTGGTCCCTTGTGGACCAAAACATCGTTATGTGGCATAACTATAATAAATTTCTTCTGTTTCATGCATTTTGGTTTTGCCTCCTCATTGTGTCTCACCTGACTGACACACCTGAACCTAACTTTTTCCTGGGCAAGGCTCTCTTAGAAAATGGCTAACTTGGCTTATGGCCACTCTCAAGAGAGAGACCTCAAGAACAAATTAGAAAGAAAACATAACAATAAAAATTACAATAATAGCCACTTCATTCCTTTTTATTGCCAACTAATATCTCATTGTATGGATATACTGCATTTTATCCTTCCATGAGTTGATGGACATTTGGGTTGTTTCCACTTTTTGGCTATTATAAATAATGCTGCTATGAACATTTATATACAAGTTTTTGTGCTGACAACTTAATTTCTCTTGGTTATATACCTAGGTGAATTGCTGAATAATACGATAACTTTATGTTTACACTTTTGAGGAACTGCCAGACTGTTTTCCAAAGTGCCTGCACCATTTTACAATCCCACTAGCAATGAATGAGAGTTCTGATTCTCCACATCCTCACCAACACTTGTTACTGTATTTTTTATTATAA
Organism: Varecia variegata; assembly: GCA_028533085.1. NCBI lineage: Eukaryota > Metazoa > Chordata > Mammalia > Primates > Lemuridae > Varecia > Varecia variegata. Next base: position 111,536,463 of record CM052443.1, read on the forward strand.
GCATCTTGGTAGGTATGTAGTGGTGTCCTATTGCAGTTCTGATTTGCATTTCCCTGATAGCTCTATTTATTTTTTTAAAAAAGATCTTAGCTCTCCAGTGAAATTCTCCATTTTGTTATTTATGTTCTTAAACATATTAATCATAGCTATTTGAAAGTTTATATCTAATAAGTACAATATCTGGATCATGTGTGCATCTGTTTCTATTGCCTTTTTTTCTTCTTGGCTTTTGTTCAGTGAGTCTTTTTCCTCAGCATATTTGGTAATTATTGGTGGAATGCCAGACACTGTATTTGAAAAATTATAAAGGCTCTTCCACCAAAGAAGATTGTTTTTTTCCTGGCAGAGAGAACATGGGAAGATCACCTTGATCCAACTAGGGATTGAGGTATTTCAAGGTTGTGTTTTAAGCATTATTGGGGCTATTTCTGATTTTCTTTTACTCCCAAGGGGTAGTTCTTAAAGGATCTCAACTGAAAGTCTGGGGTACTTACCAGGATCCTTCCTTTTTCTTTAATTCTTTCCAGTACCATAATGCAGCCAGAGATTTCTGCTTACATTGTCTTTTGTCTCAGTAGTTGCTTTCTGCTTGTTTTCTTGGCTTCTTGCCCCTTGCTTGTATAGGGTAGGAATCAGCAAATGCCTTGAGGAGAAATGGCATGTAGAGTGATTAACTGTTTTTACTGTGATTGCTTTCTCTGGGATCTTGGCTTCTTAAGTCCAAGCTGCCTTAATAGACTTGACCTCCAAATTTTTATCTCCAGGCCAATAAGACTATGGTTCTAGGATGCTTCTTTTTGGCTTTTATCCTAGACACAAATCAACAATGTCCTGGAAAGAAAAGTGGCTGAGAAGGTAGGACTCACTTTAATGCATTTCCCTTCTTCCTAGGCTCTTGGACTCTCAAGCCCTGGCTGACAAAGCTTCTCCCCAATAGCTTTAAACAGACTTTTTTTCTATTTTTTTTTTGTCACCCAGTCTAGACTGTAGTGGCCCAAACAAAGCTCACTGCAGCCTCAAACTCCTGGGCTTTAAGTGATCCTCCCACCTCAGCCTCCCAAGTAGTTGGGACTACAGACACGTGCCAACATATCTGGCTAATTTTTAAATTATTTTTTGTAGAGATGGGGTCTCACTATGTTGCCTAGGCTGGTCTCAAACTCCAGGCCTCAAGTGATCCTCCCGCCTCAGGCTCCCAAAGTGCTGGGATCACAGGTGCGAGCCACTGTGCCCAGCCTTTTTTTTTTTTTTAAACAGCTTTTATAGTTCTCAGTGGGGGAGTTAGTTTGTTCAACAAGGTATTCCACCATAGCTGGAAGCTTGCATCTTTGAAAAAGTTCATACGATGGAAATATCCTCTAAACAAACAGGATTGCATCTGTTTAAGAAAGTTTATTGTGGTAAAAAAAAAAAACAAAACACATTTCCCCCTCTACCTACCGGCTGGCAACCACTGTTCTACCTACTGCTTCTGTGATTACGACTATTCTAGACATCTCCTATAAGTAGAATCATACAGTGTCCTTTTGTGAGTGGTTTATTTCACTCAGCATAACGTCCTCAAGGTTCATTGATATTGTAGCATGTGAGAGGACTGCCTGCCTTTTTAAGGCCAAGTAATATTCCACTGGGTGTATATACTTCATTTTCTTTATCCGTTCATCCATTGATGGACATTTGGGCAGCTTCCATCTCTTGGCTATTGTGAATAGTGCTGCAATGTACATGGGGGTGCAGATATCTCTTCAAGCTCCTGTTTTCAGTTCTTTTGGATGTATCCCCAGAAGTGGGATTGCTGGATCATATAGTAGTTCTATTTTTAGTTTTTCGAGAACTCTCCATACTGTTTTGTATAGTGGCTGTACCATCTTATATTCCCATCAGCATTGCACAAGGGTTTCAATTTCTCCACAGAATTACATCTTTGGAATACACAGCAATTAACTATGTGGGTTTTGGGGGGTTTTCTTGTACAAACATTATTGTGTCAAAAATGTTTACGCAGATTTTTAAATTCAGTTTAGACCAGGAAGAGTGTTGATAGAGGAAGGAAAGTGTTAAGAACATCAGCCTGAATCAGCTCTGGAGACTGACAGGGGCTGGTGGAGGCTACTGTACAGGAAAGAACATGCCTGGCAATGGAAGTTACCTGCCCGGGTTTTGTATGACCCTGAATCCTTTATCGTTTGTTGAGCAGTTATCCTCTTTCTCTGCCTCAGTCACGTTCTTCTCTCCCCTTACTTACTAAGGTATTCCTGTCACAGGTGCAGTGAGGCTACGATGTGGACACCACAGAGGGCTAATCGGATATGCTCTAAATGTTTTTAATTACCCTCATCACTGTTTTGGAGATGCTCATTGCTGTAAGTAGAAAGGGAGTTAAAAGCATGGACTCCTGGAATGAATCTGGGCTCCTCCAGTCATCTATGTGATCTTGAGCTTAATTTCTCTGTGCCTCAGTTTCCTTATCCATAAATGACAATGTTAATAGCACCTCCTTTATAGAGTCCTTAGGATTAAATGAATTCGCTAAGCACTTAGTGCAAACCCTGGGCACACAGTAAGCCCCATGAAAGTGTCAGGTAAAATAAAGGTGGACGAAGCCTGCTAGCACGTAGCATGTCCAGCCTCACCTTTGCCGTGCTGAGCCGTGCAGGTGGTGTTCTTGTGCCCCTGGTGTGCTGGGGGACCTAGTCTTAGCGTGTTTTAGGTGTTATTAGGCAGCGTTGCAGTTGGATATTAGGCACCTCCACTGGGCAGCGGTGACTGGTGACTGCGGGCTGCATTTAGCATGTCGTTCGAAGGAAGGTGTTCTTGCATATCCCTGGGTGTAGAGGTGACGCTATTCAATGTGTTATAACACATCTAAGAAAGGAGCAAGTTTTTGTCCGCTCCTGGCGTTTAGGTGGAAACAAATAGAGCTCCGAGGGGCAGCGGGACCGCGGCTCGGGGCGTCTGGTAGGAGGCGGTGCCGCACAGCTCCGAATGTAGCGGGGACCCTGGGCTCCACACCTGTCGGGGCAGCAGGGGCCGAGCTTGAGCACGCAGAGGGCGGGCTGTTCCAAACCTCCCGGGCCAGCGCGCCGGCCGCCGCGTGCGCGCCTGTTGTGTAGCCGGAGGGTCGGTCCACACCTCCTCCGGGCAGCGACGACCGCGAGCTCGGTACGTGCCGTAGGAGGTGTCGTTACACACTTCCTGTGGGTCTCGCCGACCACGGCGCGTTTCCGGTGCCGGCAGGAGCCCGGGGTCCGAGCCCCCGCCCGCTCGCCGGCCCCGCCCCGCCCCGCCTGCGCCCCGCCCCCCGCCCGCCCGCCGCGCTCCGAGCCGGGCGCGCGGAGCTCGGGGCGCACGGAGCGGCGCGCGCCGGTCGGCCGAGCCAGGCTGGCGCCCCCGCCCCCCGCCCCGCGCCTCACTCCGCCGCCCGCCGGGCGCCTTCCCGCTCCACTTGCCTTCGGTGCCCGGCCCTCCGGCCGCTCTTCTCCCGCCCTCGCTCCCCTCCGTCCCGCCCCGTCCAGCCCCGGCTGCCCGGCGCCCGCAAACCCCCCCGCCGCCCGCGTTCCTATGGACAGACGCACAGACACCTGCAGGTGGGTGAGAGCCCGCGCGCGGGGCGGGGACGAGCGCGCCGACGCTGCGACCCGGGCGGGGAGTTCCTTTGTGTGGGGGGCGGCCGCGCCGGGGGCTGGTCCGCTTCCCCCTCAGCGGCCGCTCAGTGACCCGGCCGAACCCTCCTTTTGTCTCCTCTGTGGGGAGCGAGGCCGTGGTGAGGGCAGAGAGCGGGCGGTCGGCGGTCGGCCGTCGGCGGCGGCGGGCTTGCGAGGTGTGAGGGGCAGAGAGCCCCGGCGGCCGCTCCGGTCTGGCTGCCCGGGGCCGGCCCCCAGCCCGGCAGCTCCAGTCGCCACGGCGGCCGCGGACGCGCTGCGTGGGTCTGGCTCTCCTGCTCCTGCTCCTGGGTCTGTTGGAGGTGGGAACGAGGGCGGGAAGGAGGAAGAAAAGCTCTACCCTCTTAGTTTCCAAGTCTTGAGGTGGTTGTGGAGAAAGAGAGGTGGTTCAGGGCTTTGCCCGACTTGTTTCCTTCCTCGGGAGGCACACTGAGGTGCGTTTGGGGCGTGTGTGCTGGAACGTGCATCGCTTCGCTCCCTTATTTATTGTTTCTAACGGAGGAGGGCTTTCTCCAAAAGGGCTCTTCCGCCCCCCACCCTCATCTGAGGCTGCGCGCACAGTGATGTGTGTTTGTTATCAAATATATCAAGAAATGTATTCCCCTGGTTAGCAGGAGGTTGGACTGACCAAAATCAAGTCAAAATCAAACCAAAAGCAAAGGATATAGTTTTTGGTTTTCTGATGGCTTTCTTTCTTTTTTTAAGGTTAGATAAAGACTTGAAGGAAAAGAACATGGCTGCAATTTTTACAATTATATATATTTATTTTGGGTTTTTTTTTTTTTTGAAGTTTTGGAGTAAAGTTTTGTTTTTTCTCAGGCTTGTTAGGATTAGCGTGATAGAATCTTCTGCCTATTAAACATTTAACAAGCGAGTCAGGTAGTGACTGCTTCCGTGGTGGAGGTTAAATTGGAATAAACAATGCTCTACCTTTCCGTTTTTGCTGGTTTAAGGTACGAGATCTTTCCCAACGTGAGAGAAGAACATGGATTTTAGAATTGATTTTTCCACCTATGATTGTGCTTTCCCTAATTTATTCTATGTATTATATGTATGTAGCCCAACGATGGGGTCATTTATGTTGGGTACAGTATTTTGAAAAGTACTGTAGGGTGATATTTCTGATTTCTCTTATTTAATTAGCTTGATAGGTTTCTTTGTGAACAGTTGTATTTGTAGATTATTCAAATAATAAATGAGGTGTTGTATAAGTACCCACAAAATTAATTTTACAGATTCGGATTTCTTGATGCAAGTGGGGATTTATATCTTTGTATCGATCTCAATCTGCTCACTTCTGGAAACTTTTTTTTTTTCTTTTTTTGCCTACTGTGTGAGAATCCATATTGATAAACTTAAGTCTGACAGTTACCAAGATTTTTTTTTTAACAAAGCAGTTTTAGGGGGCATGCAGACAATTATATGTACAGCTATATGTAGAAAATGGAGACTTTCTTAAAAAAATTATCATCTAAACTTGAGGGAAAAACATTATGGTGGAAAATTATTTGTTATTTAAATTTCCATCAAGTAAAATGTAGAAATTAACCAGAAAACAATGTAAAATTTAATACATTTTTAATTAGGCAAACTGATTTTTATCATTATAAAAAGAAATAGTTTAATATGCTTAATATAGTGAATTTTTTCTAGGAGAAAAAATTATCCTAGATTCTTGCCCTAGTTACATTAACAGATTATTGCATACCTAATTTTATAAATGCCTGACATGTACATTTATGCACACTTTACTTAAAACTTAGCAGTAATCAAGCTGACCCCTTTGAGTTGATCAAATTTTATTCCTGCTTTGACTTCCAGTCTAGATTAGGTAAATGAATTTAAATTCTACACAAAGGCACAGAGCTTCGTGTGTGGCTCTGGTAGGCCCTTGACCGATGTTCCTTTTCCTTTTCCATTAAGAATAGCCCAAAGAGAAAAGGTAATGAAATTTGGTCAGGCATTATGATGAATGGAGTTCTAGACCATTCTCAGAATTTCAGCTCTTAGATACACATACTCTTAATTAGTTCTTTGAAGTATTAAAAAAGATAAGCTAGCAAATAGAATTGCTTGTTTGTGTATTTACAAGGCTGTCAGTGGTAGTGATAAGTTTTAACAAAGAGTCACTGTGTAAACATTAACAGAGTGTGGCCTGTATTGAGAATTGTTTTGACAAAGTTGTACTTGTGCTTATAGTTTTCTGGGATGTCACTGTGGTCTTTATGGTAGGCTGGCTAAAAGATGATGTCTAGGTTTTGTTTTTTTTTAATACTGATATGTGGATATTAATTATTTCCTTTTTGTGTAATTAACAATAATATTTTAGTGTAAATTAGAAGCATTCCAGAGAACTTTACATATTTTCGACTCATTTCTCTTCTGGTAAGTTAGTGTTCAGGAAGGCATATAAATTATTTTTCGTTTTTCATGGTTGATATTTTTTTCTGCTGCTTTTTATCTTATGACAAATAAATGCTACTTCCAGAAATTTGAATTTGTATGAAATTGGATTTTTAAGTATAGCTGACATTTAGCAACTTCTTTTTTTTAAAACAACACTAAGCTGTCTACAGTTAAATTTGATAGGCTTTACAGTCCATGGACTTTACTGGCATTTTTCTGTTTGTTGGTTATCAATGTGGTATCATTAAAGGAAACTTAAAATGGCCACTTTATGTAAACTAGAACCCTCAAATGACTAGTATTATTATTAGTAATAAATGGAAAACTGAAAAATAACAATTTTATTCTTAATAATAGATTTGTGACTTTCAAGTCCTTTAGCAGGTCTGACCATGAGAGGTGTGGATAGTGACCTCTCATTCCAGCCTTTTTCGTCCTGCATTGTTTAAGAACAGCACAAACCCCATGCTGCTTGCCGAAAATGCAGAATTCATTCTTGGATTAATATTCTGGTACCAGATGTATGAGGCTGGCTCTAAAGAAGCTTTTTCTCTTAAGTACTGTCAAAAATAGGGAAGCTGAAGATTGGAGAGAAGCCATTTATTTTGAACAGTTTATTTTCTGACAGTTTGTGTTTGTAAAGAAACCTGCTCATAATATTTACTTAAGAGATCTACATGGTTGCCTAAAGAAGCCCCACAGGTTTCTTTTTTTCTTTTAAAAAAAGTTTCCATTGAGCTTAACTCTTATGTGATACTTCTGGATTTTGCTTCTGATTAGTTGATTTATGGACTTTATTTACCAGCATGATTGGAGAATTCTTTTGCTAGACTGAAATTGCACTCTGCCTGTGCTCTGGTCCGTTTCCTAGGTAACAAATGCACTGCATAGATTCCATAATGAGGACTGTGGTTGGCTAGTTACTGTGTAAATTCTGTTGTTTGGTAAAGCTTAGTCTCAAATTCAAATAAAGGTCAAGAAACCAAAAGTACTGAAAATGCAAATTTTTGAATTTTATTTTGTATCTAGTGCCAACAAAGTTTAATAGGCTTTTCTGGAGAAAGGCAAATTATGCAGCTGTATTCAAGTTTGTTTTGCAAAGTCTTAAACAGTTGGAGAGTTTTTTTCTCTGTTTCATACTGATAATGCTAATGGCTCTAGTGAAAAAGAGGATATATTTCGGAAACATGTTATCACACTTGCAAATAACATAGAAAGTAAAGGGTTGTGGTCTAGGACATCAGCAATACTTTTGTATTGAAAGGAAAGTAACATATATGTCTTAAAAGAAAAATTATACACTTCGCATGAAATGTAATTTTTAAAAGCTTTAAGAAGACATTAAAACATTTAAGATATCTTTTAAAACATTAAAAATCTTACCATAAAATGAAGCATTGTTACTCTAGCTTTTTTCCTTCTCATCTTCCAGAACTTTGGCTGGCCTAGGACAGGGAGCAGGTTCCCCCTTGGTAGCTGTACGTTAAAGAATAGCTTTCCCTTCTGCCTTACTCTCCTGTTAAAATATATGGCCTCTGTAACTCTAGATGCAGGACAAAAAGTAATATGTGTTGAATGGCCAGTAATTATTAGCTGCTTAAAAAAAAAAAACCTGCAAAGAACCAGAATTCCATTAAAACCCATTACAAATGTCTTTTCACTTGATGCTTAAAAATGTTTTTTGTTAGTCATCAAGATTTTGTTAGCTGAACATTAAAAGAAAACTCTTTTTTAACAGAACTCTTTTTTAATTCTAAAGGATTATGCAAAGTTGTCTCTATTACTTTCCCTTGCTTTGCTGGATTGTTTTTGGATTATTCATTTACCTTTTGGTTAACTTTCGTTTCAGGCCTAGGATACATCTTGGTTGGATTCTTTTTCTTTCTGGTTTTCCTCAAAACTGACACTACTTAATAACCTTTTCTGTCCTTTTCTAATTGCAAATATTGTATCCCTTTAGTTTTCCCTTATATTTTCCCTTGTAAATATTTATTATTATTAAATTTTATCAATTGCATTATTTAAGGCATAATCACCACACATCAAAAGCTCCCTCCCTCTTTCTGTTACAGGACTTCATATTTCTGGGACAAAGTTAACAATATTTGTGAATTCTTAACTAGCTAGGACTACTTCTTTCTCCCAGTATTAGTTTGCTAGAGTTGCCATGACAGAGAATCACAGGCTGTGTGACTTAAACAACAAAAATTTATCTTTTTATAATTCTGGAGGCTGGAAGTATGACATCAGGGTGTTGGGAGGTGGGGTTCTTCTAAGGCCTCCTTCCTTGGTTGATAGATGGTTATCTTGCTAAGGTGTCTTCACATGGTCTTCCCTCTGTGCCTAACTGTGTCCTAATCTCCTCTTCTTGTAAGAACATCTGTCATATTGGGTTAGGGCTCACCCATATGACTTCATTTTACCTTAGTTACTTCTATTAAAGGCCCTATCTCTCCAAATACAAGTCACATTCTGATGTAGCAGGGGTTAGGACTTGAACAGATGAATTTGAGGGGGACACAATTCTGCACATAACACAGTCTGTCTCTCTACCTATTGCTTTTCATACATATGTACATACATACTTTACTACATATGTGTGATTTTTGCAGTGGTTTCATCTTTCATGTCTTGTTTACTCTATTTGTCACTTGAATGCCAAGCTCAAATACAGAGCAATATAATCCACTTTATGTCATTAAAAATAAAGTAGGTAAAGGCTTTATTTTGTTTTTCACTCTCCTTTATTTTTAAATGCTTTATTTTGAATGGTTTAAAGTAGAAAATTCTTAATAATTGGTTTGGAATACTAGAGAATATCATTGTGGCCAAATTCAGTGGGGTTGCTGACACTGTTATTTTCTTGCAAGTTCTGTGGACATGTTTCTTTTGTTGCTCTTTTTCAGATATTGGTCTTGCTGCTTTCATGGTAAGTTATACACCATCCTGGTCATTTCACACACGTCTAATGACTCTTGAATCTAATATCCAGTCAAGGCCTCTCTCCTACTACCTACTGGATATATTCAGTTGATATTCTATAAGCATTTCACATTCAGTGTGCCCCAAACTTATTTATTATCTTCCTCTTCAAATCTGTGTCTTCTCTTTTATTCCCTAGCGCAGTGTATTGGTACCACCTTCCATCTGTTTTCCCAGTCCAGAAATTTAGTAGTTATCTCTGACTCCTCCTTTACTCTCAGTTTCATCTTCCATACATATTCAAGCTCCCCAGTCAATTCTTGCTCCCCAGGACTTCTCAATTCTGCCTGTTTGCCCTATATGAATCACATACTACTCTGTTACTGTGACATTAGTTTTACTTCTACAGTTAAATATATTCCGTGGGGAGCACAAGTCCTTGTGATAAAGCTTCTGTATCATCATTTAGTAGTCTGAAATTCATTGAATCCTTATAAATGGTTCATACGAAAAATATCCCCTGCCTTTCATATTTGATACTTTTTACCTATTTGGCCAGTTTGGTTGAATAAAAATACTTTTACTTGACTCACATTTTTTCCCCTCAAGCATCTTACAAAATGTAAGAACTCTTTTTTCTTCCCTCATCTGCCTAGTTACTGATCTTTTGTAGGTCCTATTTTTGTGAGTGTTTTAGCCCTGACTATTTATCTGGGGCACCTTATCACCTGGTTTTGTTGAACATCGTGCAGGTCCCCCCCACCATTGAGATAATTGTAGATACACTTGAAATTATAAGACATAATACAGAGAGGTTTTTTGCATACTTTTCTCAGTTTCCCCACTGGTAACATTTTGTGAAGCTATATATATATATATTTTTTTTTTTTTTTATTTATTTTTTTTTGAGACAGAGTCTCGCTGTGTTGCCCGGGCTAGAGTGAGTGCCATGGCGTCAGCCTAGCTCACAGCAACCTCAAACTCCTGGGCTTAAGCGATCCTACTGCCTCAGCCTCCCGAGTAGCTGAGACTACAGGCATGCGCCACCATGCCCAGCTAATTTTTTCTATATATATATTTTTAGTTGGCCAGATAATTCCTTTCTATTTTTAGTAGAGATGGGGTCTTGCTCTTGCTCAGGCTGGTCTCGAATTCCTGACCTCGAGCGATCCACCTGCCTCAGCCTCTAAAAATTTTTTTTTTACCTCCTACATATGAGTGAGAACATGCAGTATTTATCTTTCTGTGCCTGACTTACTTCACTTACTGTTATGTCCTCCAAGCTCATAATGACAGGATTTCATTCTATTTTTATGGCTGAATAATATTCCATTGTGTGTATATAACACATTTTCATTATCCATTCATTCATCTGTTGATGGACATTTAGGTTGATTCCATATCTTAGCTATGTGAATAGTGCTGTAATAAACATGAGGGTGCAGGTATCCCTTTGATATACTGATTTCCTTTCCTTTGGATATATATCCAGTACTGGGATTGCTGGATTGTATAGTAGTTTTATTTTTGGTTTTTTGAGAAACTTCCATATTGTTTTCCCATAATGAACAGCTTTTGAAGATTTTTGTGAAATTTTAGCTAAAGGTATTCTCATTCTACCTTCAGAGCAGCATTTTAAGGAATGTTATGCTTTTGAAAGCTAACAGTAATATGCTAGTATAGTCATATAAATATTTTCCTTTTGAATATAGTCAATGAATATGAATATATTCAATGAAAAGTATATATTCTTATAAATATCCTGTCTGTGACTATATTTCACTTATGAAAATATTTGATATATGAATATTTTCTTGAGATATATATATATATATATATATATGTATTCTTAAATTGTTTTTTGTCCAGCCGGCTGGCTTTTTTCTGTTAGAAGTCTTACCACAAAGTAAATTTCCAGTATACTTTTTCTAATGATGTGTTTATACATTGATAAGGTATAAAATCTATACTTTCTATTAATGAAGCTATTGCCTCAGAAGTTTAGGGTTTTTCCTATTAAAAATTATTTTTGGTGTCAAAACTCATCTTATTGATTTGCCTTAATATCTTTCTTAGTTGATGCTTTCCTGTTAATCATCCAAATAAATATTTTATTTAGTCGTCTAAGAGCATACTCTTGGCCTGAGAAAGAAACGTATCTTTACACATTATATAATAAACAATATTTTTGTTGAAAATAAATGTAGTTCTATATAATTTGAGAAGGAGGTATACTGATAAAAAGGTCAGTCATTTTGGCCATATGATAACTTAAACTTCATTTTATAGAAACAAAATAATGAAATTAAAAAGGAGGGAGAAGTCTGGAGAAAATATTTGCAGCAGGCACTGGCCTGGCCTGGGTAAGCTTGAAACGTAGGAGACATTGGTTCCAATGCATGGTAGAGTGGGAAGACACAGACCATAACGTGTGAAACAAAGGTGAATGCGTAATACCAAGTTGGTAGGCCACCAAGAAGGCAGCCAACCAGGGCTGCAGTGGAGAATAACAGGGAATGCCTCTTTCAATCAAATCTTCAGTCAAAGAAGAACTAGCATTCCAGGCAGAGGAAACTGCAGCGCAGAGAGGGACAGGAGGGGGCATAAGGTCACATACTGCACAGAAGAGCCAAGAGTTGAAACCCTAAGGCCAGACCCCTCATGGCCATCTATGACTTCTAATAACTGTTTATTAATGGGTCTAATGTGGGGGCTCACATGCAGTAGGTCCTAATAAAATCACTCTTTCTTGAACAACAATGACAAAAAAAATATTTGCAGCAACATGACAAAGAGTTGATGTCTTTATGACATTGTATTGTTGTTTTATTTTCATGGTTTACCAAAAAATAATAAAACTCAGTGAATAATAGAAAAAATGAAGAATAATTTAAAGAAGAGAAATGTTCAGCCTCGCTGGGATTAAACACAAAATAGTATGGTAACCCAGAAACTTTTTTTTAACCTATCAAATTAGCAAAAATATAAAATGAAATAATACCTATTTCTGGTGAATGGAATTCTGGGCAGAGTGGAGGAAGTTATTCTCATGTTTTACTGATGGGAATGTGGTATTCATCTTTTTTTGTTTTAAAATGTTGAAGCATAATGTACTTACAAAAATTGAACATATCAATGTGTACAGTTGATTAATTTTTACAAATTGAATGCATGTGGCTAGCACTCAGATCAATAAACAGGACATTATTGGCACCCCTTGTGTTCCTTCCAATATCTAACACAGCCTTTCTGAAAGAAAATAAATATCCTAACAGATTGCTGAGTCATAGGGTGTACAGACTCAGCTTTAGTAGTTACTGCCAGTTTTCTGAAGTAGCTTTATCAAAGAAAAAAGAAAAATAAAGAAATGAATAAAAACCAAAGTAGCTACATCAATTTATACTCCTACCAGCATCATGTAGGTATTCCAGTTGCCCTGCTTCTTTATAATTTTCATTTTAAAAAGCAGTTTGACAGAACATATAAAGAGCCATAAGTATATTCATACCAGTTTAGTAATTTTACTAATTGAAAAGGTAGAAAAAAGTACATGCACAAAAACATTCAATGAAGCAGTCTAAATCTGGCCTGCTGTGACCCCAGATCATTTGTTGTCTGTGGCTGCTTTTGTGCTGCAGTGGCAGGGTTGAGTAGTTATGATGGAGACCTTGTAAAAGCAGAAAATATTTACTATCTGATCCTCTCTGGAAAAAGTTTGCTGACCCTACATTAGAGCATTATTTGGACTAGTAAAAAATTGGTGGTAACCAGTATGTCTATCAGTAGGGGAATTGTTAGATAAGTCCTTGATGAAATTGGATATAGCCATTTAATTGGATGATTGTAGAGATTATTTAACCAGCAAATATTTATTGGGCATTTAGCATGTGTTAGGTACTTTGCTAGACACTAGGAAATCAGTAAAGACAAAGTACCTGCCCTCAAAGAACTTAAATTTTAGTAGTGAATATAGAGAATAAACATGTAAATAAAAAGTAAAATAACGTGTAAGGGATAAGTGTTAAGAAGAAGAAAACAGTAGGGAAGGTAGATATGAAATATTTCAGGGTGAGGTCTTGATGTTTTAGGTAGGGTTGCCAAGGAAGATCTCACTTTAGAGAAAGTGACTTTTGAGTAAGGACTTAAGCAAGAGAACTTGATATGCAGATATCTTGAGGGAGAGTATTTGAAGCAAAGGAAACACTAAGTACAAAGGGTCAGTTGGAAATGTGCCTTAGGAAATGTTCTAGGAACGAGAATGTCAAGGGCTGCAGTGGAGTAAAGGAAGGGGAGAGTCACAGGGAAGACAGTTGCAAGAGGTTGGACAGGTAATTGGTAGTAATGGTGGGGAGGGCAGATCACATAGAACCTGTGGCAAAATGAAAAATCCCTATTATAAGTTGTTCAAGTAGGGAAAAAAAAAAGAGAATGATCTTTCTTCCTTCCATTTTCCCTCCCTCCCTAATTATAACTGTCATTTAAAGCTATGCAGAAGGAAAAGATTGGAAGAAAATACCTAAAATGCTAATAGTGTTAACCGGGGTTATGAACTATATTTTTTTGTTTTCTTTTTGCCACACTTTCTGTAATTTGGCTATATTTTATAATAAAAAGCATATTTAGAAACCTGAAGAGTATTACTTATTTATGTCTTTGAATAACTTAGAAATCAAGTACTTTAGATCTTTCCCAAGTTGATTGTAACCTGACCTTATTGATGGTGGGCAGCAGTGTGTTAAATCATCTATGAAATTTTTGGTTTTTAAATTACATATTAACTGTTCAGTGTTTTAACCAGAATGAACTGTAGAGATGACCTGTTTTAACCCTGTTATTTAATGGGTGGGAAAATGATCTGGAGAAGTGAAGGAACTCAGCTTCTAGTTCCTTTTCGTAGATGTCTGTATGTTTCATCACCATTTAGTCTATGATTATCCAGCACCTGAGTGATTTTTGTGATTAATCTTTATCATAAAAAGAAAGTATTTGAAAATGATGAAATCTGAATCTGTTTTGTTCAAATCTTCTCAGTGATAAAACCACTGTAAACAAATATGGTGCCAATAATGAATTAGAATCGGGATTCTAATGAGTCCCCTGGTTAAGAGCACACTTTGCACTCATACTGCTTGGATTTGAATCTTGTTTCTGGCCCTTATTAGTGTGTAACTTCTTTGTGCTTTACTTTCCACATTTATAAAATGGGTATAATACCAAGTATTATATATAGCTCAGGGTTGTGCGTATTAACTGAATTCTTATGTGGGTAGATTGCTGGGCACATAGGCTAAATTATTATTGAGGCTTAAATATCTAGAAGAGAATGTATTTGAACACTAGATACCAGAGAAAATCCTTTGAATTGTAGGGTTTAAACTCTATATATGTCTCTCTACTTTGATTTTGTAGATAACATATAGTAATTTACTAAAAACATTTTAAAACTAATCATCTTAATTAGCATAGTGGTTTCAAATTGTGTGCTGTTGTAGCACCTTATGCTATCAACCCTTCACAGATAGTTATCAAATTTTGGAGAAAAGGATATTTATGTTTATTTCAGTAGGAGAAATACTGTGATTGAGGCTAACGGCCTGAGTGGTCAGGTGATGAAAAGTGGGCCAGGATGCATGGTGAAAAGCAAAGCACAGGTCCAGTGAGCTCTAGGAAAGATTGCTTGTTTACTGGAGCAGGCAAGAACTTTGCTTTGTAAGTATGTAGGTCAGGGCAGTTAAAAGCTCTATTTAAACTGACACACAATGGTGAAGAGGGGACAAGTAGAGAGTGATGAATGAGTATGTAACCCTGTCCTTTGAAGTGCGCCTCCAAAATTATAGCATTTGAATGTCCCCTAACTACAGAGAGGCTGAAGACCACTGGACTCATAAAATACATATAATTAAGAATGAACAAATTTTTTGTTTTTCTATAAAATAAATTATTATTATTATTATTATTTTGAGACACAGTCTTGCTGTGTTGCCCGGGCTAGAGTGAGTGCCGTGGCATCAGCCTAGCTCACAGCAACCTCAAACTCCTGGGCTTAAGCGATCCTACTGCCTCAGCCTCCCGAGTAGCTGGGACTACAGACATGCGCCACCATGCCCGGCTAATTTTTTCTATATATATTTTTAGTTGGCCAGATAATTTCTTTCTATCTTTAGTAGAGATGGGGTCTTGCTCTTGCTCAGGCTGGTCTCGAACTCCTGACCTCGAGCGATCCACCCGCCTCGGCCTCCCATAGTGCTAAGATTACAGGCATGAGCCACCTCGCCAGGCCTATAAAATAAATTATTTAAGAAAATATATGGTAAAGCTTTTGGTAAAATTTGAAGTATGAAGAAAAATGAAATTTAATGTATATAGTGCTGTGACTTTGTGAAAACAAACATTTGATTATTTTTCTTTGTGGTAATTAAGTATGTATATATGTCCCTAATATGTCTTGTGTCTGTGACTGCTTAGGGATTGCACAAGATTCTATTTTCTTTTTACTGGGAAAAATCTGAAATCTTTTTGCAGTGCTGATTTTATTTTCTTTAATTTTAAACTTCAAAAGTTTTACTTGTTCAAACTGCTTTTATTTTATTTTTTTCCACAGCTGGATATATGCAGATACAGTCTGCAGTGTTTCTGCCACACTAGCTTTATCAGGAAGTTTTTGCCTTCCTTGCAGGATCATGAGTTGTAATCTAGGGTTTCTGTGGGCACATTAATTCTGAATAGAACCTGAGATTGTGCTTAACTAGAAGTGTGGTGGTTTTGTTAGTGAGTTTATAACAGGACTCAGGTACTTACATACTTGGTGGTCATTGCTATTGTAGCAATTGTGGTATTTAATTGAACCCAAAGGTCACTTGGAATTTTCCTAGCCCATTACATTAGACCTCTGAGAAAATTTTTTTAAGTGCAATTCAATATTTATGATTTAGTTAATAGTTAAGCTAAGGACTTTTAGAAGCATTTGGGGGTAGAGGGAAGGAAGCCATACATTTACAGAGACCCTGCTGAAGCATGAAATTGTGACACTGAATTAGCCTTTCTTTCCCAGCTTTCTGCTGATGCACTAGGGCTCTGGTCCAAGGAGTGGCATATGACTCTCAGAGTCCCCCTGTAACCCCTTTGCCAGTCATTCTTTTCAGGGCACAGGTTGATACATCATATGCACATAAGAATGCTCAGGAAGGATATGTGGAATCTCTCTTTACATTTTAAGAAATGACTACGATTGAGTATTTTAATTTGGTTCTTTTGAATGGGAATTTTTGTTTTGTGTGACAAATGTGCAGCATCAGCAGCAAGGTAACTAAATATGTATCTACTGGGATATCAATCAAACCTCTGTACCTATAAGATCAAAGTATGACCCTGAGATACTGTATCTTTTAGGTTTTCTTGGTAATTCTTAATATTTTTGTGGATTTTTGACCTCTTTGAGACTCAGATAAAAATTTCAGACTCTTCTCAGAAAATGCACATATCTGTACTTGCAATATACAATTTTGTATACATTTTAAAAACCGTGGACTCTCCTGATGCATTATGCAAACATTCTCTATTTTGTGTATTTACATTTTAGCATATGACTTTCTTCTAAGAAACTTTAAAGGTTTGAGATAAGGGTTAAGAGTGAGCTTCTGGGCTTCCAGGAAAAATTTATTTTTTTGAGGGAGGAGAGATTAATATGGTATTTTTCCATCAGAAATCCATTATAACTTGTTTTTTCTGATAAATGTACTAGTGTGCATCTGGTTAAATCATTCTTCTGCACTGTAGGTTATGGAAAAATAGTGTCTTACTACTGGTGTATTCACAAAGGCAGTCTAGCAAGGAAAAATTAAAAAGCTTAAATTCTCATTCTCATTTCTAAGGGAATAAAGAGGGAGAATTCATTATGTCAAGCATTGCAAATAAGCATGTATTAAAGCAGCTACATGTGATGATGGCACATTGTTGGAACATCCTATGAAAGATAATTTGCATGGAAGATGATTATTCAATAGGGCTTTAATTTACAAGAAACATTCTACCATTTAATTGAGCCCTTTACACACACTGCTTCGCTTCAATAGATTGCATTTGCTCCCTGCGTATGTACAATGCCATAAGGGTGGTTAAAATCTGATTCAGTCTAGCTGGAAGGTGAAACAACAGCTGAAAGTCATGTCATAAAAATATACATTATTAAACATCTGAGGATTGTTTTTGAAATTGGTTTTCTGTTGGCTGGTTTATGCCATAAAGCTGATTGTCTAATTTTTTTTTTCTAGTAAGATTTTTCTAAGATTATTCAGCCCTGCTGGCCACTAGTTAAACTATATCGTTCAATTTATAATTTTTTCACTTTTATAGGCCATCCACCTATTTGTACTTTTTGCAAAATGAGCAAATGTAGCCTGCATCTATAGTCATTACAGAAAGAAAATTATTTGGTGATAAAGAAGATACTAAAATAAACATTTCAGCAAAAGCTGACTTGTGATTAAAATACCCAGAAAGATAATATATGTTAAAAATTTTTAAAAGGGTAATATGAATATACTTAATGTATTCTCTGTCAGTGTCAGCAGAATAGTATATAGAAAAAGCTTTATCACAGAGAAGAGGTTTTGGATGAGCCTGGAACTGACTCCTTTTAGATATTCTGTCCTGGAGACATTTAAAATAACATTGTTGGCTGTGTGCAGTGGCTCATGCCTGTAATCCTTAGTACTTTAGGAGGCTGAGGCAGGAGGATCTCTTTAGCCCAGGAGTTTGAGGTCGCAGTGAGCAATGATGATGCCACTGCACTCTAGCCCAGGCAACAGAGCAAGACCCTGTCTCAATCAATCAATCAATCAAAAAAAAAAAATAAGCATTTTTGTGAGAACCAGTGGCCAGGCTTATTCTTAATGGGGAAACACTGAAAGCATGGCCAAATGAGGAAACACTGAAGGCCTGCAGGTTAAGTCAGGAGCAAGATAAGGGTAGTCATTATCACCATTGTTTTAGAGGTCCAAGTCTATGTAAGTAAGATAAGGCAAGAATGAGATACAGATGTTGGAAAGGAATCTGTATGTTTGTCACCAATTGCAGGAATAGTGATGACAGAGGAAAAGAATATTCCTGAGAATAAGATAAAAGTTTGAAGTGGAGGGAAGGAAGGTTGAAACAGCTTCTGTTGGGTGCCCTCCATGTTTTTGGTGAATGAATGCTTTTTGCTGAAAGTGGAGGGGCTGAGGGTGAAATTGGACAGCTAAGAAGAATGGGAAGAAAGGATTTGCAGCAGCTGCTGTGATGAAAAAATTATTTGGCATAGCTCCAAGGACTCAACTGAGGGTGAATTAATATGAAGACACTGTGGAGTCAGTCAGCAGAGATGGATCCTATGAGTCAGGGTGGCGTTTGGATTCTTTGAGCATAAGCAATTGATTCCCTGTGTGCACAACTTCATAACCACCTGAGTGTTTAAGCTGTTGTTCAGCCCCTTGCACAAAAGTTTACTCCTAAGATCTGGTGTTTTGACTGCATGAGGGCCTGAAGTTGAAGACCTTGTAGGATTAATTGTAAGTAAGGTAAGGGAGAAAGGAAGGATGAAATTGGGAGGAGAAGTTTGTGTGGTATTTTTGTAGTGGGCCAATCTGTTAGTGGGATGTCTTTGATTATGTGCAAAGAGGCCTACGTGATAATTCCTACTTCCTAGAGTTGTTGGGAAGATTAATGAATCAGATGTCACAGTGGATATGAACTGTTTCCCCACAGTGCCCTACATATCGTAAACCCGTAGATATCTACTTTAAAAACAAAGGGAAATCTCTGTGAGAGCCTTTTTTTTCAGACATTTAAGCAACTTTGTTACACATCCTTTTAGTTTTCAGCATCTTTTTTTTTTTTTTTACTCACCCTGGGTAGAGTGCAGTGGCATCATTATAGCTCATTACAACCTCAAAATCCTGGGCTCAAATGATCCTTCTGCCTCAGCTTCCTGAGTAACTGGGACTATAGGTGCATACCACCACCCCCGGATAATTTTTCTATTTTTACTAGAGATGGGGTCTTGCTCTTCAGGCTGGTCTCAAACTCCTGTGTTCAAGTAATCCTCCCACCTCGGCCTCCCAGAGTGCTAGGATTACAGGCATGAGCCACTGTATCAGGCCAGTATTCAGCATTTTTAAACTTTCTCTTTGCGTTGGTCCTGACCCCTGTATCTTCAGGTCTGCTTTTGCATCTTAAGAAACCTCTGTTTGAGTCTGCCACTTCTTATTCCTGTTTCTTTCCTTTCTTTCGCAGATTTCTCAGGTAAATGGATTACATATGCTGTCTGTTCTCTTATCATGAACTCTCTCTAATCCCAGGGAATCTGGCTGCTTCTATAATACCTCCCTTCCACTCATAGTCTCCACAGAGCTAAATATAGATGGTAAACAAATAGTCGACTCAGTAAATGATCAGGTGAGAATAAGTGCCAGGGAGAAAAGTGACTCAAGGTAGGGAAGATGGGGAGTGCCAGGCTCACGTAGGGGAGGATTGCGAATTTTTGTAGTGTGATTTTGAAGGGCCTTTCTAATAAGGGGACACATAAGCAGATCTAGAGGAAGTGAAGGAGCAAATCAGGCAAATATCTAGGAAGAAAAGCATTCCAGGCAGCCAGTGAAAAATCCCTTAAGTGGGGACAATGTGGGTACATTTGCAGAAAAGCAAGGAAGATTTTGCAGATGGATCAGAGTGACCAAGTAGGGGATGACATCAGAGAGATAGGTAGGCCAATGTGGTGTTGGGAGCACGTGGAAATTATCTTCTGCTTGCTTCTCTTTCCTCAGTGTGAGTGAGTATGGAGCAGAAGGAATTGAAGATTTGAAGAGATGCTCAATTAGGAAAGTGGGAATGTGTTTATGGTCTTGAGCAAAATGTGATTCCTGGACCAGCAGCACCAATATCACCTGAGAATATGTTAGAAATGCAGATTCTTGGGGCCCATCCCAGACATACTGAATCAGAAACTCTTGAGGGTGAGGATGAACAATTTGTGTTTTAATAAGCCTTCTGGGTTATTCTGATGCACGAAAAAGTGTGAGAACCACTGGACTAGGAAGATAAGCATAGTGCACTGAGGACCCACTTGAGTTTAGTGGTCTTAAATTTGACATGAAAACAGTCATTAGGTTATGTTGAAACAAGAAAAGGATGAGGGAATTGAGTTTGCACAAGGGATTGTTTTAAATGAGGTACCATGGAATCTAAGTTACATAAAGAAAGAAGTGAGGACAGGAAATATGGGACAGTGAAAAGATGGTAGCATCAATTGGGTCAAAGTCTAAGTCAGGGAAAGAAACTCTGACACAGATCTGATTGATTCCAAATCCCACATGGTTTTCCTTCAGTCAAGTGTCTCCATAGCCAGTGTTTCTTGACTTTAGAATCATATATCAGAGCAAGTAATTTCAAGTCACCAGTTTTGAGTTCAAGTCATGATTCTGTCTGGCCTTGGGTAAAGTCATCTGAACCAGTTTTAATGTATGTACAGTGGGACTAAAAGTACCTAACAGTTTAGCCTCACAGTTCTTCATAAGATGAAATGAGAAATACATGTATGGAAATGTTTTGTAAATTACAAAGTCCTATCTCCTAATCTGTGCCCTCCACTTTTTTCTATACTACCGTCCTTTCTTTCTGTATCCTGTATTTTATTCAGATAGTGCAAAGAACCCTACCTCATGGCTGTGATGAAAGTATGAATCTTACAGAAGAGTAAGAAAAAAAGTATTCATGACTGTTGTTGTAATTACTTGTCTTGTAATAAAATACTGTCTTAAAAATACGTTAGACTTACACTTCTGGCCAAGATGGAGTAACGAGGAGCAGATTTGCCTTTCCTTCTGTATTAGGATTTTCCAGAGAAACAGAACCAACAGGATGTGTGTGTATGTTTGTATGTAAAGAAATTTTTTAAGTAAGTAATTGACTCATGTGATTATAGAGGCTGAGAAATTCTAATATCTGTAATTGGCAAGCTGGAGACCCAGGAAAGGTGTTGGTGTAGTTCCAGTCTGAGTCCAAAGGCTTGAGGATCACAAGAGCCGCTGATGTCAGTTCCTGTCAGGAAGTCTACAAGTTTCTTCTCCAAGAAGAGCCGATGTTTCAGATTAAGTTCAAAAGCAGGAAAAGGCTAATATCTCAGCTCAAGCAGTCAAGCAATAGGAGGTCCTTCTTACTCATTTGTTCTATTCAGGTCTTCAGTTGATTGGTTAAGGCCCACCCATATTAGGGAGGGCAATCTACTTTGCTCAGTCTGTTGATTCAAATGTTAATCTCATCTGCAAACACCCTCACTGATACACTCAGAATAATGTTTGACCAAATGTCTGGGTACCCAGTGGCCCAGTTAAGTTGACACATTAAACTAACCATCACTTAAAATGATTAAAAAACCTGACAAAATAAATTAAACAGTGATTTTTCAAGACACTGGACACTGGGCAATGAAGTACTGTGATCTCTGAGAGGTTAGAAACAAGCATGGTAAATCCTATGATTGCCCTACTTTACTACCTGGAAGAGGTTTTCAGGCTGTGGTACAAGAGGGAGAGCAGGAAGAGGTTGCCAGTTTCCCTGATTTGAGAAGATGGGGCTGGGAGTCTGAGGAGGCCAAGGTGACTAGAGTTTATAGTTTATAGAGTTCATGGGAAGAAATAAAACCATCTTTATTCACAGATAACATGATCCTATGTATATACACATAGAAAATCTCAAGAAATTCACAAGAAAGCTACTAGTGCTAGTGAATTCAGCAAAGTTGCAAGCTGCATGATCAGCACACAAAAATCAGTTGTGCTTCTATATACAAGTAATAAGTAATCTGAAAAGGAAATTAAGAAAGCAGTTCCATTTACAGTAGCATCTGAAAGAGTAAGATACCTAGGAGTGAATTTAACCAAGGAGGTAAAAGATGTGTACACTGAAAATTATAAAACATTGCTGAAAGCAATTAAAGCGCTAAATAAATGAAAATACATCCCATGTTCATAGGTAGGAAGACAATATTGTTAATATGTTGATACTCCTCAAAGCTATCCCTATCAAAATTCTAACAGCCTTTTTTACAGAAATGGAAAAACAGATCCTTAAATTCATTTGGAATTGTTAGGAGCCCTGAATAGCCAAAACAATCTTGAAAAAGAACAATAGAGTTTGAGGACTCACACTTCCTGATTTAAGAATAAGAACTCACGACAAAGCTATAATAATCAAAATAGTGTAGTACTGGCATAAGGATAGAAATACAGACCAATGAAATAGAATTGAATGTCTAGAAATAAACCAATATATCTGTAGCCAATTGATTTTGAACAAGGGTGCCAAGTCTATTCAATGAGGAAAGAATAGTCTCTTCAACAGATGATGCTGGGACAACTGGATTTCCACATGCAAAAAAATAAAGTTGTACCCCAGCCTCACACCGCATGTGAAAATTACCTCAAAGTGGATCAACAACCTAAATGTAAGAGCTAAAACCATAAAACTTTTAGAAGATGTACGGGAACATCTTTGTGACCTTGGATTTGGCAGTGAAGTCTTAGATGTGACACCAAAAACATAAGCAACAAAAGAAAAAAATGGATAAATTGGACTTCATCAAAATTTAAAATGTCATGCTTCAATCAGAGATTACGACACCCCTCCCTAAATAATTGCTAGAACAAGTAGCCATCAAATCAGTAAGGATACAGAAGACTGGAAAGACATCATCAACCAGCTTTATGTAATTAACAATTATAGAGCCCTTCACTCAACAACAGCAGAGTACACATTGCCTTCAAATGCTTACAGAACATTGACTAAAATGAACCATATTCTGGCCTATTAAGTCTCAATACATTGGAAAAATTCAAATCATGCAAAGTAGGTTCTGTGACCACAGTGAAAAATAGTAATGTGGCTGGTCCGAAGGTAGTGAGTTATCTCACTTGATTGTTCACAGTCACAGATTGAACTCATTGTTCCACTATTTTCTCCCCTCCTCACTACTGTACTTGATTAGTCTTAAAAAAAAAAAGAAAAGAAAAACAATAATGAAAGATATCTGGAAAATCCCCAAATATTTGAAAAGTCAATAACACTGTTCTGAGTAACACATGGGTCAAAGAAGAAATTAAAAAAGGAAATTAGGAAATTATTTTTAACTAAATAAAAATGAAAATTCATCAAAATTTGTGGAATGTAAGTAAAGCAGTACTTTGGGGGAAATTTATAGCAAATAAATTCAATGATCTTAGCTTCTATCTTATGAAATTAGAATACTAAAAAAAGAGCAAATAGTAGCCAAAGATAGTAGAAGTATCAAAACAGAAATCCGTGAAATAGAAAAGAGCTGAGCATGGTGGCTCATGCCTGTAATCCCAACACTTTGAGACACTCAGGTGGAAGGATCACTTGAGTCCAGGAGTTCAAATTTGCAGTAAGCTATTATTACACCATTGTACTCTGGCTTGGGTGAGAGAGTGAGACCCTGTCTAAAAAATAAAAAAGAATAGACAATAAATGAAACCAAAAGCTGATTCTTTGAGAAGCTTCATAAAAACATAGAGTTTTCTAGCCAGACTTATCAGAAAAGTGAGAAGAGATACAGATTATACCAATATCAGGAATGAGAGAGAGAACATCAGTACCAGTTCTACAAATACTAAAAGTATAAGACTATTATAAACAACCTTATGCCAGTAAATGTGACAACTTATTATATAAAATGGATACATTTCATGAACAACACAAACCACCAAAACTCACTTAAGAAGAAATAGAAGTCTGAGTAGTCCTATATCTATTAATATTGTAGAAATTGAATTTGTAGTTAAAAACCTTCCCACAAAGAAAACTGTAAAGAATGAACTATTGGTACACTCAGCAATATACATGAATTTTAAAATGCTTATGTTGAGTGAAAGAAGCCAGACCAAAGAGTATATACCATATGATTCTATTTATTTGTAACTTAGAAAATGCACACTAATTTGTAGAGCTGGACAGATAAGTGGTTGCCTTGAGAGGGAAAGGGGTGGAGGAGTGGGAGGGAGGAATCACAAAGGTTCCTAAGGAAATATTTGGTAGTAATGTATATGTTCATTTTTTTGATCATGGTGATGGTTTCATGGCTATTTTTTACATGTGTCAAAACTTATCAACTTGTACATTGAAAATATATGCAATTCATTGTATTTAAATTATATCCCAAAAAAGGCATTTTTTAAAAAGTAAAATAGGGCCAGGTGTGGTGGTTCATGCCTATAATCCCAGTGCTTTGGTATGATGAGGCAGGAGGGTTGCTTGAGGCCAGGAGTTTAAGAGCAGCATGAGCAACATAGCAAGACTCCATCTCTACAAAAAATTTTTCAAAAGTTAGCCAGGCATGATGGCACACCTGTAGCCCCAGCTACATGGGAGGCTGAGGTGGGAGGATCACTTGAGCCCAGGAGTTAGAGGCTGCAGTGAACTATAATTGGGCCACTGTACTCCAGCCTGAGTGACATGAGACCCTGTCTGTTAAAAAAAAAAAGCAAGAAACAAACAGACAAAAAAATCCCACATGCTTTGGACATACAGCACATTACTAAGCAGATAACAGTAGAAATTAAATAAACATTTGGGGAACTAAAAAAAGAATTAACAGTATTGGCTGAGTTTTGGAACCAACCTCATTTTTGCTGTTTTTAGTTCATGATTTCTCTGTAAAACATCATGAGGTTTTTACTAATGTATGCTATTATCAGACCAATAGGAGATTTATTTAATAACATAAATTGGATGTTTCTTTATGATGTATGAACTTGTGCTCATAGCTTCCCAAACTGTTTTCAGGATCCACTGGGAAGTTTTAGTTTTTATGTGTTGGTTATCACCAGGACATCACATACTCCAGTATTTAAATATAATTTCTCAATAACTAAAGCCATATCAAAGACAAATGTAGATGACTTTTAGACTTTTAGGAATTCATTGTTTTGAATTATCCTCTGTCTCTTAACATTAATATACATAGATTTGCCTTCTTTAGTGCTGGTACATAGTTGCTCAGTGATTATTGAATTAATAACTATTGTATGAGAGAGGCATGGTGATCATGAAAATAAATTACAAATCCTTCAGTTCTCTGAGGCATTTCCAGCAGACTGTCGTTGCTCCAAGTCATAAAAATGAGAGATGCTGATGTACCTTTTGGAGTTCAAAGACATTTTTGTACCAACTTGTTTCTGATAAAACAAACAATAACTATATTGTATTAATTTGACCCCACTGGATTATGTTCATGTAATTGTTCTATTATTATAGCATTTAATTAGTATTTCAGTAAGTGCTGATACAAATACCTCACCTTGTCTCTTGTTTCTAATTATACAATATTGCAGGAATGGACCAGTATAATAGAAAAGAGGGGGTTGAGTCCTTTCAGTGATATGTCATTTTAATTAAAATCAAAGAATTCTTAAGTTTTGTGTGTTTGGGAAAATGGCAAAGTGGAAACAGTTGTCACTTTACACTTGGTTTGATTGATTAGATTGGTTAGTTGAAAGAAGACAAATTAAATTGCTATTACATTTTTCAAAGCATTTAAGATGGAAAATAGAAAAGACAGAGGTAGATAAACATGCTATGTGCATATTACTGCTTATGAAATCTAATTCAGTCTTTAGCACTGGCTTTGAGTAGAATTACTACCTTCAGTTTTGGATAAGATAATGAATGTTGTATAGTATCAAATAACTAGAGACAGAACGAAATTGATATATTGCGTTAGTTGTGTATTATTTATCGTATCTGATAAAGCAACAGCACATGCTTGATGCTTTTACCACCATCTACATGATACTGTAGACACCAAGGGAGTGGGTATATTGGTCCTAGGTTAACTATTGTACAGTAAGAGCTGTGGTATTCTGTGTAAATTAACATCCTCAAATTTAAACTATAGATAGGAGAATGATAGAGGAAGCAGACAAATGAACAGGATGTTGAAACTGTGAGAAGTACATGGCTTTTTCACTGTAACTGTGTACTGTAAGTGATTCTAAAAGAGGAAATCTAGACCATCAGGAAAATACTGAATACAAATAAATGTTAATTTTTAGTTTCCAATAAGAACAAAGTCAAAATATAAAGAATAAAAATGGAAGCTATTATAGAAATACTGATGTCCTGAGTTTTTCTTCTAGGAATCCTTTTTAGACCATCTGTGGTTTGAATCCAGACAGCATATGTTGGTCCTTTTCAGCATATGAAACATATCCCTAGCACCTGGCATACAGTACTTGGAGTTAGGAAGTGCTAAATAAATGATGTTTATATTTGATCTTTTTTTCTTCATGATGCAATCTATGCCATCTCTTTCTTTGTTTTGTTTTCTGTTTAATTTCTTCATCTTGTAAGCCCTTTTTTCTAGTTTCTTTTAACATGTTACAACCTTATTGAGTTTAATATTTAATCAATTTGTTTTTCAGTCTTTTAAAAATTTTCTAATAAAAGCATATAAGGCATTCTATCTTCCTGTGTCCCTTGATTTGTCTGTTCTTCTTGGGTTTTAATGTCTCAGTGTCTTGTGTTTCTAAATAGTCTGTATTATTTAGAATAGTGTTTTTTAAAAGATTTCTTCTTTAATTTTTAGTTAAAAATTAACTAAAATCTGTTTAGTTTTATTGCTTTTTTAAGAGACAGGGTCTCACTCTGTCGCCTGGGCTAGAGTGTAGTGGCATCATCATGGCTCATTGCAACCTCCAATTCCTGTGCTGAAGCGATCCTCCTGCCTCAGCCTCCCAAGTAGCTGGGACTACAGGTGCACACCACCAGGCCCAGCTACATTTTCTATTTTTTTGTAGAGATGGTGTCTCACTCTTGCTCAGGCTGGTCTTGAACTCCTGGCTTCAAACAATCCTCCCACTTTAACATCCCAAAGTGCTAGGATTACAGATGTGACCCACCACGCTCGGCCCCTTTATGGCATTTTGATCATAAATATGGCCTATATGATTTTTGCTTTTTGGAATTTTGAGATTTTCATTGTGGCATATTGCATGATAATCTGAAAAATGTTCTGTGGGCATTGGAAAAGAATATATATTCATTCTGTTTTGGAAAAAAATTTATATATTCAGGTTTAATTGTGTTATTCTGATTTTTTTATATCTGCCTTGAATTTTTATTCTAATTTGGTTTTTGTATCACTAGAATACATTCTCTATTCTCCCTCATGTAAAAGTGTTTTGGGCTGATTACTTTATGCCCTTATATACCCTTCCTTAAATGAAATGAAAATTTATTTTTCTCCACACACTTGAATGATCACAGCTGGGCATAGAATTCTGGTTTTAAAGAACCTTTCCCTAAGAAACTGTAGACCATCTTTGTTATCCTCTAATATTTCATTTTGCACATAAGGGGTCTCATATTTTTTAGTGCTTTATCCCTAATACTGCTGTCCAACAATAGTCACTCAAGTCTTACCTCATCCTGTTTGTTTAATATCTCTCACATCTCTAAGTAGCTCTGGGTCTACTTTCCTGTCACCTGAGTCACATTTGATATCTCTCCAGTTCCCATGCTAAATGTATATACCTATCCTGGTACCTCTGAAGAGCCATGATTCCCTCCTTCTAGGTTCCATATGAAGGATATGACTGGCTTGATGATTGCAGTTATTCTCATTGCTTGCCCTGACCTTGGACCCGACCCTCATTGACCCAGTTGGAACAAGTTTCCTTATTTCCACTTACCATATCTACTTATTTATGGCTTTATTCTTGGTTATGGCCATAAAGCTCAGCCCCCTTACCCAGGCTTGGGACTAAAGCTAGGCAAGATGAGTGTACTAAACCCTAATTAAGGAGGTCTTGGCTCACCCCTAGTGGCACTGCCGCCAACATCTGCCTCTTGATTACAATAGGGGGAGTGGAAGTTTGAATCCACATGGCCCAGATTGCTTTTAGAGCAGATGGTGGGAATACCTGCCCCAGTTAACAGGTATGGGTAGCCTGAATTAGCAAGGTACAGGCCTGTGTGATGATAGCTGGGCAATGTCTTTTCCACCACAGCACAAGCTGCCTACCATCATAACCACCCATCATCATAGCCACCCCCAGAAACTGATTTCGTTTTTGCACTTATGACAACTAATTTGAGAAGTGACATTAGATTCAGATGCTAGGGATGGAGGATAGTCAGTTTTAGGATGCAGAGATTTTACAGATACCTGGATTATTGGATGTGTTGATTTTAAAGCACCAACCAGTATACATACGGTTTTAGATTTGCCCTGGATTCAATGAAATTTAAGTCATTTATCAGATCTGGTCTTTGGCCTAGAATTTCCTCAAATTGTGTTAACGCTTTTGGAAGCCGTGGGGAAGGTAGTTCTGGCTTGGATTCAGGTGACTTGCTTTTACTCTTTGACCTTATGGGTGGAGAGACACTGTTTACATGGGGAGTTGTGTTCCTAGAAGTTACTTCACATATCAAATACACCCCAAATGGGGAGTCTACATCATATGCAAACCCCAGAAATGGTTTAAGACAGGACCCTTGAGTAAGATTTCATAACTGAGGACACACTGAGGTTTGTAGGTGATTAAGCACAATTGCAGAGATTTCGAGTTATTCTTACTTTGGAGCCATTGTTTCCTTTTCTCCCCACTCCACTCCCACATACACACAAGGCTTTTGCTGCTCTTCTTCTAGCAAACATATTTATCTCTTCTAGTCAAATTTCTAAAGAATGGGATTTTGGGGTATGTGTATAGATACTCCAATAAGAAATAAGATGGGATGGGGCCATCTTATTTCTGCTGTTAATTTCAGCCCTTTTTTTATGTTGATTGTTTCTCATCCATCTTTCCACATATCCAAAAGCCAACAAGATGTCACCGGTGGCACTGATGTTAAAGTTTCAAGGGATTAACCCAGCTCTGAAGGAGAGAATTTTGTGGGAGATTTGAGAAGGGATTCTAGTTATAGCACTGTTAAAATAAAATGTGGGTGGATCTAAGGCCCAACCAGGGACATGTGAAAACTTAGAAAACCAAAGCACAGGCAGTAGAACTGGACTACGGGAATTGACTTTTTTGCGTACTTATGATCACTTAAAAATTCTTGGCTTTGGCATGCTCCATACTTGAAGGGGTCTTGTTTAGTGACCAGTTACAATTTGTGCCATGCCTTGGAATTTATGGAGAGAGTGTACCTGAGAGAGCTGCCTTTTAAAAAAAATTCATAACAAAATTCACTATCTTAACCATTTTTAAGTATACAGTTCAATGAATTAAGTATATTCACATTGTGCTGCCATCACCACCAGCCGTCAACAGAAAGCTGCTTTCTTTTATAATGCTATATAAAAGTGAGAAACCTTCCTTCATAAATAGAGCAGTGCTATCCAGTAGAACTTTCTGCAATGATAGGAATGCTTTCTTTCTGTACTAATATGATAGCCACTAGCCATGTGGCTCTTGAGCACTTGGAATGTGGCTTGGTAAGGAACCGAATTTTTAATTATGTTTAATTTTAATTATTTTAAATTTAAATAACCACTATCAATAAAGGATTAGCAAGTCTTTAAAGACCATGGTGCAGCTCTGGAAACTTACCTATGATTGCTGTGAGTATCGCTCTGATGCCTCAAGGAATCAAGGCTTGCTACTGTTATAAACTAGGATTGAATTTTCTCATGGACATAATAAAATTCTAGTTGGCTGTGTTATGTAGCAATATTAGTCCCATACTTCAGATCAGCAGAGTGGGCTACATGA
The DNA here is from genome assembly GCA_028533085.1 of Varecia variegata. Taxonomy (NCBI): domain Eukaryota; kingdom Metazoa; phylum Chordata; class Mammalia; order Primates; family Lemuridae; genus Varecia; species Varecia variegata. The sequence continues at coordinate 111,566,218 of CM052443.1, forward strand.
GATTTTTTTTGGTGGCCTGAGAACCTAATCACTCTAAACATTGTTTTTATGATAAAATCCTCATTTGTATTACTGTCTAAACCAATTGATCTATCATCTTAAACCAGTTGATTTACCATCTTTGGACCTCGGGCTCCTTGAATAGTCTTGCCACTTGTTTCCCCAGAATTCCTTCCATGGGGCATTACAACACATTGTATATAAGTCTCAATGCATGTTGAGTCTTTAACTGGTGTGTCAGAGATGGTTTCATCAAGTTAAGGTTCAGGTACATGTTTTATGTACTGACTAATCAGAGAGCATTTGTACCTGGCTTGCTATGAATTGACATTTAACACATTTCCTCTTCTTTGTTCCAATTTCTCATCAGTAAAGCACTACCCATCCTCTCAGGACCATAAACACTAGAAATCCATTCTGTCCTGGAATCCACAGCAGTTGACCTCTCTATAAGCATACAAATCTTGGGAAAACGAGCATGTCCTGTGGTTTTCATTTATTCATAATGGTATGTTCTCAGTAATGGTGGAAGTAGACAGATTCTGGGGACCACCAGTGGTCTGTTATTGCCTGAATAATTTTACTATTCCTAATGATGCCATTACTCCTGTTTTATCGGTGTTTATTGCTGCAATTATTCATATGTAAAAGTAATTTTGTCTAATACCTATTATATGAAGGTGAAATTATTACATATTTCTTTTTTATGTAATTTCCTAGTCCTCATAGGATTCCATAGTTTTACTTCCTCTGAATGAGAAAAGCCACATTGTATCCTTGATTATTGTTCCTGTTTTGTAAACCTATTACATTGCATAACCAAAATATGAACAGATTCTCAATTTACTGAATCTGAGTGAGCACAGAAGAGAAGGAATAGGACAGAGGGATTCAAGGGCTGTTATTAGGGCCCTTGGAAGTGAGAGAAGTTGGAAAGGTCCTTTTATGTTCTTTATTCTGACGTATCCCCATTGATAAATTCTAATCCTAATCATTGACTATCAGGGGTCTTGGTGTCTGTCTTAGTCTGTTTTGTGCTGCTGTAACACAATACCTGAGACTGGGTAATTTATAATGAACAGAAGTTTATTGGCTTGCAGTTCTGGATGCTGGAAAGTCCAATATCAAGGTGCCGGCATCTGGCAAGGTCAGAAGGTGAGAGAGAGGGCAGAAGGTGAGAAAGAGCAAGAGGGGGACAAACTTAACACTTTTATAAGGGCACCAATCCCACCCATGAGGGTGGAGCCCTCATGGTCTAATCAGCTCTTAAAGGTCCCACCTGTTAATACTATTACATTGGTAATTCAATTGCAACATGAGTTTTGGAGGAGGCAGACATTGAAACCATATCAGTGTCTGTATTTATCTAAGTCGTTTTACAGGGTTTTGAGAAAGGAATCTTTGAACAGCTCTGGGAGGTGCTGAACAGGTTGAAGTTACTGCTTTTACAAGCCTGGGAGGTGTTTATGATGAACTTATTCAGGCATTAATGTTTATGTACCGACCTTTCATCTTAACTTTTGAGTAGTATTGTTTAGGCATTAAGACACTTTCCTACTTCAGCACCTTTACACTTACTGTTGTCTTTGCCTGGAATTTTCTTTTTCTTTTCTTTTTTTTTTTTTGAGGCAGAGTCTTACTCTGTTGCCTGGGCTAGAGTGCCGTGTGTGGTCAGCCTAGCTCACAGCAACTTCAAACTCCTGGGCTCAAGCAATCCTTCTGCCTCAGCCTCCCGAGTAACTGGGACTACAGGCATGCACCACCATGCCCGGCTAATTTTTATATATATATATTTTTAGTTGTCCAGATAATTTCTTTCTATTTTTAGTAGAGACGGGGTCTCGCTCTTGCTCAGGCTGGTCTTGAACTCCTGAGCCCAAACAATCCATCTGCCTCGGCCTCCCAGAGTGCTAGGATTACAGGCATGAGCCACCGCGCCCAGCCCTTTGCCTGGAATTTTCTACATACTTGGCTTCACATAACTTGCTCCTTTGCGTTTCTCAGTTCTCAATTTAAGAATCACTTTTTCAGAAAGGCCTTCCCTGACTATCCTAATTAAGTCTCCCTATAATTTTCTATTATAGTGCTTTGTTCACATAGTTTTCCACCAATTACCACGTGTCTTCATTTTATCTTAAGTTTGTCCTATGATTTCCCTTTGTGCTTATTTATCTGCTGGACATTCATATATTTATTCTCAAATGTTTATTGAATGCCTACTGTGTGCCAGATGCTAGGACAATGGACATTCTTAGCCTCTCCCCTGTCCTTGCAGGGTTACAAATTATAAAGCAAATAGTGGTTATCAAATACAGTTGACCCTCATTATTTATAGAGTCTGTATTTGTGAATCTACCTATTCACTAAAATTAATTTGTAACCCCCAAATCAGTACTCTCAGCATTTTTGCAGTCATTTGTGGACATGTACAGAATGCTGAAAAATTTGAGTCACCTGATGCATGTGCATTCCCATCTGAGGTTGAACAACGCAACACTCCGCCTTTTCGTTTTATAAATGAGTATCTTTTTTGTGGTCTGTTTAGTGCCCCATTTTTTTTTTTGCATTTTTGTACTTTTTGTTGGCAATTTTGCTGATAACAGTGGCCCCCAGTGTAGTGCTAACGAGTTCTCTAGAGTTCCTGAGTGTAAGAATACTGTGATGTGCCCTATGAAGAAAATACTTGTGTTAGATAACCTTTGTTCAGGCTTGACTTACAGTGCTGTTAGCCATGAATTCAGTATTAGTGAATCAACAATGTACAGTATATTGAATAAGCTGTCTTTAAATAAAAACACACATAAAACAAGTTTATACATTGATTGGTTAGTGAAAATGTTATGACTAGAGATTTGTAAGAACATTACCCTGTATCTTCTCTAGGAAGAAAGGTTAAGTATTCACTTATTCAGTGTTTGCAGTGACTTTATAAAAGTAACTACCACAAATAAGAATCAGCTGTACTTGCAAATTAAGTGTAAAGAAAGAAACAGGATGTTGTGATGGAGAGTAATTGGGACCTTTTCTTTAGGTGGTCCTCTTGAGAAGTAACATTTGAGATCCATGGAACAAGTAGGAGAAAGAGTATTTTAGCATAAGGAATGGCTCTCAAACAGGAAGAAACTTGATATTTTTAAGGAATTGAAAGAAAAGCAATGTGGCTAGAGGAGGGTAGCACAAGATGAAGTTGAAGAAAGCAGGAACTTGATTATGTTGTCTTTTGGAGCCCACACTAAGGAGTTTAGCTTTGGAATATTTAATGGGAAGCCAATGGAAGGTTTTAAACCAGGGGTGAAATGATCTCCTTTATGCTTTCCAAAGATAATTCTGTCTGCTGTGGGGGGAATGGTTTGAAGAGGGCAAGGGGTGAAATGGAAAAATGAGTTAAGAATCATGGCCATCTAATATTCAGTAATTGCAAAGTCTGCCTCTATTATCTCCTAAATACATCTCAGCTCTCTCCCCTATTCCCCGTCTTTGCGTGATCTCCCACAACTTCATACTGATCATTCTGCCCGATCTCTGCCTCTCTATTTCTCGAGAGAGATGTGATTGCTTGAAGTCACCCATCTTACCTTATCCATCTCACTGCCCTCCTTAAAACCCTCCAGTGAGTCCCCAGACCTCTTGATGGTCAGGTGCCACCCTGCCTTCTAAGCATCAACCATCACTATGCTTTGCTTTGCACTTAGTGCCCCAGGTGACAGAATTTTTCCCTATCTCCCTCTACATATCTGCTGTGTTGGGTCTGCTTGCCTTTCTTTGCTCATGAATCCTTTGCCACTTTCCATGCATACAGGGTTAGGGTGGTCCTGGTATACTCTTCCATGATACCCAAAACAGGTACCTCACACTTAACCATTTTATGTCCTTATCTATGTATCAACCAGATGCTCAACTTCCTTCCTCACAATCAAACTGTTTATTTCATGTTTTTATTTATTTTTGAGTCCCTAGCATCCAGTGTAGTTTCTGAATTACAGTAAAGATATAATAAATATTTGTTGAATGGATCCATTAATGAATGTTTATTTCTTGACCAATATTAGATGATGCTTTTCCTTTATAACATTTTTGTAGATGGAATTACAGGAATAAAAGAATAATGAGGAATTATAGAAATAAAATCAGTGTCGCAAAACATGTGTTCATTTATTCATTCCAAAAATATTTATTGAGTGCCAGGAAATGGTCTATCAATGGAGTATAGAGTAGTGAACAAAACAAAGTCCCTGAGTTCTTAGAATTTAGATGTGTGTATGTGTGTATTATCTACCTCTACCATACATCCATTTCAATCTAATGCTTATATAGTACATATTATATTAATATATAGACTTTAATTTCTATAATAGTTTTAGAGTTACAGAAAAGTTGTAAAGACAGTTCAGAAAGGTTGCATATGCCCCACACCCCGTTCCCCTATTGTTAACATCTTAACATTAGTGTGATGTGTCTGTTATAATTAATAAACCAGTATTGATACATTATTATTAACTGAAGTCCATACTTTATTCAGATTTCTTAGTTTTTACCTAGTATCCTTTTTTCTGTCCAGGATCTCAGCCATGACACCACATTACATTTAGACATCATGCTCCCTTAGGCTCCCTCGAGCTATAGCAGTTTTTTCGATCCTCATTGTTTTTGATGACCTTGATGGTTTTAAGGAGTACTGGCGAGGTATTCTAGAGAATGCAAATTTCCCTCAATTTGGGTTTGTCTGATATTTTTCTCATAGATTAGATGAGGAGTATGGGTTCTTGGGAGTAAGACCTCAGAAGTAAAGTGCCATTCTTACTACATGATTATCAACAGTACACTCTATCAACATGAATTATCACTGTTGATGGCGTGAGCACTTGGCTGGGGTAGTGTTTGTCAGGTTTAATACACTGTAAAGTACTTTTGCCCCACCTTTTTGGAAGGACGTCACCATGTGCAGCCCACATTGGGGGGTGAGGAGCTGTGTTCCGCCTTCTTGAGGAGGCAATATTTACATAAGTTGTTTGGAATTCTTCTGTATAGTAGTGTCTGTTTTTCCCATTTATTTATATCAATAAATAATCATTTTTATCAATATGGACGCATGGAAATTTACTTTATACTTTGAGTTAGAGTTCATACTGCTTTATTTTATTGCTCAAATTGTTCCAGCTTTAGCCATCAGGAGCTCTTTGAGTTGGTTCCTGTGTCCCTTTGGTATACGCCCATCAGTTGGTTTTTTGAGCATTTCCTTGTTTTCTGGTACAGCTAGGTGCTCAAGTATCTAGTTTTGAAAATTTAAATAATTTCCTCTCTGATTTCACACAGAATTTGAAAATACTTTCATGTACTTATAGGGACTCAGACTATTGAATAGATTAAATTTTTATCAATTTTGAATCTTTTTGTGATGATTTATATAGCTATTTCTCATAGGTGAAAATATATATTATTATGAATTTTCTCTGATAAATATTGTATTTATGACCATAGGTTTATACTTTCAGTTTTTACAGATAGAACTTTTGCTTTGCAAATCATATCGGAGAATTTTTATATTTCTCTGGCTTTCAGGGACATTTATGGTTGCCAGTAGCTGAAGATATCATTATGCTGGAAGTGTTTCAGTGATTATATATGCTGAGTGGTAAGATTGCTTAGTCTAAAAAAAGGACTTCACAATATTTGGCTTTTGGTTATAATTACCAGTCATGCTTGCCAGAAATTAAGTTTAGCTTTTAGAAGCCTGGAATTCTTAATATGTTTGTCTCTAACTAAATATTTCAGAAACTGTTATGAAACTGTCAGTAATTCCATTATATATTTTATGTTCAGCTTATTCTGAGTTACAGCTGATGAAATAACATATAGCATGTGATTGTGCAACATAGAAAATGCTTAAGATACCAGTATATGAATAGACATATTTAGTTTGATTTTACCTTTGTTTAAAAGGAAACCAACAGTGATCCTGAGTACAAATAAGACTAGAAGGAAAAATACCAAAATGTCAACAGTGAATATTTATTAGGTAGTGTGACACTCCTTTTCTGTTATTTTCTAATTAAAAAATAGACTGGCATGCATTATTTCTTTAATGAGGAAAATGGAGGCTTTTTTTTTTTTAAGCTTAGGAAGAAGAAGCTAACTTGTTTGTTTCATTCTAGATACTGAAAGTCAAAAGGCCTTTTGAAAAATATTCCATAGTTCAGATAAGTTTTCTCTACTGATGAACTGGTGAACCAGTTCTTATTTTGATAATAATAATCTTTAAAGTATAAAAAATTTTTTGTATATTTAATTCTTTTTAAAAAATCCATATCAAATGGATTTTTACTTCAGTTATACACACAAATGGATCAAGGTATAAAGATTAACATTCAGTGTTGTTGTATCGAAACCATGACTTCACTAATGTCGGCTCAAGTGGAGCAGAGTTGGAGATTGAGAACCCTAAAGCTTGTGGAGCAGAATGGTGTGCATTGGCCCTGGCTCTGCTGCTGCCTGTCCTGGGTACTATTGGACCTCATTGTGAAGGACAGCCTAACATTCCTCCCATAGGGGACTGATGGCCTCAATAGATACCTTGGGGAGCCTGTTAGGATTAAAAATACCTAGCATTGTCTAGCTGCTTCTAATTTTTTTTAGCCTCTGTTGTTGAGGAGCAGGTGAATTGAGTTCATAACTCAGGCTGTCAGTTTCCTAGGGGTAGTCTGTTTTAATAAAAGGTTCTGATGTATATATAAAACGGTGGTAGGATTACCACAGCATTTGTTAGCCCAGCTCTGGGGTTAGGATTGCAACATCAAAAACTGGGGCAGCATTCAAGTAGTCTCATTTCATGGCACTAGTGGGGTGAGTTCCTCCAGTCTGCTGGTGTGCTACTGTATGTGGTATAGGCTTGCCTGTGCCTTGATAAGCTAGTGTACCTTTCAGCAGACTGCCCATGAATTCTTCATAATGGGATTTAGCTGTACACTAAAATGATAGTAAAGAACTGTACAAAACTATAATGCTTCTTTTCTTGATCATGGCCCTTATAGTATCTCTTAAAAATTGGTGCAACAAAACTTGGCTGGCTGTTCACAAAACTATTTCAAAATTGAGAAATAATTATGTATTATATAATAAAACATTATAATGTAATTTTTTTTTTTTTTGAGATGGGATCTCGCCCTGTCTCCCAGGCTGGAATGCAGTGGCATGATCATAGCTCAGTACAACCTCCAATTCCTCCTAGTCTCAAGGGATCCTCCTACCTCAGCCTCCTGAGTAGCTGGGATTACAGGCATGAGCCACTGTGCCTGTGCATGTAAATATTGTAAATTTTAAATGGATATTTTGGTTTTTTCCTGATACCTGATCATTATAAAATATTCAGGTAGTATACCAATAGTGAAAGCTCTCCAATAATCTTACATTTTTTCTCCCAAATATAAGTATATCCTTCCAGATTTATGAAATATATATGTGTATATGTCTATGTATAACCTGCATTTTTCCACTCAATGATATGTTATGCTATAAATATATAGTTTCCACTTTCTATCATTTTAAGCAATGTGTCATTGTTTATCATTATATAAAGTTGCTATTGTTTTTGGTTTTTTTTTTGAGATATTTCCTAAAAGAAGACATACTGGGTCAATGAGTAGACGTACTGAAGAATATGTGTGAGAGAGACAGTAAAACGTAGTGGCTAAGAACAGAGCCTTGGAGCCATTGGCTTGGGTTTGAAGCCTGACTTCACCATTTACTAGCTGTCTAACTTTAGGCAAGTTACTTAACCTCTTTGTGCCTTAGTTTCCTCATCTGTAAAGTGAGGGATAGTAACAGCACCTGTGTCATGACACAGAGCCTAGACTAGTGCCTAGCTCATAGCAAGATATTATACATATCTCGAGATTACTGTTCAAAAAGCTGCATATCCTTGGATATGTCTTCTCACCAAAGGGGCCTAGCATTTAGAGAGAGGCATGTTAGACAGAATGAAGGGACCAACAGTGAATGAGATGGCCTTCTACTCTTCGTCCATGTTTGCGCTCAGCACCGATTATCCCACTTTTTAATATCATTCTAGTCAATAGGTAAAAAGACAGACATTATATACTGATAAAGGGCACAATTTACGATCATATATAAACCAAATAGCATCAAATATCACAGGAGACAAAAACATAAAACAAAAATTATTAATAATACAAGGAAAACTTGATAAAAATTCAACTGTTGTGAGGTATTTCAGTACATCCTTGTAGTATTGGACCTAAAGGAGGAACAGGAATGCTCATTACTGAATAATCAATAATGATAATAATAAAATAGATTATCTGAAATTTAATGGGTGTCTGCTGTGTGCCAGGCACTCTTCTAAACGTTTTATAGTATTAAATCATTGATCCTCAAAAAAACCCGTGGAAAGACATTTTTCCAGTGAAGTTATACAAATGACCAATAAGCACATGAAAAGATGTTCAGTAGCATTAGCCATTAGGGAAATGCAAATCAAACTACAATGATATTACCACTTCACACCTACCAGGATGACTACAATAAGAAAGATAAACAATAACAAGTGTTGTTATAACAATAACAAATGTTGGGGAGGATGTAGAGAAATTGGAACCCTCATACATTGCTGGTAGAAATGTAAAATAATGCAGCTCCTTTGGAAAATAGGCTGGCAGTTCCTCAAAAGCTTAAACATAGAGTTATAATATGGCAATCCCACTCCTACGTATATACCAAAGAGTATTGAAAACTATATCCATACAGAAACTTGTGTGTGAATGCTTATAGCAGTGTTATTCATAATGGCCAGAAGTACGTGGAAACTACCCATTTGTCCATCAACCGATTAATGGATAAATAAAATGTGATATCTCCATACGGTGGAATATTTGGCCATGAGAAGGATATTTGCTACAATATGGATAAAGCTTGAAAACGTTATGCTAAGTAAAACAATCAGGTCATAAAGGACTACATATTTTATTTCTATGAAATGGGTAAAATAGGCTAATCTGTAGAGACACAATGTGTTTAATAGATTAATGGTTGGTATGACTCAGAGTGGGTTTGGGAAGGGGAATTGGGAGTAAATGCTAAGGAGTAGGAGGTTTCTATTTAGGGCAGTGAAAATGGTCTAAAATTGATTGTGGTGGTCGGGTTGGACAACTCTGTGAATATACAAAAAATCCATTGAATTGTAGATTTTAAATAGGTGTATTTATGGTATGTGAGATATATTTTAATAAAGTTATTAAAAACAAAATTACAGTTATTAAAGCAGTACTTGACTTTAAAGGAGGTCTCTAAGGTATGTTTAAGGAAAGCAAGATGTAGAAAAAATGCATATGATTTCATTTTTATAAAATAATGACAATACTGCATGTATGAATACATGTGTATATGTAATTATAGGAGCATGGGATAAATATGGAAGGATATATGTACTAGGTTACCAATATGGGTTACCAATAGGGGAGTGCTGATGTAGGGAGAGGGGGATTAGAGGGGAAGGAGGTAGCAATGCAATTTAGGAAAAGAAGACAACCTGCATTTAAAAAGAAACCCATGATGTATTAATATTAATATCATGTCTGCAGTTTACTCTCAAATGGTTCAGCAAGGAAGTATGTATGTGTACATAATTATATATATAAAGATATGTGTACATACATAGATGGATAGATAAAGCAAATATGGCCAAATGTTAACAATTGTTAACTCTATGTGGGGGTTATATGGATCAGCCCCCACAGAGTAGTCAGCTGGTCTGTCAACTTTTATCTGTGTTTGATAATAATGAAAAATGGGGGGAAAGCCCCACCAAAATGTTTTCTGTGATCACATTGTTGTAATAAATATTAAAAAATATTTACATATATAAAATTTTTAACCATACTTAAACAGAAAAATGGCTTAAACATTTTAAAATTATGTAATTATTTTTCTAGTCCTTTTCATTTTTGTTTAAATTAAATCTCTAGGCTATTTGGGATTTTATAGTCTATGTTTATTAATGCCTATTTTTTTTAATCCATTACTCTTTTTCTAGGTAGACAGTCATATCATCTGGAAATAATGCTGCTTTTGTTATTCTTTTCCAAGGGCTAGAACATATAGAACAATTCTGAATGATGATGAGAATAGACATTCTTATTTAAATTTTTAATGGCAATCTCTTATTTCAGTTTCAGAGTTTTATGGTTTTTTTTTAGACAGAGTCTTGCTCCATCCCCCTGGCTAGAGGACAGTGATGTCATCATAGCTCACTACAGCCTCAAAACTCCTGGGCTCAAGCGATCCTCCTGCCTCAGTCTGCCAAGTAGGTGGGACTACAGGTTTATTTATGCCACTGTGCCTGGCTTATTTTTCTATTTTTAGTAGAGATGGGTCTCACTCTTGCTCAGAGCTGGTCTCGAACTCCTGACCTCAAGCATTCTTCCTGCCTTGGCCTCCCAGAATGCTAGGATTACAGGCATGAGCCACTGCGCCCAGCCCAAAGTTTTATGCTTTTTGATAAATATTATTTATTGGGTTAAAGATGTCTTCTTCTAACGTTAAAATAGTTAAGTGAAACAGAGCAGCCAAATCAAAGAATTAAATGAAAAAAAAATCTGATGAAAAACAATCCTAAAAAGTAGAGCACAAATGGTATTTGAAGGTAGAGAGTGATAATCACTGATGGGACTGCCAGAAAGAAAACTGTTAGTCCTAGATTTATCCCAAATCAATGTGTTAGAAAAACAAGAAAAACAGATGTTACAGAGCCTGTGAGATGTGAGAGATACTGGGATACAACTGGCACATGCCTACACGAGTTTCACTGGGTAAATTCCTGGGCTGATGTGTGCTTAGAGGTAAAAGCCCTTCCACAAGGAAGTATGCCAATTTACTAAAAATAAGCAAATATATTTTTCTTAGCACTGCTTTAAGGAATGTTCATTTTGTCAAAGGTTAAAATTCTTGGATGGATTAGTTGCCTTGCGAGTATACTCTTCTGGAATGAATATGAGTGTATTCTTATGAATAAATTCTTAAGAAATCTATTGATAGTCATCAAATTTTAAACTGAATTCGAAATTTCCCAATATGGTCAACAGTATGGGCCATGAATATGAATATATGCTGATGAAAATATGAATATAATATTAATGAATATATTGATCTTCATTAACTTTTAAACCAGGTTCAGAAATGTCCCAATATGGTCAAGAACATAGCTCATGAATATGAATATAAACCTATGAAAATGTTCATGAATATATTCATGTTCATTAATTTTAAACTGTATTAAAAAGTTTTCCCAATAGAGCAAAGAAGAATATATTCATGAATATATTCATAAGGAGGATATATTCATGAATATAATTATTATAAAGAATGTATTCACATTTATTGAATATATTCAAGAGGAATATATTCATGAGAAGACTAAACCACTCTACAACTCTTCGCTTTTTACAAATTTAATAGTTCTTAAAATGCTGCTGTGAAGGAAAGTGAAAATTAGTCTACTAAAATTTCACTGAAAACTCTGAAAAGTAAAAAAGTATAAATTTGACATATTCAGCAAATTGATCTATTTATGAATTGGCCCCTAGTGAGTATTTCTTAGCAAATTGATTTAGAACCCTCTCTCTGAGCATGAAATGAACCATTATTTATTACAGCATGTGCTCCGGGAAAACCAAGGGAGAAAAGAGGGGGATATTGAAAACAGCTGGGCTAGTCCAAGGACGAAGAAAAGACTGATTAATAGCACTAAAGCTATAATGGTACCTGTTAGAAGGGAAGCCTTTAAGCCACTACAATGAGTGTGCCCAGACATTTTTATTTCAAGTTCCTGTTCTTTCTGAGTGTTGGAGTCACATTCTCAAGACTATATAGTTTAGGGAAGATAGGTGTCTGGAGTTAGATGATCTGCATTTGAAACCAGGCTCCATTTATTGGCCCTGTACCTTGAATCTTTTAAATTTTTTTTATATTGAGGTATAATTTACATGTAGTAAAATGCACAAGTGTTAAAAGTGTTTAGATTGATAAATTTTTACATATGTATGCACCCTTATGAACACTACCAAGATCAAATGCGGAATACATCCATCACCCCAGAAAGTTTCCTAGTATCCCATCCTAGTCCATACTCACCCTGTACAGGTAATGACTGTTCTGACTCCTGTCCTCATAGATTGTTTTGCCTATTCTGGAAATTCATATACATGGAATATACAATATGTATTCTACTGTGCCTGGCTTCTTTCAATGAATGTAGTATTTCTGAAGTTCATTCGTTGTAGTTGTGTGTATCAGTAATATGTTCTTTTTGTAATTGTTGTCCATTGTATGAATATAAACAAATTTTTAATCCATTCTCCTGGTTTTGGTTTGTTTCCAGTATTTTTGGCTATTAGAAATGACTGTTTACATTCTTCTTCTTTTTGTGAATGCACATACTAATTTCTCAAACTTTTTTGATGAAAGAATTATCAGTTGTTGTATATTAAATACCTACTGGGTATTAAACAGCACACCTCTGCTTTGAGACAAATATGCTAAAAAGAAATTTTAGCAACAAAATACAAGATAATTAAATATGACTATGACTAAGAGAGCTGTCATCTAAAATATATTAATAGATTTTAGTTTAGATATGGAACGGAGAAGTTGGAATGGAGTCAGTTCAGAATGGGCTTTGCAGGCCATTCGGGAATCTGCTTCTTTTCTTCTTAGTAGAGTGCCAGGTACTATATTAGGCACTTAGCAAACCTTCCCATTTAACATGTATAGCAACATTGAGAGATGGGTGCCAGTTATATCAGATTGCAAACACAAGTAGGATGTACCTCGGAGGCATGTCTCTTTCTTTTGCTATAGGATAATTTAATATATTTTCAAACTTGGAAGTGATGATTCTCTGCAGTTTACTATTTTGTTGATTTGGTAGTATTTGGGGGCTGAGGAGTTTAGTTACCATCAGCAAAATGGGGAGAGTTTAATTTTACTCAAAATAGAGGGAAATTAGAAAGTTACATGGCTTGCTTTGTGAGTTTCTCACTTCATCTTGGTGTTTTGGTAGTGTGGAAAAACATTATAGGCACATCTTTTGGAAAAACCAAAGGTCCAAATATTATTACCATCTCTTAACATTTTATGGGTACTCAGAAATAACCATCAACTTCACATATACATCTGAGTAAAAAATTAACCATTAAATGTAAGTGGATGGTGAGTGGGCTAGCTCTTGTAAACACCTTGGTTATATGGTATTTTGTGTGCAATACTAATTTTCTGATGTTTGACTAAGAATTCTATAAAGTGCTTAACTCCTTCATTAGCTTTACCATTAAACTGGGAGCTTCTTGAGCTTCTTAATACCTATATATGATTTATTTTTATTGTACTGTATCATCGAGCACAATTTATTTTACATAGAAAATGCTTAATATTTATTTTTTTAATGTATGAAATATCTGTCATAGAAATAGCTTGTTATAAATGATTATCAGAGATTTGAGCTGAAATACTAAGTCATTGGAACATGGATTTTCTTGTAATAATTTCTATTTTCTCTGTATTTATGTTGCTATTTTGCCCGTTAACTAAAGGATGTGGGTGTTAAGCCTTGTCTCTTCTCTGTGGCCTTTACTGTAAAATAGAAGGAAAGTGTTTAGTGACTTGAAAAGTTTTAAAAATTTTCTGTACTGTTAGACTTGAAGTGAATGTCAGATCTGAGAGGGCCCTGAGAGACCACTATTCAACTCCTTTATTTTGCTGATGAAGAACTCAGAGTTCTCATTACTTCCACACTATAACTCATGCCATGCTGTTTTGTAATTGCTTGTTTAATTCTAGGCATTTCTAGCTGGACTTTAAACTTGGTGGGAATAGGGACCACATCTGTCTTATTTAATGCTGTATTTCTGGCACTGAGCACAGTGTTTGGAAGAGAATAGGTGTTTGGTTAATGGGTCAGTTATGAATAAATAAATAAAGATTGGTAAAGGGATTCACTCAAAGTCACATGGCTATTTAGTGTGCAGCCCACAGTTGTTGAATCCCAGTTTAGCACACTAAAAGCTAGAGTTTTATAATCTACTCCACCATTCTGACGAGTCAAGGTCAGTGGAAATGATTAATTTTCTTAAATGCATGTCAAACTGTGCCACTTATCTGTTTCAACGTGTTGGCTTTCAATATACAGAGGACTGCTATACAGGAAAGCAGCTGGCCAAGGGAGGATGTGCCGCCCTCATTTTTGACTGGAGTTCTTTTCAAGAGAGATGTTTCCACTTTTAAAAGCAGTGAGACTTCAAGTCTTTGGAAAAGAAATTTTACCCAGTTGTAGTCTAATTTTTAATCTTATTTTTTTTAAGTTTAATATTTCTGAAATCGTAAGAGTACTGCAGCAATCAAAAACTCTGCTTCGGGTTCAGTTCATTAACGTGAGGGAGTCTGACTCTTGAAGAGGTACCTATAAAACCTCAAGGACTCTTGGTACAGGACATTTCTGAATTCAGATAGTATCTCCCAGTGTCATCCATGATCCTTTCAGCTTCATTCTTAGGTTTTTAGTCTGTGGTTGTAGTGAACCATTGATATGTTCATACCTGTGAACATTGGTATGTTTTACTGCAGGTTCCCAGTACTACCTATATTCACCTCTTGATTGCTTCACTTATGCATGAGCTTAGGTATTTAATGTGAAATCAGAATTTAAACAATAGTAAGAGAGAATTGGGAAAAGAATGAAAAGACTGGAAAGGAATAAACTGTGAAGTCAGGGTGTAGCTTTTCTTGTTATATGTTCTATTAAAATATGTATATTTTGTACTTTATATGAAATGATATGTTCATATTTGATATTTGTTACTTATTTAGACAGCAGAAAAATATATGGAAATGGAAATGTTCTCATCCCTTTGAAACATGTCACTTTTAACACTTAGGATTTGTGCTGTTATGTGCCAGGAGGGAGCTTTTCTACTTATAGAGCATCATGGAGATGAATTGGAAGGGTGGGTTTCCATCTGGGTAACACTTTTGTCATTGTTTTTTGCTTGTTTTCTTTTTAGGTCCCATATTCCTGAAAGATTTGTCTTAGCATTTAACATTTTTAGAGATGTTTCATTCATCATATACAGGTTTTTTTTACTAGTGAATTGTGAGGAATAATGGCTGTAGTTCTTAGAACTTGGCTTTTATTGATTTGGGTATTGTTGATATACTGAATACACTAAGCCTTCTTAACTCTACTGATCTTAACTGAAGACACTTTAGAACACCAAGTAGTAGAGTGTACTTGAGTTAGCCAAAATTACACTTATTTTGAGGCTGGCAAATTTGTATAGTATGGATGACCTAGAAAGGAATACAGTTTGAATTGAGCAAACATTGTGATCATTGGATATTGTGTGTTCCTGCTATACTGAATTTTGTGTTTCTCAGAGTTCCATGCCCTTTCTTGCCTAGAATACTCTCTCTCTCTCTGCCCTTGTATAATTTAATCATTGTTACCCTTCTGCTCTGAACTCATCTGTCCTTTCTCTAGAAAGCTTTCCTTGACTCCTTGGTGCATAAGTTAGCTACCCCTGCTCTGTGCTCCTCGGCAGCCTGCACTTCCCCTTCATAACCCACATCGTTATTATTACTTGTTTAGATTTTGTGCTCCTAGATTGTGAGCTGTGTGAGGACAGGGAATATATCTTTTAGTGTAACATTGAATCTTCAGTGCCTTAGCATAGTGTTTACTACATAGTAGTCTTAATAATATTTTTGAAATGAATTAATGATTTTGTTATCTTTTTTTCCCCAAATGTTTTACAGTGTTGTTAGTGGCTGGATTATGTCCCCCTCCCTCTAAATTCACATGTTAAGCTCCTATCCCTCTGAATGTATTAATAATTGTGTTGTATTTGGAAATAAGTTCTTTAAAGAGGTAATTAGTTAAAATTAGGTCTTTAGGCTGGGCCCTAATCCTTTATGACTGGTATCCTTATAATATCCTTATAAAAAGAAAATTTGGACACAGACATGTGCATGCACAGAGGGAAGACCATGTGAAGACACTAGAAGAAGACAGCTATCTAGGAACTAAGGAGAGAAGGCTTAGAAAAACCCAACGCTGCTGACACCTTGATCTCAGACCTTTAGCACCCAGAATTGTGAGAAAGTAACTTTCTGTTGTTTGAGGCACCCAGTCTGTGGTATTTTGTTATAGCAGCCCTAGCAGATTAATATAAGCATAATATCAAATATCTAGATGGCCAGATTTATATAGTGTTTTATTTTCGGAGATGTCAAGAAGAGATTTCATTCAAGATCGTAATTCAATATACATTTTTATACTGCTTGAGAAACATATAAATTCATTAATGCTATTGTGGAAAGGACTGTAACAAATGTCATCTGTTTCCATCTCCTCATTTCTCTTTCCCAGTAAAGTTCAGGCTATTTAGCTTGGTCTTTATAACTTTCCATGCTACTCAACCTATTTTTCTTAACTCTTATCTTGCTACTTCCCTCAACCTACTCTATTTTAAAGCAAATGAAAGTGTTTGGTGTTCTCTATACATCCTGAACTTCCCACCTTCTTCCCTTCACTTAGTACTCTACATAGCCTATTCATATCCTCTTTGTCAGTCTACAAGTATCTACTGAGGCCTCATTATACCTTGGAAACTGGTCTAGGAACTGAAAGTGTAGTGATTATTAAAAGTGTAGTGATTATTATTAGTAGGGTGACATAGGGTCCCAGGGGAGCAAATCATGGAGGCACTTAACTAAGCCTTGGTTGGTGAGAGAGGAAGAGCTACAGAAGTGACTCTAAATCAGTGGTTCTGAAATGGGGATAGGGTAGGGTAGTATTTGACAATGGAGACATTTTTGGTTGTCACAACTTGGAATTGGGTATGTACTACTGGCATCTGGTGAGTAGGGATGCTGAACAACACAGTACAGTGCACAGGACAGTCTCCCACAACAAAGAATGATCTGGCTCAGAATGTTGATAGTTCTGAGAGTGAGAAACCCTTCTAAACCAAGTTGTAAAGATTGAGTAAAAGGGTCTTTATTCAGGCAAAAAATGGCAGCGTTTGCAAAAATCTGGAGTTGAGATACCATAGTTTGGCAAACTGGAATTAGTTTAATGCAACTGGAGCTCAGCTTTTGAATTGAAAGGAATTAGGCTTGAGAGGTAAGTCTGGCAGGGCCCAGATTCAGGTGCCTCAGAAGCCATGTTGATAAATTGGGATGTCTTCTCCTTGGCTATTTGGAGCCTTTGATGAAGAATGTTACTGTAGGCAGAACCTAAATCCACACTAATGTACATTTGTTGACAAGTAAACAGTTCATACACTCTAGTGCATTGTCCCTAGTAGCCACCCTGAGTTCAACAGCAGACATCCACGGTAAAGCACAGTGGCTAAGAACAACTATTGTAGCAAGTGTGAACTCCTGGTTACCCATTTTCTAAGGATCATTGATGAGGCTGTGTAAAGGGGGTCCTTGTTAGCTGAGGATAACTGGTACTGAAAGGGCATTTAAAGTGAACCCACTTAAAGTAGAGCTAAAAATTTTATCATAGATAGTGAGGGAACTTGATTGGGGCTTTGTGTTGGGCTCCCCAGGGTCACCCCAGGCTCAGTGATTCACTAAGAAGGACTCATAGAACTCAGAAAACTGTTATACTGGCAGTTATTGTTTATTACAATGAAAGAATACAAATTAAAATCTGCAAAGGGAAAAGGCAGATGGGTGAAGTCCAGGAGAAAGCAGGTATAATATTCCATGTATGCCCACTTAGTAGAGTCACAGCAGGAGTAATTCTCCCAGCAACAATATGTGACAAAAAGTATTGCCAATCAGGGAAGCTTACCTAAGCCTTGAGTTTTATTTGTCAGTCACATAAACATGCAGCACCTGTGCGACTGACCTTAGCTACTCTCCATCTCCTCAGTGGCCAAACTGATACAATGTGGCTCAAGGCCACAGGCATGCAAAAAATACTCCCTGTCAGGCAAGACATTCCATGAACTCAGAGGTTATCTCCCAGGAGCCTGTCATAGGCCAGTTCTCCTTTCCTGGAATGTACAGCGTTTGAGCAACCCTAGCCTGTTGAATTAACTCTTTACAACATGGGCTTTTTTTTTTTTTTTTTTTTAATTTGAGTTAACGGAGTTACATTTTATTTCTGCTTTACTATGAGTTTTTAAAAATTGTGTAAAATATATACAAGTATAACATAAAAGTTAACCATTTAAACAATTTTTAAGTGTAGAGTTCAGTAGCATTAAATACAATTACATTGTTTTGCAACCACCACCATCATCCATCTCCAGAACTTTTTCATCATCCTCAAACTGAAAATTTAATGTACCTATTAAAAAATAACTTCCCCAGGTAACCACTATTCTACTTTCTGTCTCTTTGAATTTGACTATCCCAGGTACCTTATATAAGCGGAATCATATGGTATTTATCTTTTTGTTTCTGGCTTATTACATTAGCATAATGTCTTTAAGTTTCATCCATGTTGTAGCATGTATCAGAATCTTATTTCTTTTTAAATGTTGATACTGCACAGACTTTAATTTGGAAAAATAAACCTGTGAAAAGTTTTTTTAAAATTTAATATTTAACAAAATTTATGTAATCAAAACTACTAATCCTTAGAATGAACAAGAAGTGACTTGAGTGCTCATTTTGGGTACATAGTTTTTCTGACAAAATTACATAAGAACATCATGCAGTATTCTTTACCAGTTACATTTTCCTCAGCTAGGTCAGGAAGAGAGGGATGTTTTGCAGAATATTCTTTTGCTGCTTCAGTTTTTCCCAAGGCCCTCCCTTAGTTCTTGTAGAGTTAATTCGTTCTCTTTTGAAGTACCTATTGTATCATCCTTGAGAATTCTCCACAATTGCTCCCTGGTCTAATTGCATCTGGTCTAGCTCTGCCAGACATTCATTTGTTAAAATGGCTTTGCATATGATTAAAGCAGTTCTCTAGCATTTTTCAGTGACTTGTCCAAATCCTGCATCTTTGGCAGTTTGTAGTTTCAGTTTATATTCATCCTGCTTTATAGTCTTAGGTTTGCAGCATCTGAAAATCAGAGTGACTAATGGGTTTGCAGAAGCAGGCACGAGGGGGGAGTTTGAGTGCGGACTGGTCAACTTATTGATGAATATTTTTGTGTGTGACAGCTTTTGCCTCTCTCCACAGTCTCATGATTAAGGGGTCATGGTTAATGAGCATCTGGATAGTGAAGATCCCTGTACTTTATTTTGGGAGTAGTGAGTGTTTGCTCAACAATCTGTTAGAGAATTTAGTTCACTCACTCATTCAGGGCCCAAAGTGGGTAAATATTCCTCATAGAAATCTCTGGAACGTGCTTCTTTAAGTTGTCATACTTTAAACTCTCAGAAGTTTGGCGAACTGACAAAGGATTAAGGATCTTTGGTTTTAAGCCTTCACAGTTCTCATTTCTAATGCCGAGTCAGCTTACACTGTGTTCAAAGTAATCCACCCTAGTGTTCTCAGGCCTAATGTGTTTAAATATAAATAGAAAAATAGACTGCCAATTTGTGGGAACCAGGCCTGTGTCAGGTAGGTTTGTTATAAGAGGTTTAAAAATCAGAAATGGGTGGATTTTTTCCTCATACCCTCATGAAATAGTGATGTTTAATGTTCAAATATATTATAACATGGAGGTGATTACCAAGAAATCATCAATATCGGTGAATTTGGGATTACTAATTTAAAAACAGGGGAAATGCTCCTTCTTCCCTGTCCAGCACCTTAGTCAGGTACTGGGGGGTTGGAGGGGTGGAGCACTGGCTGCAGCTTGGAAGCAAGAGGGAGGAGGTGTACATCCTTAATATTCTTCTACAGCCCTTAGGAGCTTCAGGTTGGCATAGAGCTTATGTGTCATTCCTCTGGAGCAGGGTAGTGCATCACCCCTTTCTAATGGGGCAAAGGAGGGAGCCCTGAGCCTGGTGTGCACAAGGTGCTCAGGAACATTATCCGAGAGGTGGCACAGTTATTAGTAGCACCGACTCTGGGTTAGATCACTTTGCTTTCAGTCCAAACTCCTTTGTTTACTAGCTATGTGACAATGGATGTGTTTTTTAAACTTTCTGACTCAGTTTTCTCATTTGTAAAATGTAGATATTAATAGTACCTCCTCATAAAAGTCAACGCTTAGAATACAGCTTGGAATACAGTAAGTGCCATGTCAGTATGTGCTGTTATCTTTATTGTTAACTTCAATTCTCAGTGGAGCCTTCTCTGACATTTCTAAATAGGTTAGATCTCTGCTTTATAAGATCTAATGGCACAACTCATCACAGTGTTAATAATAAGCACCATTTACTAGGTTTATTTGGTTATTGGATTAATGATACTTTCTACATAATCAAGAGTAAGAACCCATGTTTGTTTTTGCTCACATTGTTCACAAGGCCTGGTAACTGTTCAAGAAATATTTATTGAATGAATAAATAAGCATTTTTACAGTTATAAAATAACTCAGCGATAAGATGTCATCTCACTTCTTCATTCAGATCTTTCAAGCAAAGATTTTAAAAAACAATGCGGTCATACCTGGGCAGAGGTAAGGAAATAGACTAGCATGTACTATACATGGGAGCAGTTTGTGGTGGATCCCGCTTTGAAGGCAATTTGACCAAAAGAACTAAAGAGGTTTCTCCTTTTGATTCTATGTCTAGGCATTTACAAAAATGACATAGAGGTATATAAAAAGGTTAATATAAAAAGATGTTCATTATAGCACTTATGTTAGTGAATAATTGGAATTGAGCTAAGCAAAATGTCCAGAATAAATACTTGGTTAATTAAAGTATATTCATCTTTAAAAATCAAGTAAACCATGATTCTCAAATGCAGATTCTCATATTAGCTGCAAACACTAGATAAAGCGCAGATTCCCAAGTCCAACCTCTTGACCAATGAATCAGAATCTCTAGGGTTGAGTTAAGAAACATGTCCTATATTTTCTAACAAGAACCCTAGGTGATTTCAGCACACAGCCTGATTTGGGAACCACTGCGCAGTGGCTCTCTAGTTGTGCATTGGCTCTCAGTCAGCTGAGCCAAAGGTTTTAAAACCAAATGAAATGCCAACTAAGAAAAAAAAAAAGATTTAAAATCTATGAGAATCCTAGAAAACAAGAAAGGAGGATTTCAAAAGAAACCCTCTACACACACAACCTGGAAGAAGGGAAGAAGGAATCAGATTCAGACTACCCAAAAAGCCAATTACTGCTGAGCACCTAACACAAGCCAAGGAAAAGTCTTTAACCCCTGTGAAAAATTAGAAGATATATTCACATATTCATATACTTCTACTTAATTCACAGGCCTATATCGTCACCCTCCAATTTTGTTGTGAATTGGATATTATACAGCCCTCTTCACTTAGGCTTCTCCAGTGAACCAGGAGAAGATTGTAGCAGGGTTTTTGAGTCAGCTTTCAGTAATGTCTAAATAATTGCAGTTCAAGATGGTGCATACTTGTTAAAGGATTTTTATCTAGTGAACATTCTAGTTGGATTGTTGGCCCCCTCCCTCTTTGAACTGTTGCTGTGCTTCATGCAGTCCTAAAGGCGCAGGCATGACATCTGCTCTTGCTGGTTGGGCAGGGGAAATGCATAGTGCTAAGTAGACAGTTGAGCCGACAGGTGACAGAACAGGTGGATAGACATAAATCAAAGAATCATGAGAACTCACTGAGTTTGTTCATTCAGTATTCATTCAATATTTATTGAATGCCTTCTGTGTGTTAGGCTTTGTCAGAGGTGCTGAAGACACAGTGCTGGACAGTTTCTACTCTCTAGTAGTCTGCATTCAGTGCTTAGAGAAGGATCATAGAGCCAAGAAGATGTTGGGGACTGGCACACATTTGTCCATCCCCTGAGCAGTGTGTTTCTATAAAGATCCCCAAATCCTAAAAAATGTTTAGAAATCCAATGCTGGGATTCAGGCCTCAGCAGCCAGGAAGATGGTGATACCATTTACTAAGACATTAATTAGGGAAACATTAGGCTATACATCTCTGCTAACCAGATTTATAGGGGTGTATGAAAGCATCATCTTGTGAGAAGGTGCCATGGGAAAAGCAGAGTACCAGGACCATTGCTGAACCTGAATATCAAAAAGAGAGTGGGCCAATGACAGAAATTGAGAAGTAGCCGTAGGGATGGAAGGTGGGTCAACACTGAGAAATCTGTAACTGTGACTTATGACATGAAAACGGAAAATGTCATGTTTATGGTTGACTAAATACTAGATAGAATTTGACATCTTTTCCAATTAAGAAAACATTTTTAACATAGCTAAGAAAGTTTATTAGGAACAAGTATCTAATATCATACTTAATGTGCTATGGCAATACTGCACGCTTTGTCATAGAAGTTAGGAATTAGAAAACAATTTTGAAAAATAAGGATAATAAAGGATTTGCCTTCCTGAATATAAAAACATACTCAGCTACAGGAATTTTAAATGATGTAGTATTAATTGTAAAATAGATAAATAGATCAATGAATCAGAATATAAATTCTAGAAATACATGGGAGAGTAAGGAAATTTTTGTGCTTTACAAAGGGACCATAATAGTCAAAACCATATAAAATTTTTAATTCCTTTGTTTTTCTCAGGAAAATGTTCTCTCTCCTTTTTTGTATATTTTCTAAAATGAATACTGTGGCCCCAAATTGGGAAGTTTAGTTCTATTACCGGTGTCCTGAAAGTCAAATCATCTTGATGTCTGTTAAGCCTATTTCAGTTTCTAAAATATTACATTTGA
Organism: Varecia variegata; assembly: GCA_028533085.1. Taxonomy (NCBI): domain Eukaryota; kingdom Metazoa; phylum Chordata; class Mammalia; order Primates; family Lemuridae; genus Varecia; species Varecia variegata. The sequence continues at coordinate 111,589,031 of CM052443.1, forward strand.
TGAATAAAAATAGGTTACTCATACTCCGAACATTGTCACTGACTCACCATCTCATCTGGAACAATTATACCACTTTCAGTACTCACCATCCCCATTCCTAAAAATAAGAGTCAGAATGGAGGGACTATTAAAATGACATACACAGTAGCTTCAAATCATGTTCCCTTGAGCAGATATTTCACAATGATAAGAAAGACCTGTCCTCCCTTCCTGAGAGCTAGTGAAGATATAGGTATTAATTTATATATAACACTTTGCATGCAGTAAATAATATTAACTTATTACCACATTTAAAATGTTAATTTAAGGTTTATTCACTGTGCATAAAGAAAGTACATCTCTGTCTGAATGCTTCATCTTTTTCTACAAGCTTCAGAAGTATAGCAGTGATATAAACCAGAAGCTTTGTAAAACTTGTAATTTTGAAAACCAGTGGCCAGGGATGAGTTCTTGGAACTGAACCAGCCCTGCAAGTTTTTCTGCATGGAGATGTGAAGGACATGTTGGAGTCAAGGGTGATTTGCAGGATTTGGGCTTCAGCAGCTGAGGAGATGGTGATGCCATTTATTGAGATGTTAATTTGGATATTAATTGTCAGGGTAAGTGTCTGATAACCAGGTCCATGGGGGTGGAGGAGAGCATTATCTAGTGAGACCGTAATATGAGAAGAAAACACACTGATAAACTCTAGTTTTAAAGATCAAAAAGAGGGTGATGAGCCCCAGCAAAGGAAACTGAGAATAGCAGAGCAGTGGGTGTCAGTATTGTGGTAGCCCAGGAAAGAGCATTTCAAATAAGGCAGAACAATTCTGAGAGGCCAAGAGAAGAGGACTGAGGAGTGTCAGCTGGCGACCTTGGCCAGAGCAGTTTTCACATTGTTCTCTGAAATCTGAGATCAGCCTGCCTTTAGTTTACTTACCGAGGTGGGGCTGTATTTTCAGCATCTAGGACAGATTCTTTGTTATAAGACACTGCTACTCTCTTAAGTCTTGGAAAATTCCATCAGGAGAATGAGGCTATATAAATTTAAAGATGGTTAAAAATATTAACATCACTGACTTTGTGACAGAATTTTCAGGTTTTCTATATACTATACTTTGGGGTACAAAGCATGAATCATCATGTCAAATCATGCCCATTGATGGGAAAACTGCTTTTAAATGTGATTGAATAATATTGCTAGTCAACACATAAGGAACAATTTGAATGAATAGAATGCCATTGTAATGAATTTTAATCTTTTTCTGATAGTGTGTTCTAAAAACCTACTCAATGTAAACTGTAAATTTAAAAACATGAATAATGGGGAGAGTAAGAATTTTGAGGCATTTATGAATATTTTAGATGCACTGATAGTTTTGAAGCATTTTTAAGACAATAGCATATCAAATTATTGACTAAGATGTTTGTTTTCTATGACAGTAGAAATCATATTAAAATTACTTTTAAAATTAATTTTCTTGGTGAAGATATAACTAGTTTGCATGATATAAGTATATATTTCAAGTTAGGACTTAAACTGGATCAATTTGTCATCTTTGAGCAGCATTTCTTAGGAGGAAGTAGGTGAAGTATGGTGGAATGGTCAGGGTAAGAAGTTCTTCAGATCATGGCATCTCTTATCCTGACCCTCTGTGGGGTGCTAGAATGTTGCAGCGTAGTTGCTAAGGATGAGTACCTTCTGTCAATATCATGAGAGAATTCCAGAACCTTTCATAGGGCCTTAAGTTGTGCTTCCTTCTGCCTGGAATCCTTTTCTCTCTGTCTGCCCCCTCCCTCCTTCATCTATGAATTCCTACTTATTCCTCAGCTCTTAGCTTACGTACCACTTTTTCAGAGAAGCTTTCTGATCCCAGAATAGAGCAGGTGCCTCTGGTTTTATGCTCTCTTAGCACTCAGTATATTGCTTTTGTAAAATTCTTACCAAAATTGTGACTAAATTATTTTTTGTATAATTATTAATATTTATTTGTCCCCTCTTGCCCTGCCACCATGAGCTCCATATATGCACAGATCATGACTGTCTTGTTAATGGCCATATTCCCAGTGCCTAGTGGCCCACTGTCCTTTGATATTTTTAAAATGAAAGGATGCCACTGAAAAGCCCATATGATTTCTTTTAGAAGAAACTCTAGGACTGCTGTTTTAGATGGTTGCAGAATAGGTCATGTAGCTGGTCGAAGGGCCTATTTGCATGGTTCCCAGAGATGTCTGGGTAAAATGAGCCTTGTTTTGTAATGCTGCTTTAAATTTAGGAGTGACTTTGATGAGTCTTGTTAGTCTAAGGAGTCCTAGGAACGTTAATTGAGGACCTCATTCTTGCCTGAGTATGCTGTGCTGTTTTGTTTGTTCTCTGGGCCTCATTTTTCCATGAGCGTATCATGCCGTGTTGTATGTTCTCTGTAGTTACATTGTAGACCACTAAAATGGGGGGAAAGCCCCAAATTTTGGGTGAACAATTATCAAGTGATTATTTTTACCATTTTACAGGTATATATTCATTAAACCTCACAGTAACTGTGAAGTCAGTGTTATGCTTATCATCATTTTATGGATTAGGAATCTAAGACACAAAGAGGCAGAGTTACTTGCCCAAGGTTATATAGCTAGCAAGCAGCAGAGCTAGGATTTAAACCCAGGCCATCGGGCAGTGGAGCTCATGCTTTTAAGGCCTGCACTGTTCCAGCTCACATGATGAGATGGTCCCTCTCACACACTCAGAATAGTCTATGGGCAGAACTTTTTAAGTTTTATGCATAAAGGATTGGGTTTGGGAGAGGGCAGTTGAGCTTCTAGAAAGTCTGATGCGATCCTTACCTATTCAGATTTATCTACAACTTCCACTAAGTGAGGTCCTTTGGGAAGATCCAGAAGATTCTATCTGCATTAGTCAGTGGAGAATGTTGTTGATTCTCTGCTTGGTACTTGAGTGATCTCACTTACTTCTATATCTATCCTCCTGTGAACCTTGTAAAACAAGGTTTACAGGTAATCTCAACATGTGTTGACATTTGTCAAAAAGAAATGTCTTTTCAATCACAGTCTAAGCTCCAATATTGAATTCCCTTCTGTCTTAACTTTCTATATAAATGGTCAAAGAAATATAAACATAGGAAAAAAGTATCACTTTTGAGATACAGAAAAGTTAACCATCAGTTAGCAAACTAACACCCCTTCTCCCAACTCCTGCCCAAGTTTGAGTGAAGGATCAACCACCCTGTGATTAAGTGCCAATGAGGATGAGCTTGTTGGGGAAGTCAAGAAGCATAATACCTATGTGAACTCAAACTCCTCCATTTAAGAGCTCCCAGGGGCTTTTGTCGATGTCTTTTTGTGTATCAAAGTTTTATTATCCATATTTTGATGGTGTAAAATTGTTCATAGATGTTTTGTATTTGTAGTGCATAATTCCTTTTATCAGTCTCTTTATACTGATCTATATATCCAGCTGTCTGTTTGATGCCTCCTTTTAGTGTCTTTAAGGCACCTCAGTGTAACATGGCATAAATGAAACCTTTTCTCAGTGTCCAAGTCAGAATCCATAACTTCCTTCTTCCCACTTTCTATATCTAGTCTTTCACCTTCTACTTCTTGATTTTCAAATCTATCCTCATCTTTCAATCTATCTGCCACTGTCTAAGGCAGGTTACTGTTCTGTCTTACCTGAATTACTGTGTCAAACCCCTTGACTAGATTCTTGCCTCTAGTCTTAACATCTTCCAATTATAATTAGAATGATGATTCTAAAGTCACTTTCTTGCTTATAACCATATAATACTTTCTTAGAAACTTCAAAGTCTTTTGCATGACTTGCAAGACCTTCATAATTGGAATTGCATCAAACCTATAGGTCAATTTGGAAATAATTATCAACTTAACAGGGTTGAATCTTCCAATCCACTAATATGATCTGTCTTTCTGTTTACTTAGGTAATTTCTCTCAGCATTGTTCTATAGTTTTTAATATAGAAGTCTTGAACATACGAACAATTCTAACAATTGTTTTGTTAGTATTTTAGCATTTTGGCACTATAAGTAGTACTATAGAATTTTTTAAATGTAATTTTTCAGTATTTTGCTGCTGGTATGTAGAAAATAATTGATTTTTAAAAATATTAATCTTGTATACTGTTTCTTTGCTAATTTTAATTATCAGCTCTAGCAGTTGCTTTGTGAACTGTCTGGGATTTTCTGCATGAACGGCCATATCATCTACAAAAAGAATCAGTTTTACTTCTCTGTTCCAATTTTTCTGTCTTCTTTCTCTCTCTTTTTGTCTCTGTCTCTCTCTCTCTCTCCCTTGTATTATTTCAGTGCTAGGACTTCTAGTGCAATGTTGAATGGAAGTGATACAAGTGGGCATTCTTGCCTTATTCCTAATCTTAGGAAATAATTGATATGAACTGTAGATTTTTCATAGATGCTCTTTATCAGTTTGAGAAAGTTCCTTGCTATTATTAGTTTGCTAAGAGTTTTTATCATAAATGGATATTGGGTTTTTTCAAATGCTTTTTTGTGCCTATTAAAATGATCATGTAGTTTTTCTCCTATAGACTGTTAATACATTGAAAAATATTGATTGATTTTTTTGATTTTTGAAAGTTCAGCCCACCTTGCATTCCTGGGGTAAGTCTTACTTGGTCACAATATATTGCCCATTTTTTGCATTGTTGGATTCAATTTGCTTATGTTTTATAGAGGATTATTATATCAGTATTCATGAGGAATATTGATCTATAAATTTCCTTATTGCAATGGCTTTATCAAGTTTTTGGTATTAGAATTCTGCTAGCCTCGTCAAGCAAGTTGGGTAGTGCTCTTTCCTCCTTTATTTTTGAAAAATATTTGCATAATTTTGTTGTTTTATTTCTTCCTTGAATGTTTGACAGAATTTACCAGTGAAACAACCTGAGCTTTCTTTTGGAGAAGGTTTTTTGTTTTGTTTTGTTAAAATTCAATTTCTTGGCCGGGCGCAGTGGCTCATGCCTGTAATCCTAGCACTCTGGGAGGCCGAGGCGGGTGGATCGCTCAAGGTCAGAAGTTCGAGACCAGCCTGAGCAAGCGAGAGACCCCGTCTCTACTAAAAATAGAAAGAAATTATCTGGCCAACTAAAATATATATAGAAAAAATTAGCCAGGCATGGTGGCACATGCCTGTAGTCCCAGCTACTCGGGAGGCTGAGGCAGTAGGATCGCTTAAGCCCAGGAGTTTGAGGTTGCTGTGAGCTAGGCTGATGCCACGGCACTCATTCTAGCCCGGGCAACAAAGCGAGATTGTCTCAAAAAAAAAAAAAAAAATTCAATTTCTTTTATAGATATATGGCTACTTAGATTTTCCGTTTCTTATTGTGTCAATTTTGTCATCCATCAGCAGTTGAGATCTAGTGATACTAGAACACAGTAACATCCAACTCTTTTAGAACCTTGTAAAGAGAAAGATTACAAGGACTGTTGGGCAGATCGTTGTAAATGAAGTCAAGTGGAAGCCAATTTACTGGGCACTCACTGTTATTTGGCTACTAACTAGGTTTGTCAGGTTTTGGAAAAGCAACATAATCTTTTTACACCTAATTTTCTTTTTCTGTAAAGAATTTTTTCTCAAGCTTTTGAAAGAAAAAATATTTTCATGGACCCTCTTTATGCCTGGTGCTGGCTTAAATAATTTTTATTGTAATACTACAATACTACTTAAATATGTATAAACATAAAACTTATGCTTATAGTTTTGATATAACTGTAAACCAAACCAAACCTACAAATTCAACTTAAATCTATAAAGCCAACATAAATTCAAATAACAACATTAATGTGATGTGTTAGGGAACCACGCTTGAGACAGTATCTTTCTATTATAATGCCAGAGACATTATAATAATGTAGTGTAATTAAGAGCACAAGCTTATGGCCTAATAATAATGACACACGTTCAAATTTTACTTTGTGCATGTGACTTATTTATTATAAAATGATAATTTAACTAACTTAGTCAAATTAGAATTATTGGCATAATTAGGATTATATTATAGACATGACAAGCCCTAGAACAGTGTCTGCCAAATAAGAATTATCTAATAAATATTAGCTATAATTGCAATTATTATTATTATTCTACTGAAACCTAATGATCAGTGTTGGGTTTAATGTGTTGCTGATTTTGACTTTAATAATATGAATACTAATGCATAGAATGTCTACTTGCCTAAGTTAACATACAATAATGTGGTATTAATAACTTCATAGCTTTTTTTGCTAATTTAGGATATTATATTATACCTAATCTAAACTCCACCAGCCAGGACCCCTTGAATTTCAGTGTTAATGAAGTGTTACTTGATAACTCTGGGAGTATCTAATCCAGTCTTTGCCCATGTCAGGTATGGGAAAATACCATCCAAAGTTATTTTTTAATTTTTATAAATGTAGAAAAGGCATTGTTTTTGAGCATAGAGCTCATCATTAGACTGCTGAAGGAAATCAGTAGATTCTAGAAACTATTTATTCTCAGCATTTCAAAAATACTTTGACTCTTTTATTGTTGCTTCCATTTTGTATTAAACTTAGAATATATTGAAGTATAATCATAACTATTCCTTGGACTCAATGTATTTAATTGCCCTATATGTCAGCTAATTTTGCTCTCAAAACTGTCAGTTAACATTGGTTGCCAGGTTGAAATATATTAATAGTAATTCTGGAAAAATATTTTCATTTTATGGTACTCAAAAAAAGTTTAAGAGCCTCTTCATGAGATTGCCAGTGAATTTCAGAATGTAATAAAAGTGACTTAATGATTACTACCTGTTGATTCTTAAAGGTTGGTGAATATTATAGAATTAAGTGCATAAGCTTTAATAAAATTTATAATTTTATGCACATTGTCTTTTATTTATTTTCATTATGGTGTTTTTTTTCTGGTTATGGAGCCTTCAGCAAAGGTACTATTTTACTATTCTATAGTAGCTTTTACCTGGATGGACAATAGGTTCTTTTGAATTCTATATGCCTTTAAAATTTTTGCTTTGATTTTTCCCGCATTTTTACATATTTGAACTGTAGCAACATCTTCATTCAAATATTGTGCCATAATATATATGATTTTCTATGAACATGTTATTTATTCAACTCCTTTTCTAATTGCCCAGTGACACTTAAAGTAGTATATTGTTCCACCATCACATTATGTCATTTTCATATGTCATATCACGTTGCCTTTTGTTTGAAAATTATTAGTGCAAAAGATAATTTTTTTATTTACATCTGCTAAAATGAATATAGTGTGAACAGCTTTCCCAATGAATTGGAAGTTGAATGATGTCACTTTAGGTGATTATGGGCCCTAATGTGAGCATAGATACAAAGACAAAGGGATGCTGAAATTACAGGGCAATACTTGGATATAAGGTGGTTATCTAGATAATTTATAATATGCTTGTTGATTATATTTTTTATTATGATCAAAGTGAAAACAGATAAAAATGTTTGACATAGAATTAAAGACCTCCCAAGAATTTATTTGTGAAGTCCAGTGTGAGTAACAATTGTAGTGGAGTATTGTGCAAAAAAAATGAAGAATTCTGCTCTGAAGTGTCAAAAACCAGAGATGAATGTATTATTTTGTGTGTATTAGTAATTGAATTCAGCTGTATGTAACAAAAAACTCCAACAGTGGCTTAAACAAGATCAGGAGTTTATCTTTCCCTTATGAGTAATGAGTTTTGTCTATGTTCAGAGCTGATTTTGGTGGCTTTGTAGTATCACTTAAGGACCCAAGTTCTTTCTCACTATTCTCTCCCATCCTTAAGTTCTTGTTTATGCTCCCAAGAGGCCTCTGGAGCTCTAGCCGTCATATCTTTTTCTAGATAGGAAGAAAGGGAAAGGACTAAAGGGAAAAGACCAAAACCAGACAAATTGGTGTTTCAGAATGCTTTCCTAGAAGCCCACCCTGTGACTTCCATTTGGAAGCCCATCATAATCCCGAAAGACAGTTGCGAATGCTATGATCCAGAATGTTGAAATCCTGAAAGGTCAACATACCTAAAGTCTAAAATCCTAAAAATCACAATTCCAAAAATATGATTCTGAAAAAAATAATTTTAACAATTCTTTAAAAGATACTTATTTACATTTTTAAAAGGGGATTTATTTGAAAAACAAAAACATGAGAGAACACTTCATAGGTCACTTTACACAATAAAATAGGCAATAATAAACAGTTTTGCAAGCATAAACACTCAGGTATACTAATGACAGTCACATGGATATAACATTTATGAGCAAATAAACCAGATTCATAAAGAAATAGCTTATATAACTGATGTCATTTGAAATACCATGACCGCCTAAGTCTTTTGATGAGATTGATCAGAAAACACAGTGGGCCACCACTGCATATGCAGTCGCCCAAAAGCCAAGATCTCGAGAAATTTTATGTTTCATAAATGCAGATGAACAAAAATGACATCTTCACTTATTGAGGAAGTTTCATTGTTTTTATGTACACACATAGTTCTCACACACAAAGTCAACATTGTGAAAATGTACCTTTTTGGAGTCAAATTTGCAAAAAGTGCATAAGTATATTAGAACTCTCTAAAAGCCTTTACATAATTTATACCTCCAGTTTTGGAAATGATGCGGAAATGAAATACATAGCATAGTGAATTGTAAAAAAAAAAAAATGCTGACAATTTAAAATAGTGGGGAAAAAATTAAGAAAAAGAAAACTAAAAAGGAAATGTGACATATGAAAAAGTATATTACAGGGATATATTATAGGCAGTTGCACAGTTGCACAGTAGTCCATAAGAGTTGGTAGACATTCACAGTAATTCATTATATTTTGTAGTCTTTTGCATCTCCATGAATAGCTGCTTTTTTTCTTTTAGTACATGGCTTTCCTTAGAGAATACATTCATATTCATTTTCTATGTAGCATTGCTCTTTTTGAAATCCTGTGATTCAGTATACAATGACATGAGTTTTCCCATTTTTTGTGCCATGCATCTGTGTTGCTTTGGGTACGTGGAATTCCATTCCTCATGCACTCACATACAGACCACAAATTTGGCAGAAGTGATACTGGTGATCAAACAGCAACACTGTTGTGTAAGTGCCTTCTTATCCTACTATGCACATAATTATTTTTCAACCAGTTAGTAACTTTGCTGGCTTTTTAAGGTAAATGTGGCTTTAATTTATTAAAAGCTCCTGGAATGTCATCTGGTGGATGAAATGCCAATGCAGGCAAATGACACATTTTAAAACTGAAGTTTGTGTCATTGCTGTATTGTGTGGCCAACCTACTCATCTGAATTTTTTTGCCAAATTCATTGGGCTGAATGGAAAAAATAAACTTTACTGGTAACACCTTGAAATTCACTTTTAGGAAGCTTGATTGTACCTAATTCCAAATCTGTCATTATGGTTTGGGGATTCAATTGAATCCATTTTCTTCTGCAGAGTTCACCAAGTTTTCAAATAAGCGTTTATAAAGTACTTTACTTTTTCCAGGCATTAATACATATATGAGCGGATAAGTTCTAGAATTTTCCAGTCCAATAGGGGCATAAATTGTATATAGTTGATTAAAAAACATGAGAAGAGTTTTGAAAATGCCACCCATTAGTCAAAGTGAAGCATGTGCTGGTTTTTCTATATTAGATTTAGTGATAAATGTAAGTCTGTCTTCTTCAATAGTCAAATCCTAATCAACAGTAATTTACCATATAATGTGTTTTGTAACACTGGAGGAACCTCAGTATCAGCAAGTGTCTTTGGTGTAGGTTGCTGGGCTTGTCAAATTGTTTTTATTTTCTGATGAAGAGTTTTCTTTGAAGACAACCAGGGCACCATGTGTGAAGAGGCAGAAGTAGTACATGATGCTGAATAATTTGTCAGGGGAGATATTTTTATATTTTTTGCTTGCATTTTTACTTCGGTGATCTTTGAAACCCTCACTGCACTTGTATTTGGAGAATTGTTGTGATCTACAAATTTTATAAGTATATGCTGTCCACTTGAAAGTCTGGTTATTGCTTCGCCGTTGCAATTAAGCAGTTTTCTGCTTTCACAGCACCAATAATGATTAGCTTTTAAACCTTTATCTTCCACCATTAAGTAGTCTCATACTCTTGACTTATCACAGCCTTTTTGTGAGGGAACAGTTTCACAGATCTCTTTCATTGTGTTGTAAGGAATATAGTAAGAGGGAATGAAATTCAGCTTCCCCACTACCAAATCTGGATTAGGGTTCTCCAGAGAGACAGAAGCAATAGGGGGAGTGTGTGTGTGCACGCATGTATATGAGAGGAAATTTATATCCTCTTTCATACATACACGTGAGAAGTCCCACAAGCTAGAGACCTTGGAATCCTATTATCGTGGCTCAGTCCAGAGTCCAAAGGCCTGGAGTTCTGATGTCCAACGCAACAGAAGAGAAGTCTGTCCTAGCTTTCAGAGAAAGACCAATTCACCTTTAGTATTTGTTCTCTCTCGGTCCCCAACCAATTGGATGGTGTCTGCCAACATTGTGGGCAGATCATCCCCACCTAATCCACTCAGATTCACACCTCTGGAATCACCCTCACAGACACATTCAAAATAATGCTTTACCAAGTTTCCAGGTATGCCTTAATCCAGTCAAGTTGACGCCTAAAATTAAGTCCACAAATCCACCCCTTGTCAATTTGGCACCCATACACATCTCCTTAAACCATACTTAGTTTCTAAATAAACACAGTAACAAGGTAATAGTTCCACCCCATGTGATGCAACTATCCTGTGATTGGGATTTTTGGGATTTTAGACTTCAGAATTTTGATCTTTCAGGATTTCAACATTCGAAATTATAGCATTTGGGATTGTGTCTTTCAGGATTATGACCCCTTCCATTTACATGTCCTTGGCCAGAACTATGTCATAGGGCCATCCCTATTTCAGGGGAAGCTGAGAAATAAGTTTTAATGGGCACATTACTGCCCCAACAAGTTGGGACACTCTGTAAGGACTAAGAGAGAATGGACATTGGGTAGGCAAAATAGCAGTCTCTGCTACACCAATTAAATAGCTATGTTAAGAAGTTTAGAACACACACACACACACACACACACACGAATCTTTCTCTTTTATCTGCATTTCTACTTTAACTAAAGTTGTATGAAAGAAATATAAATAAGTCCCTAAATTGCTAGAGTATGAGGAAAGTGTAGGATCATGTAGTCTTGTCATTTTAGGCTTAGGCATAATTAGTGACTTGTCTGAGGCCCCAGACAGCAGTTCCAGGCCTGGAATTTGAAGTTCCCGACTCCCTGATTGGTCACTGTTCTCTCCATTTTCTGTGCTGCTTCGTGAACTCTGATTGCTCACATGTTAACTCTCGTACATACACAAGGCAGCTGTTTTGGTTACACCATCAGAGGGAAAACCCTCTAATCCTTTGAATGATTACAATAAAAGTGATGGGAGGAAATTTCATGTTTCTTATTTGAGAGTTTTATGTGTTCACTTTGTTAGTGTTGATGGCACTGGCAGTATTTATATATTCATTCATTCTTTATTCATTTATTCTGCAATGGCTATATGCCAGAAAATAGATTATAACATCTCAAGAGCGGGACCATGTCTTATTAATTTCTGTATCCCCAAGTAGGTCCTCATGGATGAGTGAATAATTAAGTCATAGTCCTGCTCTCAGGGAATCCCCAGTTGGGTCCAGGAGACAGACAAGAAAATCAATGACAATAGTGCAGCAAAGGCACATTTCTCAATAGGTGACAGAGGCATGGGTGAAGGGAACCTAAATAAATCTCTGAGGCAGGAAGAGGGTCTGGAAAGACTTCAACAGGAGGTGGCCTCAAGTTCAGTTTGTTTGGTTTTGTTCTTTTATTCTAGGCAAGCTGTGAAAAAAGTACTTGGTCATGCCAAATCTACTCCTTTGTTTCTTTCTTTCTCTTTTTCTCTTTCTTTCTCTCTCCACCCCCGCCTTTTCTCTCTTTTTTCCTTTCTCCCTGTCTCTCTCTCTCTCTGTGTCTGTCTTTTCTTTCTTTCCTTTTCTTGTTGGAGACCTTGCTAAGTTGCCCCAGCTGAATTCAAACTCCTGGGCTTAAGCACTCCTCTGCCTCAGCCTCCACCTCAGCGTCCTGGGATTACAGGCACACACCACTGTGCCTAGCTTCAAGTTTAGCTTTGAAGGGGCTTGCTAGGGGAGGAAAGAGAAGGGCTGCATGTCAAGCCAAAGAATGAGTTTTTAGAGGCCCAGTGGGATGAGAAACTGTGTTTAGAAAAGAGGGGACAAGAAGAAGAATAGGGAAAAGCCATGGTGTAGTAGGAAATGAGGCTTGAGAGGCAACTGTGGCCACATCAGTAAAGACCTCAATAATATGTTAAAGGATTTAAACTTACCTAACCCTGCTGATGGGGTGGGAAGCCACAGAATAAAGGCAGGAAACAGGCTCAGGTGTGTACTTTGGCATGACCACCTGGCATTGCATTTAGGCCTTAGTGCCTGAGTGGAGAGGCACCTCTTGTCACCACAGCTGCAGATGACCAGGGCAGACTAAACCACACACAAAGATCCTTGTGCCTCCCTGGCCAATTTTCCCAGGACCTCCCTCCTCGCAGAGCCTTACTTAGCTTTTCCCGCCCATCTTGTCCTCATGTTTACCCAGCCAAGGACTCAAAACAAGTGGTTCTTTTTGTCTCCTGCTCAGTAAGGAATGATTTACTCCTATTTGGTAGTTGGTTATTATGGGGTTTATGGGACTCTCAGATGGTGGAATGTACCAGACATGCCTTTTACCTCTACTTGTGGGATGAAAGGCAGTATTTCAGGAATTTCAGACAGCCAGGAGGTAGGAAGCTGCTGCCAAGGGTGGTGAGAGTGCTGATGCCTCCCCATCTTTGCCTCTGGTCTGTAGCCTACCTCTCCAGCGAGTGTCCTCCCAATCTGTTCTCCCTTCCCTGCTGAAGACTTTCTTTCCCACTTCCCAAATTTAGCCCCTCATTCTCTCCTTGAACTCCCAGTTGCATTGTTTTCTGATGACCAGCTGATGATTGACTTCCCTTCTCTGACATCCATCCTAGAATGGATGCAAACCTTTGTTGGTTCTGCCTTACTAGATGTTGCTGATGACTAAGGGTGACATTGGAAGTGCATCCTCTTGGTTAATACAAGTAATAGACACATTTTATCAGTAAGGAGCTGACTGAATATGTCTCTGTGTGACTTTGGAAGTAAAATGTTCTTTTTTTCTTTCCTTCTTTTTTTCTTATGCAGGAATTATAACAGTAAAGGAAACTAACAAAATTTTTCTCCAAATCCACAACCATAAGTCATCAGCTGTTTTTACTTTTCCCTGTATTCCCTTCCTAGTCCCTGATTGTATACAGTGATATTAACTAGATTCAGTTTTGAACCGCATTTCTTTTTTATGCCAAATGATCATAGTTGGAAGAAATGAGACATGGGAATGTCTTGGGTAATAATGCCTTCTTATTTTGATTATTTCCTTTTAGGAAAGACACTGCTGATCCTAGAACATGGAGGATTGTCTTCATACCTCATCTGAGAATCTGTCCAAGTTGGTCAGCTGGGCCCACAGCCATGGGACCATTTGCAGTCTCATTCCAAACCTGAAACACTTGCTTTCAGAAGGTTCCCATGGGAACCTGACAGCAATGTGGGGCTGTAGTGCTGGCCATGCTTATCACTGGCCACTCACAGCTACTTGCAGAGCTGGGTCCCAAGAGAGAGTCTGTTTCCAGGATAACAGAAGTTTCAACTCTGATAGTCCCAGTATAATCGGGGTGCCTTCTGAGACACAGACTAGCCCTGTTGAAAGGTACCCTGGGAGACCAGTGAAAGCAAAGCTAGACTGTAACCGGACCAGAGACTCTTGCGATTTCTCCTATTGCAGTGAGCCCTCTGAACTGGATGAAGCTGTTGAAGAATATGAAGATGAGAACACCCTGTTTGACATGGTTTGTGAGTCCTCTGTTACAGATGAGGATAGTGACTTTGAACCCCAAAACCAAAGGCCTCAAAGCATTAGTCGCAAAAGGCCCGGAATAGTCGCGTCTTCCCTCCATTCAAGCTCCCAGGTACAAATGGTAGATGAATGCAGCAATGACGTCATTATCAAGAAAATCAAACAAGAGATTCCTGAGGATTATTACATTGTGGCAAATGCAGAGCTGACAGGAGGCGTTGATGGACCAGCCCTGTCATTGACACAGATGGCAAAACCCAAGCCTCAGACTCATGCTGGTCCCTCCTGTGTAGGGTCTGCTAAGCTGATTCCCCATGTAACATCTGCCATCAGCACGGAGCTAGACCCACATGGTATGTCTGCATCCCCCTCTGTGATCTCCAGACCAATCGTCCAGAAGACTGCTAGGGTATCTCTGGCTTCACCAAACAGAGGACCCCCTGGTGCCCATGGCCAGCAGGTGGCCATGCAGATGCCTGTGAGCACATCCCACCCTAACAAACAGATCAGTATCCCTTTGTCTGCCCTGCAGCTGCCTGGACAGGATGAGCATGTTGCTTCTGAAGAGTTCCTGTCCCATCTGCCCAGCCAGGTCTCCTCCTGTGAGGTAGCCCTTTCTCCCTCAGTTAACACAGAGCCAGAAGTGAGCTCCAGTCAGCAGCAGGCCCCAGTTGCTCCAACCATAACCACTGAGGCCACAGCACAGTGCATACCAGGTATGGCATGTGAGGCGACAGCAAGTCCCTCTTCCACGTGCACCAAAGAATTCCGCGCCGTCAGCACTTCCCAAACCATTGGCTCTGCTAGAATTTAGTCCTTTGTTAGTCTCAGAAAGATAGAAACAATGAAATATATTACATCCAGGTGATACTATAAAGGAAATTAATTCATCAGCATTGAAGCCATGCATCCCGTTGATGTACCTTAGGGCTGAGAGGACAGCTGTAAGATTGTGCTATTGATAGTGCATGGTTAGATTTAAGGTTGATATCTGACCGTCAGCTGAATTTTTATATAGTAAAGTTATTTTTGAAAGTTTTTAAAAGATGCTTTTCTGTCAGTACCAAGGTATTTAGTTGCTGTTTGAAGCCAATATGATGTTGGTAGGGTATATAATGACAATAGACCTAATGCTTTTCCATTATTATTTATTTGCCTGAGCCAACTTGGCATTGCTATTCATTTTAGTTGCTGTGGTAGTTTAAATAAGTTTTTTTAAAAAGCAATGAACATCTCTCAAAGAAGTATATGATCTTTTCTCTTAAAATTTCAAAGAATCAGGTAACACACATTTCTGGAACATATGAGCCTAACTGGAATGGATTGAGAGGAGAGTGAAATAATTGTACGAGGTCCCTGCACCTGTAATTCTCACATTCTAATGTTCTTTAATTCTGACATTCGTTCTGGGCTATTATTATGTAAGGGGTATTTGGGTTCATGATTCAAGTCTAATAGGCTAAAAGTAGAAACATTGACAAGGATGAACAGACATGCAGAGAATATAGAAAGCAGAAATCTGTGGCACATTTTGGTTTCTTTCAGTCCTTCTCAAAAAAGTCCTGTATTTTGGGAAAAGCTTCCTAGAAGCCTGAGGCACCCGTGCTTTTACCCTGAAATTTCCCAGAATTAAGTTGCTCTACAAACATGTTTTTCCAATTTTACTGTCAACTTTAGGATCCCCAAAGGAAACCTTCCATTTATGATTTTTTAAACAAGCATGGTATGATTCATAAAATATACACTGAAAATATTTATATCCTGATTGAAAATTCTGCTTTTCAGTTTATCCATTTTTCTTTCTAAGTAACAGTTTTATTGAGATATAATTCACTTATCATAAAATTCAATCTTTTAAAGTGTACAATTCAGTGAGTTTTGGTATATTCACAGAGTTATGCAGTCATCGCCATTATCTAATTTTAGAACATTTTTTATCACCCCAGAAAGAAACCCCATATCCATTAGCAGTCACTCTTCCTCTCCCCCCAGTTCCTGGCTACCACTAATCTGCTTTCTATCTCTATGGATTTGCCTATTCTGTACATTTTATATGAATGGAATCATATATTACCTCCTTCACTTAGCATGTTTTCAAGGTTAATCTATATTGTAGCATTTCCTTCCTTTTCATTGCCAAATAATATTTTATTGTATGAGTATGACATATTTTTCCTTTTATCAGTTGATGGGCATTTGGATTGTTTCCATCTTTTGGCTATTACTAATAATGCTGCTATGAACATTTGTGACGAGTTTTTATGTGGACATGTATCTTTATCTTGCTTGGGTAGCTACCTAGGAGTGGAATTGTTGGGTCCTATAGTAACTCTCTATTTAACTTTTTAAGGAGCTGCCAAACTGTTTTCCAAAGCAGCTCCACCATTTTACATTTCACTAGTAATGTATAAAGGTTCCTTTTTCTCCACATCTTCACCAACACTTGTTATTTTCCATGTTTAAAAAAATTGTAGGTATCCTGTTGGGCGCGTGAATTAGTATCTTGTGCTTTTGATTTGCGTTACCCTAATGACTGATGATATTGAGC
The DNA here is from genome assembly GCA_028533085.1 of Varecia variegata. Classification (NCBI taxonomy): domain Eukaryota; kingdom Metazoa; phylum Chordata; class Mammalia; order Primates; family Lemuridae; genus Varecia; species Varecia variegata. The sequence goes on from CM052443.1 coordinate 111,605,564, forward strand.
TTTTTTTCATGTGCTTTTTGGCCATGTGTATATTTTCTTTTGAGAAATGTTTATTTAAATACTTCGCCCATTTTTAAATTGGATTGTCTTTTTATTGGTAAGTTGTAGGGGTTCTTTATGTATTCTGGATATAAGACCCTTGTCAGATATGATTGGCAAATATTTTCTTCCATGTCATGGGTTGTCTTTTTCTTTCTTTTAAAAAGATATTTTTAAAGATTTTACTTTAATCATTGAATAATGACAAGGTCTTTGATTAATCTTCACATCACTAGACAAAATGTTATCTTTATTAGGCTGGTGAAAGTTTTTATTCTAGGAAATCTAACTGTTGATATATGTAGGATATATGTAGTACCTTTTCACTTAAATAGTTGTGACTCTAGTTTCTTTATTTGCTCCTCCCCCTGCCTTTATTTATTTATGTTTTTATAAATAGACTTACCCTGAGTTTTCTATATTTTCACTTCATTTATATTTGAGGGTAGAATTCAGAAATGTATTTTGTAAAGTGGTCCAGTATACCAGTTTGGTAAGACTATTATTTGTGTCGTCCACCCTTCCACTTACTTACCCTGCAAAGCAAGGTGCACGACTTCTTGCATCTGCTTAGTGGATAGTAAATGAGACACTGAGGCTCTTTACTAAACCATATATATCTTACTATATAATTATTTGGGAAAAAAAATTCAGCCTGTTTGAAAGAGAAATAATTTTAATTCCTTTATTATTGTGTATATTACATTCTCTTTGGTTTTTGTTCTTCCTTCATGGGAATCGCACTTCTTATAATAGCTATAAAAAGCAAGCATGGCCAAGGATAACACATAATATATACAATCATAAACTGTGATTTGGCTTTACTCTCAGAAGGACTGGTTTGACTTGGAGTTGAACCTTCAAAAAAAAAAACAGTATGAAGAACTGGTAATAAGGATTTCCTAAGGACTGGTCCTCATGTTTTGATCTGTTGTTCTATGGAAGGATATCATATTGCTGAGATGTCATTTTTTTGCTTTAGAGAAACACTGTTTGGACTAGAAACAGCAGTGGGACAAATAAAAATCTGATTGACATTTTTCTTTTGTGAGAAGTGTATAGAGTTACTGTATAATTTACTATGTTCTCTACCGCCCAACTAGATTCTGTGTTCTAAAAGTTTTATTCATTTATTTGTGTTTGCATATTTAATTATAGTAGATAATCATTTTAAACACGGATTTTAAAAAATTTAGACTCTAACATGTCCAAATGTATATGAATGACTTTGTACAGATGGATCTTACACAGTTAATATGTTAAGCACACTTGAGACTAAGCAAAGAAGAAAGATTCTGAAAGAAAGCTAAATCAGGCTCTTTTGAAATGAATGCTATGTAAGCTCGAGTCTTTATTAGATCATTACAGAAGTACTGCATATCTTTAAATAATATTTTTTAAATAATAATTTGACAAATGACTATTGAGTCTACCAGAAACAAAGAGAAATTGTTCTATTTTTGTTTAGTTTTACAAAGGCCATTTAAATTCTATTCCTCTAGTGGAAAATCATCCTTATTTCTGTTCAGAACTGAACTCATAAAGTTATAAAATGTTAATCAAGTTGTGGATAAAATCATTAATTTTCATGTCAACCCTGCCATAGTGCTCAATCCAATCTTAGCAAACAATGAGTAAAGAGGACATACATTATTAGAAGAATTATTGACTACCTATCAGTAGCTTGGATTCCATTAATTTTTGAGATTTTTATGTAAATTTTTGCCATTTATCATAATGAAATTTAAATCTTTATTGCATTGATTTGGATTTTTATGTGTATATGTATATTTATTAAATATACTCACATACATACAGCTTTCTTTATGTTTTTGTGCAAGGTTCCCTTTTATTAATCAACCCTTTTTCCAGAAGTTTTATGGTAGCAAGAAATATTTGCTTATCAGATTTGTAATATATATATATTTCTTTTGAAAATACACATTTTTATCTTTCATAATAGATTCATATGTGTTCTTTTTATATTAGAAATAGTCTATCATGTGTGTTGGAATACATTTCCCACTTTACCATTAGCTTTTAATTTTGTTAGTAGCATTTTCTGAGGTATGGATTTTCTTAATTTTTATGAAGACTGTTCTTTGTCATCTTTTCTGTCTTTGGTATTTTGCTTAGGAAGTCCTTTCCCTACCTTGATATCACATAAATATCTATATTTTCCTCTTTTATGGTTCTTTTATGGTTTTCTTCTCCTTTCCTCTCCTCTTCTCTCTTCTTTCTTTTTTAACATTTAACTCTACAATTAAGTATATATTTTGGGGTGGAATCTCACGTCATTATTTTTGCAGACAGTCAAATGCCCCAGCATTATTTGTTGAATAATTCCCATTCCCCACTGAATTGATTCATATACCACATATACCACATTGTTGTTTATTATTGGGTCTGTTTCTTGTTTTCAATTCTGTTTTTATTAATCTCTTTATGTTTTCTGGTAATTTTTACTGTTTCATTATATTTTGTGCAAAACAGTACATTCAGAGAGAGTAGTGTAGTCTAAATCATTTAATATACTTTTTTGAAAAATTACTCATATAAAATTGAATTCAGTAAGTTTTAAAAAATTGATTAAGGTATATATTACTTCCAGTTGTTTGGTCTCTGTTGGCACAATAAACAATGGTTTCTTTTGTTAGAAACAGAAAACCTGAGTTAAAATATGTTAAGGAGAGAATAAATTGCCTTATAGTCCAAGGACAGATCTTCAAACAAGCTTACATCCGGGGTTTAGACAGCATCTAGTTTCCCCCTTGCTGTTTTTCACCTTGACTTCTTCCATATTAGATTCACCTACAATACTAGATCCCTGCTTGGACCCAAGATGGTTGTGCTGCCAGATTTCACATCTAGCAGTAGACAGAACCTATGTCCACAGCATTCTCGGTAACCCCTGACCCAGTCGGCCCCCACCCTGGAAACAGTATTGAGATCAGCCCTATGCAAACCACATAACCTAGCTTGGGGGTGATGTGGGAGTGATCTTATAAGAACATTCTAAGTATTATTCTTGAGAGGGACAGCAGGCCAGTACCTGCTACTACTTATGTGAGGTTTTTTTTGTTTTGTTTTGTTTTGAGCATTTAGTTTTTTCATATGGGCAGATAGGAAGAGTTGTTATGCATTTCATTCAAAGGCAGAGTATACTGGAACAGTGTTCTAAT
>CM052443.1:111609284-111634102 GCA_028533085.1 Varecia variegata
TAAAATAGCGGTCCATGGGCCAGTATCACCAGCATCACTTGGGAGCATATTACAAATGCAGAATCTCAGGCCCCATCCCAGACCCACAGAATTGGAATCTGCATTTAATAGGATCTCCAGGTGACTCTCCAGGAGGCTGAGGCAAGAGGATCATGTGAGCCCAGGAGTTTGAGGTTGCTGTGAGCTATGATCATGCCACTGCACTCTGGCCGGTGTGACAGAGTGAGACCCTGTCTCCAAAGGAAAAAAATATCTATATATGTATATAAATATATAGATATATAGATAAATCTTGAAAACAAAGTTGCAGAATATTATTGTATTAGAATATTATTAGAATACCATATCTTTTTTAAAAAACATGAACATTGCTATGTATTGTATGTTATTCAGACACACATATACACACACACTTAAGTGTGGACTGGAAGTAGACACTCTAGATGCGTGATAGTGGTTGTCTTTGTGGGGGATGGGAATGGGTACATGGGAAACTAGAACTGTTATCTATAACATTCTTAAAATACATATATAACAAATAGGACAAAATGTTAACATTTTTTAAATCTGAGTAGTGGAAACATAAGTTTATGTTAACAGGAGGCAACCTTAGCATAGTGTGTAAGGGTAGAACTCCAGACACACAACAGCCTGGGCTTAAATCCCAGCTCTGCCCCTCCTTTTCTGGGTGATTTTAGCAGGTAAGTTAACCTCTCTGTGGCTTAGCTTTCTCATTTGTAAAACGAAGATAATAATGTATCTATCCTATAGGGTTGATATATTGATTAAATTAATCCATACAAAGCCCTTTGGTTCATGGTGAGCATACTTTAGTTAGTATTATTCTGTATACTTTTCTGTATGTTTCAAAATGTGATTACTTTTTAAATATAGATTATGAAGCATAAATAAAATTGTGGAGTATTTATGAAGGCATTATGACATTATTACTGAATATGGAGATTTTTTTAGAAAGCAAACTTCATTACCATTGTCTTCCAGTGTACTTGTTTATGGACAAAGAATTTGAGAATTATCCTCACAAATGTTAACACTGTGGGTTTCCTCCTTAGGATTATGATGGGATGCTGTCATGGGAAAGTTTTTGAAAGCTCTTCTGCTAGAAAAAATTAAAAACACAAAAACAAAATGTCCTCTGTTATCTATATAGCAATTTTATTTCCAGGGTCAACATTGCCTGAGTTCAACAAAGAAAGAGGTTGTTTCCTTTATTTTCCTGTTGGGAAATGAGGCACAGAAAAAGTAGATGATTTGGTGGAAGTTATGATGGGTGGGTCTCCTACTTGTTCACTAAGAGGGATGGGATTGTTGCTTTGCACCATGGTCCTCTGCCTGTGTTGGTATAGGAGTAGCCTAAACTGATTGCTTCCTCTTCCTCTTCTTTTATTTCAAGTCATACCTATTACTTATCCAAAGCTTAGGCTGCTAGATTATATCCTAAAGAGATAATTTATTTTTTCTGAGAATCATTTTTAAAACGACCCAGGGTTTAATAGGAGCATTGACTATATTGGGAGCAGGAATATAGTCAATATGTGTCTTAGTCTGTTTTCTACTAAGCATCTGGACAAGTCACTTGCACTTCAATTTATCAAACCTTTTTTCAGGATCAACTATATGACAATCACTGTGCTGGCTGGTAAAGATACAAAAATGAATGTTAAATCCCCTGCCCTCGGGATAACAGTTTTAGAGAAGGAGGCAGAGAAACCAACAACTTCAACTTCAAGTATATAGAAAAAGATATATAAAATATAGTGGAACAGTTGACTCAGCCTCAGGGAACACTTGGAAAGGTATTTCAGGTAGATGGAACAGCATGAGCAGAGACATTAGGGCATGAACATACGCAGAATGTTTAGGGAAGCAAGGAGTTGAGTGTGGCTTGAGAGTAAATTTCAACAGAGCCAGGGGAGTTGCTACTGCAAAGATGGGCTGGAGCCGCCTATGAAAGGCTCTACATGTGATATCACAAATGTCCTACATGGGGAGCAGAGGGACACAGTTCATTATCTTAGAAGATCACACTGATAACACCGGGGAAGAGGCTGGGACACAAGAGCTGTATTATAAGGTGTTATAGTAGTCCAGGTGGATGGTGGCAATATGTGCTCACATGAGTCAACAGTGAAGGTACTGGAGAGGAGGAGACAGGGAGATGTTTCAGGAGTTAAAGTACCAGAACTTGATGGCCTCTGGGTGTCACCACCCTTATGTCCCCTGTCCAAAGCCACAGCACTGTTTTAGGTTACACCAAAAAGTCTTTAGGGCACAAAGATCTACAATGCAGTCATAATGTAAAGTCCTCTATGTGTAGGATAAACTAGTGGGAAGAGTTCTGAAGCATGCTGTGATCATTCATTCATCCATTCATTGAACAAATACCCATTGGAAGCCTACAAAGTAAAGTGCCTGGTTCAGATTTGGTACTTCAGGTACAGCAACAAATAAGGCAAAAACACAGTTTCTGTTCTCATGCTGCCTATGCTCTAATGAGAGAGACACACTCTTGCCCTCTCAAGATATCCCAAATTTAAAAAACAAAACTGTGTTCCAAATATTTCCTGAGCTGAGATGCTGTTAATCGAACTGTGAAGGACTTTGTAAGACTAAATTAGTTGCCTTTAGATAACACATTTATTAAGACTGTTCCTAGGATGATATATGACTAACAGTGGTTAAATGAACAATTAAGCCACTATGATAAATGAAAGGCAAGTCTTTCTTAGATGGAAATTAAAAGTGTAGAGGCTGTAGGCAACCCATTCCATATCATAATTTATTTGAAACACTTTCTACTCAGCTAAAAATAGCAAACCTAGTTATATTAAAATTGTATATTGCTTATTTTTGCAGGCTAGTGACCTTTAAGAATTAAAAATATAATTGTTTACTAGTTTTCTGAAAGACAAAAGTAGAAAATCAGGTTAATTGCTTTATGTTGTACAAATGCACAGTTTTCTGAGAAAATATGTCTTAACAGCTATTGAGTGCTTGCACATCCTTTTTTAGTATCATTTGTCTTAGAATTTCACACAAAAATCTTCCCAACTGGCTTTTTATTTCTTTAAGGGCATTTTCATATTATACCAATGAAGTAAAAACTCTGTTATTTAGATATATTTAAAGTTCACCTATGTATGATTGAGACTTCCCAATATGCAAAATGTACCCAAATACAGTAAACTAGCAAATGCTATAAATCTTAGAGTATAATTTTCTTTCACTGAATTTGGATTTGACTAAGACTGCTAGGAGGCCAGGAACCACTTTACAACTGAGGAGGCATTGACCTTGGTTTTCTAGATTGGTATCCATTCCTTGTAGTCTGAAAAGATGAAATAATGTACCACCTCAGGGCAGACAAGTCAATGTCAGGGCACTGAAGCTGTAGCTCCAGCATCCCGTGAATTCAAATGTCATTCCTATATCTCTTTTCATCAGAGAAGCAGCAGCCGCTGCCTCATCACAGGTAGAACTGCCTGACCATCTTGGGTCTCTGCAGGGATAGGTGGAGTGCAAGTGATCCACTTCAGTTTAGGTCCAGCGGTAACTTCTCTTTCAATCTAGGTCTCATTTACGTAACTAATGGCTTGTTTTCCCAAAAGCATGTCTTAGAACCATAAGAAGTATTTATAGAGCATAGCAAAAATGAAAAATTATGCTTCTAGGGCTCCAAGGCAATTTTAAGCTTTATTTTGGGTGAGAACAGTGACCAGATTTACAATCAAGTAAATCTGATTTAATGCATCTTAGTTTATTGACTATTATGGTACACATATCAGTCTTCTTCTTCAGTAGTGCCTTAAAATCTATAGGATTGTTTTCTTAGACCAAGAAAAACATTTTTACGACCTTGTTCAGTTTTCTTTATTTTTATCAAGGCAATACATGTATGTGGCAATCAATAAAATAATATTATTGAATAGTAACAATCTTTCACCTTAGCTTTCATCACACCATAATCCCAATTCTCCAAAGGAAACTTCTTTTGGGCTTTTCTTTTCTTTTTTTTTTTTTTTATTTTTGAGACAGAGTCTTACTCTGTTGTTGGGGTGAGAGTGCGGTGACAACATCTCAAAGTTCACAGAAACCTCAAACTCCTGGGCTCAAGCGATCCTCCTGCCTCAGCCTCCCGAGTAGCTGGGACTATAGGCATGCGCAACCATTCCCGGCTAATTTTTCTATTTTTAGTAGAGATGGGGTCTCGCTCTTGCTCAGGCTGGTCCCAAACCCCTAAGCTCAAGTGATCCTCCTGCCTCAGCCTCCCAAAGTGGTAGGATCATAGGCGTGAGCCACTGTGCCCAGCCGAGTCTTTCTATTTTGGTTCCATCCAAAATTATGATCAAATTGCATATATCTGTTTCTTGATTTATCAACTTCATAAAATATCCATAGCCTCTTTGATATGAAAGATGAGGACTTAACTCCTTTTCACTAACCTTCCAATTTGATTGTTAAGTTATTAAAATATACAAGTAACAAATAGAAAAATTAAAAATAATGAAAGAGGAAGTAAATATACTTCTTCCATCTAAGGATGAGGCTGTTAGTGTCCCTGTTCTTTCTGCTCTTTTCTCCTCCCTTTTCTTACCATCATGTTATTTTCTAAGTTTGTCAATATTTTCATTCTTTCTTGTGGCCATAACTAAGTCTTTTCTGCTTTATCCATAGGTTGATTCTAAATATTCAGAACCAGTAATGCCTTTTATGTTATCCTTGGCAGTGTAAACATTGTTTATAGCAATTAGTGTTCTAAGATTGCTTTTCTTTCCATCCTGTTGAGTTTCACGACATCTGGCACACAGAGGAGAATGTTCCTAAGGGTTGTTTGGTAGATAAATGGCTTAATCCATGCAAAGGGCTTAGAGCAATACCTAGTACAGAGAGTACCTAGTAGAGAGAGTAAGTCTTCAATACACCTGTCCACGCATTATTATTAGTACTGTATTTCATTGCATCTGAAATGTCGTTGATTGTAAGATGTACTATTATCTTATGTTCCACAAAGAAAAAAAAAAAGCATGCTATCAATTAAATTATAATCCCCAGGAATTATGACACAAATTTCAGAGTTACTAAAACATGAAGAAGTGCATCTTACAATCATTTAAATATGCGATTCTTGTTTTTGTTATTTTATGTGTTTGTGTGTGTTTTCCTAAATTTTCGTTAGCCTTTCTTGACAAAAGAGCAATATGCCGTCATCATATCTGTTTGCCACCCTTGCCCCCAGATTCCCATTTTGGGCCTTCAGTCTTCCTGCTGCACTTTGAACTATTAATAGTTGATCTACCCTAAGCCTGAAGTAATCCTCCTGCTCTGAGGTTTCTCTTTGGTTGTGTCCACTGTTCTCTGAATTTCATGTTTCCTTCTTTTTCCCTCTCCTTTTACTGGAATCCATCAAGTAATTTCCCAAGAATGGATAGATAGGAAGTAAACTTTTGAGTCCTTAAATTGCCAGAAATTCCTTTCCTCTAATGTGATTAAAAGAGATTTTCCCTCAGTACTTGCTCCTTTTACAAGGATTATAGCTATAATAATCGCCCAAATCTCTTTGAAAATTTTAATTAGAAATTTTTTTTAAACTGTCTTCTGTTCATGAATTATCTTTTCCTTCAGTTTTTCTGTTCCCCTTTCCTCATTTTTCTCTTTGATACTGTCAGTTTTCTTCTGATGCCTTGTCTACTTGTTTGTTCACATTTCAGAACACAGGACGGAAGTGTGGTGTGGGTTTCTGCTGCAGTTGTGTAAATAGGTTTGTGAACGCGTAGGCCTTTTCCCTGAGTGAAAAGTTGGGTGGGATGTGGTGACTGGCGGGGCTCCCTCCAAAGACAGATCTCAGACGGCAGCACCCAAGTTAAAGGTCTTGGCTTTCCCACATGATAGACTCCATTTTCTCAGCAAAGTTTTGTCTGATTTTCTTTTTTTTTTTTCTGGAAGGGAGTCAGGGTGGGACGGTTGGGAGGTTAGGGAGGTACTGGCTGGTATAGCTGTTATAAATCTTTCATTAATCCCCCAGGTTCAGCTCCATTTCTTACTACCATCCTCTCTTTCCAGCTGTCCCTAAACCCAGAGCCTCTCCAAGGTTCCCATAGACCGATTGGCACCACCTCCACTGTAGTACAGCTCCTGCATGGTGTGACCTCAGCACCCATTGTTATCACCTGGGGGCTTATGAAAAATGCAAACTTTCAGCCCCACCACCTGCTGAACCAAAAATCTGCATTTTAATGAGGTACCTGAGTGATTTTATTCACTTTAACATTTGGGAACTGAATTCAAGTCCATTAGCTCTCCATCCTCCAAAGCTTTGTTAAAATCCTTTGTTAAAGTCAGGTGATGACTCCTCGTGCCCTCACTGACCCACCCAACTCCAAACACCATCCTTTAGCCTCTGGCTAAAAACTGGAGGCCTCACAAAGTTTCTGGACAATAAGTACTGGGGGTGGGTGGTATTCATCCCAACCACATCTTCCAGAATTCAGTATTTCATCCCAATGAATAAATTTTAGGCATTCAAGTGAGAGGAATCTGTAAGAACTCTGCTCTGTTACTGCTGGTGGTGGTAGAAAAAGAAGGGCTGTAACTTTTGAACAAAAGCTGAATGCTTTGAAATGCTGGATTTTTTTTTTTTTTTTTTTTTTTTTTTTGAGGCAGAGTCTCAGTCTGTTGCCCGGGCTAGAGTGCCTGGGCGCGTCAGCCTAGCTCACAGCAACCTCAAACTCCTGGGCTCAAGCAATCCTCTTGCCTCAGCCTCCCGAGTAGCTGGGACTACAGGCATGCGCCACCATGCCTGGCTAATTTTTTTATATACATTTTTAGCTGCCCATAAAATTTCTTTCTATTTTTAGTAGAGACGGGGGCTTGCTCTTGCTCAGGCTGGTCTCGAACTCGTGAGCTCAAACAATCCGCCCGCCTCAGCCTCCCAGAGTGCTAGGATTACAGGCGTGAGCCACCTCGCCCAGCCTTGAAATGCTGGATTTACTTGGTGATGGTTTAACCTTTATAGCTGTATACTTAAAGCAATAAAAGAAAACTTTAATATTGGAATTCATGTAGGAAAGAATAATTATGTTATTATTTATCTAAAACTCTATAGCTTCAACCCCTCTTTTTATTTCTTATTGAAGCATTTTTTTTTTTTTGAGACAAGGTTTTGCTCCGTCACCCAGGCTAAAGTGCAGTGTCATCATAGCTCATTGCAGCCTCAAACTCCTGGGCTCAAGTGATCCTCCTGCCTTGGCCTCCCAAAGTGCTGGGATTACCGTGAGCCACCACGCCTAGCCACATTTCTCTTTTAATTCAGTACTTAGTAAGTGGATTTTTTAAAGAATACAACTGTCATAATAGATTACATATCATTCTTAAGAAGCAGTATAGTATAAGTAGTTACTCATATGGACCTTAGAGTCAGCCTGCCTGGCTTTAACTTTGTACCTGTGTGACTTTCGGCAAATTACTTAACCTTCTGGTTCTCAGATTCATCATCTATAGAAATAAGGAAAATGATAATATGGTTTAATAGGGCTATTGTGAGGAATAGTGAGTTAATAAAGGTAAAGCACTTAAAGAGAAGTGCCTGGTATATAGTGAGTGATCAATAACTGTTAGCTGTTGATAACATAAGCTAGAAGTACTTTGATAACAATGCATACTGGGAATTGTAGTTTTCATTTGTTACCCTGGTTCAGCATACAAAAATAAGGCAGTAAGAAGATACCTTAGTAGAAAAAGGTAATAGAAGCCTGGGTAAAATAGTGCCAAAACCTAGAAAATTACCTATGACAACAGTTGATTGGATCTGAGTAGCAGCTACACTCTGAAATGGGGCATGTGCTTTTCAGGTAATGGAACAGTGTAATATGTAGTAGTTAGAATGAGATACATCTGTATGTACTCAAATAGACTTGTGTCCAAAAACTGGCAGAAATATGTGTATGATACCCCATTTTTATAAGAGAAAAAAATGTGTGTATTTTAATACACATAGAAAAAGGTTGGCAAGGATACATACTAAATGGTTTATGGTAATTACTCCTGAAGCATGGGAGTTGAGGAAAGAGTTTGGAAGCCCGGTGAAGGGGACAACTTTCAACTTTTTATTCTATATACTTTTTGGTTTTAATTTTTATAATAGGTATTACTTTTTTAAATTAAAAATAATAGGCCAGGCATGGTGGCTCATGCCTATAATCCTAGCACTCTGGGAGGCCAAGGCAGGAAGATTGCTTGAGGTGAGGAGACCAGCTGAGCAAGAGCGAGACCTCATCGCTACCAAAAATAGAAAAAATTAGCCTCATGTGGTGGTGCAAGCCTGTAGTTCCAGCTACTTGGGAGGCCAAAGCAGGAGAATTGCTTGAACCCAGGAGGTTGAGGGTGCTGCGAGCTAGGCTGATCCCATGGCACTCTAGCCCGGGCGACAGAGTGTGACTCTGTCTAAAAAAAAAAAACAAACAAAAAAATTAAAAATAACAATTTCTTTTTAAGTGGCAGAAAGCAAAGGGGCTCACACATCCCTTATTTGCACCAGTCAGTGTTATTGTCAGGGTTCCAACTCTGCCTCTGTGGTGGTATTAAACTACAGGATCTGAGTGGACATCAGTAACTCCACTGACTATGAAATTCATACAGCTTGGCCCATAACCAGTTCTCAGCCACAAACTTAAAGGCCAAGGAGGGATCAACAAAAGCCAAAAATTGTCTTATAGAAGGTGATAGCAGATTTAACAGTTTTTGGACCTAATGTCCACCTTTTTTTTTTTGCTTAGGTTATTGGTCTAAGAACAGACAAAATTTGAAAGGAATGGTCTACAATTTGGGTAGATAAATAGTTATATGTCTGACCAAGGGTGGAGGAGTGGAGTGGGACTATATTTGTAGTTAGTAAGTTAAACAAGTTGTCTAGAACCAGCACTGGGCAAAAATTGAGGACTTCCTCAAGCACTAGCTTCAAGAGAGACTTGGAAATGTAGAATAGTTGGGAAGTTCTGGTATATGGAAAGAACAGATTTTGGTAGACAGCCAGCAACTTCTGCCACAATTTTTCTAATATATTGAGATATAATCCACATACTATAAAATTCACCCTTGTAAAGTATACAATTCAGTGGTTGCCTGTATATTCACAGGGCTGTGCTGTCTTCACCACTGAGTAATTCCTGAACATTTCATTACTCCATTGCCTCCCCTCCCCTTTCACCCTCTGCCCCTGGTAGCCACAAATCTACTTTTTTGTGTCTATGGATTTGCCTATTCTAGACATTTCATATAAATGGAATCATATAACGTGGCCTTTTGTGTCTGATTTCTTTCATTTAGCATAACGTTTTAAGATCTATTCATGTTATGGTATGTAATATCAAGTACTTTGTTCCTTTCTATGGCTGAATAATATTCCATTGTATAGATATACCACATTTTGTTTACCCATTCATCAATTGATGGACATTTGGGTTGTTTCTATGCTGTTATGAATAATGCTCTGCTATGAACATTCGTGTACAAGCTTTCGTGTGGACGTATGTTTTCAGTTCTCTTGGGTGTATACCTAGGAGTGAAGTTGCTAGGTCATATAGTAAGTGTTTAACCTTTTGAGGAACTGCCAAATTGTTTTCCTAAGTGGCTGTGCCATTTTACATTCCCACCAGCAGTGTTATGTGGGTCCAGTTTCTCTACATCCTTGCCAACACATGTTACACTCTGACTTTTGATTATAGTCATCCTAGTGGGTGTGAAGTGGTAGCCCATTGTGGTTTTAATTTGCATTTCTCTAATGACTAACAATCTTGAGCATCTTTTCATGTTTCTGCCACTTTTAATATAAGAATTTTAAAACATTAGGTACATCCATACTTTTTCACTCAAGTTAGCAGCAACCAGTAAATGTTAATACTTTTGCTTTAAATCTACCTGGTATACATAAGTAAGCCTATTACTTTACCTCCTTTCTTCATTTCTCAAAGTGATTTATAGAAACAGAATTTTATTTCCCTATAAAAGTACACATAACTAAAATAGAAAAACAGTTAGGTACAAATACAAGGTAATATATAAAGTGGCAAAGATATATCACTGAGTGGTATGGCTCTGTGTTACCCAATATAGTCACATAATGATCCATCATGGTGCCAGCAAAAAATATTAGATTTCCTGTTTTTTATTTAAACTAAGAAAGAAATTAAAGTTTTACTAACCTTTAGTATACTGGTTGGCAGTAGGACTATTGTTCAAAGCATTTTTACATGTCAAAAAAAGTTTGGAGACCTCTAACAAAGACAATGAAATGGCTTATTATAGTTGAGAATTTTTTAAAAATTTAGTTATTACTTTTTTACCTTTAGCTTTATTCAATAGGGAAAATAAAGAATCCTTGTTATTCTAGGATATACTGTTTCTGTGAATTTGACTTTTTTAGGGTTTAATTCAATGAATATAAATGTATCTTCTTTAAAAATAATACCTGAAATTATATTTTGCAGAATAGTTTTAGTCTCTAGAATATATTAAGATTTATGTTACAGATCACTAGCTTTTTAACACTTTGTATACTGTTATAATTAATGCTGCTAAATTATTATTCTCTGTTATGAGAACCAGCCATCTATCTCATCACTAAGAGAAAAGCTTTATTTTTCTGTTTGCTAATATTTATAAATCGGTAAATAGAATGCTAATCCATATAAAAATACTTTAATTTTTATTTTATAAAGAACTTCTCAAAAATGTTTTGTTATTATCCACTGACGCACTTAGAGAAATTAGCATCCTCCTATCCATTAGGTTATTACTTCTTGGATGGAATTTAATGAATATAAATAGCCTAACTCAGAAGAGAGGGAGGTAATTTATGAGAGTTTTATGCATTTCCAGTTTTATGTGTTATCTGTTTTCCTTTTGCTTTATGTGCCATATATCTTTTGTTTCAAGTTGATTAATAACTCCTTTTGTTTTTTAATTATGCATTTTCAATAAAAGATGCCTTCATATTTTGATCATTACTGATTAAGATAGGCACTTAATATAAATTTAATGTAAATTTAAAGAAGAAATGGTTTCTAATCAAAAATGTGTAATAACTATTTCTATTGGGTTATAGCATTTCATCTCTTAAATTCATCAGATGTTACCCTGTATGTTACAAGGTTACAGCCAAAGAATTTCAGTAAACTCATGAAAAGCACTTTTCAAATACACAGTTCTGTTATGCTGATGCACTGTTAACAAAAAGTGATTCTTAAAGTATTTAGCTTCCAAATGTTTAGTACATGGGGTCATATGCTGTTAGCTCTCTGATTACTGCATGCAAAACAGCAATAATAATAGCCAACACTTACAGAGTGCTTATTATCTCACTGATTACTTATATTAACTCAGTTCTCACAACTCTTTGAAGTTAGAAGTATAATTAACTCCATTTTACAGATGAACAAACTAAGTCATAGAAAGATTAAAGTTACCGGAAGTCATACAGTAAGATGGCATAAGAGCTGGAATTTTGACGCAGGCAAATTGATGCTCTTAACCACTAGGCGCACTTGCCGTGGTGATGCTTCTCATGTGTGTCTCAGCATCCTCCCTCTTAGCTGGAAAGCTCTTCCATGACCTGGACCAACTTTCCCTCAGTTTGCTTTATTCCTCCAAAAACTTCATCGCCAAAACTTCTACTCCCACTCTTCCTTTTCTAGTCCCAGTCTCCACTTGCTTTTGCTGTCTCCACAAGGATGGATGAAAATCTAAGTGTTTAATAGTTGAGGAAGACATGTGCTTCAGACAATGCCTACCATGTTGTGGTGCTGAATATATTTTTATTGAATGTTGAAGCAAATAATTTCTAGAAATGGAGATAACTTTCATTTTTACTCTTTTCTTTTGGCTTCATATTTTTCTTATATAGTTTTAGTGTATCTTTTCTGATAGTCAAATTAATTCACTTATTTAATAAATATTAATGACTGCCTGCTGTTCATTTCTTCAATCAGGGGTGAATCAGTGGAAAATAAAAGTTCCTGCCCTCATGGAGCTTACATTCAAGTGTAAGCTCCTCGTAGACCTTATATTAGTCAAATAATCACACAAATAGATAATTACAGAGTATTAGATATGCTGTGATAGGATAGAGCAGAGAATTAGTTGGGGTAAGGGGAGGATGTGGGAAGATCCTCTAAGGAAGTGAGATTTGACTTGAGAATGAAGGATGAGAGGTTTGGAAATGGAGGCCAGGAGTGTATTCCTGATGGAGGGACCAGCTTATGCAAACTCTCTGAGAGAGGAGACACCCTTGAGATACTGAAAAGAGAGCACATTTGGAAACTGGCATGGAGGCCACTGTGGCTGGAGTGGAGGAAACCAGGTGAGCTTGGTTTCAGATGGGAGTGCTGAGGTAGACCAGAGCCTTGTGGCAATACTGAGGATTGAACTTTCACTTAGCACAATAGAAATTTATGGAAGGAACTTAAGCAGGGGAGTGACATGGACAGACTGGGAATTTAGAAAGCTCACTCACTCAGGCTGCTGTGTGAACAGTTTGAAAGGGGCAAGCGTGGGCATAGGGAATTCTCAGTAGCCAAGAAAGAAATTTCTGTGTCACCAAATGGATAGTAAATCCAATGCCAAATCCTTATTCAAGTCTTAAAATACATGATTTTATATGTTCAAAAGGAATATGTCAGAAATAGTAATTTATCTGTGTTAGCAATAGTTTTTCTTTTGAACATATGACAAAGCATATTTCCAGAGAAAAGTCACAAAAGAAAACTGAAGGGTATATGGTTAAGACAGAATGGACCAGACTCTTGGTAATTGAAGAGTAATATTTTTAATTAAAAATTTAAATTGGAAAAATATACATCACAGTGTATCCAATGGCTATCTTTGGATGATGGATTTACAGACTGTTTTTGCTGTCTTCTTTATGCCTTTTGTATTTTCTAAGGAAAAATTTTATATTAACCATATATGACTTTTATGGTAAAACAAATGAAGTTATTTTTATTAGGGGAAAAATACATAATATAACTTTTTTCTTATGTGAATAGTGACCCTTTAAACCATCTGTTTTTTAAACTTCAGATATTTCTAAATTATTAGATGTTTATGCACAGCAACTTTGAGGGTTTGCAAACGCACTGAGGTGAAATGTAGTCATGGCTGAATTCCTGAGCTGTGCAAGGACTCTTTTTTACCTTTGAAAGTGATTTGATATCCAATAAAATTTTTTTCTGAAAAGTCAGATGTTGAAAACAATGAAAGAACATGTATAGATTGGTGCAGTAATGCCTGTTTAAAATATTCTGTGCTATATACTAATGAAGTCATTAAAGAATGAACTGAAAAGGAGAGCTACATATGCAAAGTGGTGGCTTCATGACTGAAACGTTGGAAAATATAAATGTCATATCCATAATGAATCCATATGTCTTTTATGACTACCTTAAGTCAAGGAGTTAAAAAACAAAATTCTTTTTGGAAATTGTATATCATGTCTTATATATCAAAGTCTGATGGCAGCGGCTCACTATGTATTTTATGTATTACACCAGCAGCAGATATTTCAGACATGTCAGAAGAAGGTACTCTTGATTCAGTGTCTCTGGCATATAATAAAAAAGTGGGGAGGAAATTTTCTACAGTCACTAATAAGCAATATATCAATGAGTACTGTCAGATTCTGTAGAAAAGTCCACAACATGATTTATTGCATTAATTACAGTCATGTGGGTTTCATGCTGCTAACCCTGCAAATGCAGCCACATTCTAAAGTTGATTTAAGAATATATTTTGGCCAAGACGAAAGGCTTCTTATTGTGATTAATACAGTACAATATTTATTCTCTTGTTCCACTCTTATTTCACCTTTGCTCTGGTGCAGAATGCTTAATTTCTTTTCTGTGACTTGAAATTCAGTTTGAGATCTGAGGAGCTTCATCTAGTTTTTATTCATACCTGTCATCTGGTCTCCTTTTTGTCTTCTTAGGTTTCACCTACTGTTACATCTTCTCCATATGTGAAGCCTATTTGAATTTACTCCCTTCTGAGCACATGTGGTTAGCCCACAGCGGTCTCTAGCATAGCAGGGCTGTCCACGGCTTATTAGGTCAATCCTACAATGCTACATCTCTTTTTGAGGGGAAGGAACAATTGAGGAGAAACCCTCATTTTTTAAATTTAATTTAAAAAGCTCTCTTACAAGAGAGCATTCCACGGTTATACCCTTGTTTAGAACTGTACTGAATTCACATGGTGTGTCTGCTTACAGTGACACAGTAAGCTTATCAGATCACAGGCTTCTCAGTCTTACGGAAGGGAAGGTCTCTGAAGAGCTGTTTTACAGAGAGACATTAACTCCAGGTATTCACATGTGTCAATGACAGGACACTCATTGATGCATGAGTGCCTAACATTGGTGGCCTTTATAGAGTCCACTTTGGAAGAATTAGCAAATATTTGCCACAAATTAAAGCATTAATAGAAGAGGAGGTCAGGTGAGATAGGAAGACCTCGATTTAGTGGGTTGGAACACATTTTCTAAGCAGCGATGTTTAAAGAGTTGAACTAGATGACTTATATGCCCAACACTGAGCTAAGCAGTTTCCTGTTTTATTCAATCCTCATACAACTCTTAAGAGATAGTAGGTACAATTATACCCATTTTATAACTTACACAGCTGGTTAAGTGGCAGAGCTAGGAACTTAAACTCTCAGGTACTGGCAAAGCCGGAGCCATTAACCATTGACTACACTACCTATGTCAGGTGCCCTGAAAGGCATCAAGCAAGATAAGACTTGAAAAATGGTCTTTGGCAATTAGGTAAACAGTATTGAACTTAAGAATAAGTTCAGAGAAATTAAGAAAGAAAAAGTCTGAATCTAATAGGTTTCAGAGGGAAGTAATTTTTTAATTCATTCATTATTTTGTCTAATAATAATACCAGTCAGTCCAGTATGATCTTTGATAGTATTTTTCACTGAACAAAAATCACTTAAATAAATGTTATTTATTTAGCACTTGTTCTGTCTGGGAAATAAAAACTTTCAACCAGAAAATCTGCTGTTCCAGCGGTGTAGCAGGTGCTGTAACTGAGACAAGGCTGGAGACTGAGGCTTATTTGAAGAAAGAAAAGCTTCTGTACAGCAAAGGAAATAATCAACAGAGTGAATAGACAACCTACAGAATGGGAGAAAATATTTGCAAACTATACATCTGACAAAGGACTGATATCCAGACTCTACAAAGAACTCAAATCATCAGCAAAAGAACAAAAAACCCCATCAAAAAGTGGGTAAAAGACATGAACAGAAGTTTTTTGAAAGAAGATAGACAAATGGCCAAGAAACATGAAAAAAATGCTCAACATCACTAATCATCAGGGAAATGCAAATGAAAACTGCAATGAGATACCACCTTACCCCTGTCAGAATGGCCGTTATTAAAAAGTCAAAAAACAATAGATGCCAGTGTGGATGCAGAGAGAAAGGAACACTTATACACTGTTGATAGGGACTACAAATTAGTACAACCTCTATGGAAAACAATATGGAGATTCCTCAAAGAAATAAATGTAGATCTACCATTTGATCCAGCAGTCCCCACTGCTGGGTATCAATTCAAAGGAAATGAAGTCATTTTATCAAAAAGATACCTGCACTCAAATGTTTATTGCAGCACAATTTACAATTGCAAAGATGTGGAATCAACCTAAGTGCCCTTCAATTCATGAGTGGATAAAGAAAATGTGGTGTGTGTACACACACACATACATACATATATGTATGTATATATGTATACACCATGGAGTATTATTCAGCTACAAAAAGGAATGAAATAAGGTCATTTGCAGCAATGTGGAGGGAACTGGAGACCATTATCCTAAGTGAAGTATCTAAGGAATGGAAAACTAAATGACATACATGAGTATACATGGGCACAAAGCAATATAAAGGACATGAGAAACCAAGAAGGTGGAGGGGAGGAGGGGAGTGTATGAGATAAAAACTTACCTATTCGGTAAAGTGAACGCTATTTTGGTGATGGGTACACCAAAAGCCCTGCCTTAAGCACTATACAAGATATCCTTGTAACAGAAACACTTGTACCCCGTTAATCAATATTTTGAAATTTAAAAAAAGGAAAAAGAGTCTTCTGGTGCTGTGGTCCCCAACCACTGGACCACAAACCAGTACTGGTCCATGGTTTGTTAGGAACTGGGCCGCACAGCAGGAGGTGAGCAGCTAGCGAGTGAAGCTTCATCTGTATTTACAGCCATCACTCATATCACCACCTGAGCTCCACCTCCCCCAACTCGGCCACGCCCCACCTGGTCTGTGGAAAAAGTGTCTTACGTGAAACCAGTCCCTGGTGTCAAAAAGGCTGGGGACCGCTGTTCTGGGGGACTGTGTCTTAGAGTGTGGCCTCGTGGACCACATCTATATTAGAACCATCTGGGAACTTGTTAAAAATGCAGACTCCTGCACCCTATTTGGCCATAAATTTATTCCCTGTTGTGAGAACCGCAAGGTCAGTGCCTGGTCTCTCTTACATATGCAATGTCTCACCCCCATCTTCCAACACACACAGACCCTTGGGCTGATTTAATTCATATATGAAGGCAACAGTTGATACAGATGAGAAAAAGAAAGAGGTCTTTTCCCTGTATTTTAGGATCCTGTGTTGGTTTAATAAATACTGGTAAATTTTGTGCTCTATTTTCTGTTTTCTAAATTTTTATTAAGGAGAAAGTTTCCCAGAGACTAGAATCACATAGCATACATCCACGAGAAATGTGCAGGTGACTAATGTCTATTTAAGTGATTTCTGCTTCAGTGAAAAATACTATCAAAAATCATACTGGACTAACTGGTACTATTCTAAAATTTAGAGCTCCTCAATGTGTATGTGAGAAATGTGTTTTACTTCCACTATTAGACAAGATTAACCGAGCATAAAAATAATTTGCTGGTCAGATAGCTGTAATAGCATACAAATCTGGCTTCAGTTAGTGATGTTAACAATCCTAGAAAATGACCTGCTTTTTAAAGTTCTAGGAGAAAGCATAAAAATGTGCAAGGAGTTCGGTGTTTAAAGAGAAAAGACACTGACTTTTTAATACATTTTATGGTAGTTACAAGGTTATCACAGTTTATTTTCCACTTTTAAAATAAATATAGCTCACTGTTTTTTTTCCCAGTAAATTGCAGGGATTAGGAGCTATTGCTGTTCTCAAAAATGAAACATGAATTTTGGCAGTTACGATTTTTGTGACCACTGACAAATAAAATTGAAGATGGCCTTTTTCCTGAGATCACCAACCAGGGATCATATTTTTTTAAAATACCAAGATCATTTTCCTCAAACAGAGTCATAAGAAAATTTGACTTCTTTCAGATGAATACATCTATGGAAGAAATATATACAGTACCCCTAATAGACAACACCATAATATCAGCGTAATCTCTTTTTAAAGTGGAGGTTGAGGGGAAGGGACGGGAGGTCTCCATTGATTTTATGGATATATTCATTTTGGTATGGAGTTTTGTTAAGGTTTTATTTGTTTTTTCCTTATTCTCATAGTAAAATAAAGATATTGTCTTGTAGCAATTTGTGCAATGGCTGATAGGTCCTTATTTCTGAACGAACTAGCCCTGGGAAAAGCTTCCAGTGGTCTTGTAAGTCATTTTATACCATTATTATAGATGTGCAGACCAGCTGCCCTGACTATGTGAAGAGTCCTAACAAAGGATAAGGTAAATATATGAAATTCTGATTGTGAGTCCCAGAATTTAATTTTATGCCACTCGCTTTTGGTTTTAATGCTTTCTAAATGCAATCAATATAGTTGGTCTGAAGTGGATTGTATAATTACACACACAGAGTTATCTTAGTAACTTTCCTTTCAGCTTTGGTGTTAATTCAATCAACAGATGTTTATTGAATGTTACTATTATTAACAATACTTCTCAAGTGCTTGTCTAGACCCTGAGAATAAAGCAGTGACATCTCAGCTCTTATGGAGCTCACAGTCCATTGGGGGGAGACAGACATAAAACAAGTAAACAAATAGGTGTATGGAAGAAAATAACAGCAAAGAAGGAATAAAGAATGTTAGAGGTGGAAAAATGGATGTTGATTTTATTTTATTTTTTAAAGCAGCAGCTGGGCACAATGGTGTATGCCTGTAGCCACAGCTACTCAGGGATGAGACAAGAGGATCACTTGAGCTCAAGAGTTTGAGTCCAGCCTGGGCAACATAGCAAAACCCCATCTCTGAAAAAAATTAAAATAAAAAAAAGCAACTTCTTCAAATGTTTGACATTTGGAGGTTCTTTGCATTTAGCATATTCAGTCTTTTCTCCTTATGTATATATTTAATTACTATGTAAGATTTTCCATGTGGTCATCCCACTGGTCTGGTTTTTTTTGTTTTTTAAGAGATGAGATCTTGCTCTATCACCCAGGCCAGAGTTCAGTGGCATAATTACAACTCACCACAGCTTCGAACTCCTGGGCTCAAGCAATCCTCCTGCCTCAGCCTTCTTCTTTATTTCCCATTCCAACCTTACCCCATCTCAAAACCAGAATCGACATTTTATAGTCTTCATGAGCATGAGCCAGACTCCTTCCCATCTCTTTCCCTTGGCTCATGCAGTTTCCTCCTGGGATGCCCTTCCCTTTGGTTATCTGCTTAACCAAATGATACCCATCCTTTAAAACCAGCCCAAGTCCCAGTTCTCCCGTGGATTAGAGATCCAACACAGCTCAAGTTCTATTTGATTTCTCTTTCTCTCTTCTTCTTTCCGGATACTTTTAGGACCTACGGCCCATGCCACAAGCTCAGTGCCTAATTACAAAGTGCCATGTATGGTCTTTTTAATTAGTTTTATGAGTGTTGTTAGTCATCTCTTTAGCAGTGATGTCATTTTCATAACCATCAGGGACTTGCCTTTGACTGTACACCACAGGTCTTCTTGGAATGCTAGGGGGCACGCTGGGTACTCACAAATGTGGATTAAATATTCATTTAAACTGCAGCTTCATAAATATAAATCTGCTCACCAGATTTCTTTTTACCTTTCAAACTTAAAATACATTTTTATTTAATGAGCTCATGGACTTATCAATCACTGGTTTATAAAGAGAATTCAAACATCATTTCTTTTCTCTATCAAGTGAAAAATGAGACAAAATACTCTTCTCTTAAATGAAAATAATAAAGGAAAAGTTAAACACCGGGAAATGTTTCTTATTGCATCAGATATATTGCTTTAATAAAACCATGAAGGGATGTGATAGCTAAGTTTGTTTTTACTTCAAATTGGATACTGCAGCCATAGAAGCAAATGGATCTGAATTTAAATCTAACATAAATCTCCTCAAATTAAATGAAAACATAAGATACTGCACTAATTATGAGTTTTTCCATGCCATCTCCTAACAAGAGAGGAAATAATTAGATTAACAGGGCATAGAGACTATGTGAGTAAGTACAGAAAAGCTGTCTGCATAAAAACTTGACTCAGGCTGTCAGGAAGTGTTCCTGAACCGGTGATCAGGCTAGACTCTTCCTGGGATCCCTCTCCAGGTTGCAGATCTCTTGGAAGTCAGTAATCTAAAACCTTTCAATCTGTTGTCTACATTCACTGAAGGCTCATTTCATTGTTCAGGGTTTTCTGAGATGGCTTCTCCTTTTGAGAAGCTTAGAATAAATTTAAATGGTAAATATTATGTCTCTTGTGAATGATACAGGCAAGAAATGTAACCATTCATTCAGAGAACCAAGATCACCCATACCTTCTACAAGAAGAATTTATCTACTCTCCCTACTTATAACCAAAACCAAATTAGTGATGCAGTGACAGCAAGGACTGCTAAAATAGTAGCCAGCAGAGAGGGTGCCATGTAGATGTTCTCACATGGCAGAAGAGATGGAAGGCAACGAGGTATCAAATGCTGTGTCTTCACACGGAGGAAGAGTGGAGGAGAACAAACCCATTCTCTCAAGCCCTTTTATTAATATAAAGCCCTAATCCCATCCATGAGGGTTTAGGAGGTGATTAAATCCTAAAAGTCCCCACCTTTTAATACTATCACACTGACAATTGAGTTTCAACATAATGAGTTTTAGAGGACATATTATTTATTCAGAACATAGCAATCATAGAGTCAGTAAAATCAATTGATAATGATTGCCTGGTGAGGCGAACTAGGTGGCTAAAAGACAAAAGTGGAAGAAGATTTACTTTGCACTGTATACCCCTTTGTAACTTTTGGGTTTTATGTCTAAACATAAACATAGCCCTTGATGTGTCCAGCTTTACCCACAAGTACACCCCTCTGCAAGGTGGTGAGAGGACAAGGATCTGTGCAACTGTTGTCCACCCCATAACAAATGATACCTATTGGTGATTTTCCAAGCCATTTGTTCAACATCAGCTAACCAGAAAAATATTTTCCAAAATCTCTATGGTAATAATATGAATTACTTAATTTTTCCTTGTATTTTACAAAATTTCTATAAAGCACATAATCACACACACACAAAAAAATGGTAGCCCAGGAGGATACAGCATATAGGTAAAAGGGAGCTAATGTAACTTAAAGGTCTGGGAGAAAGACGGATATTTTTAAAATACATTTTTGAAAACCACGCATGTCCAGAAGTTCTTTCTTTCCTATCATACTCAGGTTGAAGCTTGAGATGTCAGTCATTCAAAATACATGTGGTGAATCTGTGGATTTAAAATTCTTTTAATAGTTCATATATTTATTCAGAACATATGCTGGGTACTTACGATTCACAGATGACAAATACACCAAAAGTAATTGACTTAGCAGGGGGCATGGACACTATATACATAAGTATAGAAAAGTCGTCTACTTAAAAATTTTACTAAGCCTATCTCTAAATATTCCTTTTTCCTCGAAGAGGTCACAACATAACAGGGAGGTCAAGATGGAATGAAATAATGTAGGACAACATAAGTGTAATCACCTAGTGTCTCCCTGTCCTTTAAGATTTAGGCAAGATTGGCTCAAACCTCTATCTTACAATTTTTACAAACTCTGATACATTTTTTCCATTGGGGGGCGGTGAGTGGGTGAGGGGAAAGGTTGAGGTAGTGGTTGTCTTGGATATTTTCTTGTTCCCTCTGGCTCTGACTTCCTGCTTCCACGTAGGTAGTTCTGGTTATGGATCACTTTGTTGTCTGGGAATATTTCACACAGGTCACACAGACATGAACTTTGCCCCTGCCCTCCATTTCTAGAAAAAGAAAAGAAAAGGCCCCACTTACGCAAGGCAGAGTTTGTTGAAGATTTTCTTAAAATGGGAAGAGATCAGTAGGTTTATGTTGTAACAGAGCAGAGTAAATCTGACCATGTAGTTTTCTGACCAACTGGTCGTCTTAGAATAAAATACAAGGTCATAGGGCCTGCAAGGTTTTGCACAATCTGGCCCCAGTGGGCTTTTACACCTCTCCTCACACCATGCTTGCTCATTATCACTTTACTCCAGGTACACTGATACTCTTTCAGTTTCTCAAGTTTTGTTTCCATTGCAGGTAGTTCTCATGTACTATTCCCTTTACTGTTCCTCCATCTACTCTTTGCATAACTGTCTCCTCATTTTTTAGGTCTTAACCAAAAGGTCTTTTTGAGAGGCCTTCCTAGAACATCCATCCTTAAGTGGTTGTCCTCTCTTGTAACACCCCTATTCTTTTTCTTCATCGAATTTGTGCCAGTTTGTATAGGATTTACTTATTTGTGTTATTATCTGTTTTCCCCCACTAAATGGCAAATTCCACAAGTTCTGTTTTCATTATGTTCATCCCTGTAGACCTAGCCTACTTAATTCCTGACATGTATCAGTTACTCAGTAAGTGTACTTGAATGAATTAATGAGTGAATGAATGAGGTGGCTCAGCAGGACTTGATCGATTAGATGTCTAAGAAAGGAAGAACAATTATCGAGGATGGTGCTCAGGTTCAGGCTTCAGCACATGGGTAAGTGGGGGAGACACTGACTAGGTAGAAGGGCAGGTTTGTGGGGACAGATCTTAAATTACATTTTAGGTCTGGGTACATATGTTGATTAGGCTGTTAGATGCATAGGTTCATGGGAGCCATAGGAAACATTCTGATGCCTGCTCATTCACCATCTATAAAATGTCATTTCTTACTGTTAAATACCTTATCTACTTAGAAAAAAATTAATTTGTACTCGCATATTTTGTCTGCCATTCATTCAGTTTTCTAGGCCTTTGAGATTTTACCTATATTCAGTTTTAAAAGTTTGTTATTAATCACAACTTCCTTAATATAATAAGACCATTTTGCCCATCTCATTGCATGTATTTTTCATTAGTAACAGTGACTCATTCAGTTTGCCTGCTGAACCATGTACATACTTCAGAAAATTAAAAGTATTTTTATAGTATATCTTTTGTTTGTGTTGAAAATTTTTTGTTTATCATTAGCATTGAACAATAAAGCTATTTAGAACTCGTTATATTTCTTACCACGTACATTCAAACAAAATTTTAATGAAATTTGACTACTGAGTTATCAATGAATACCTAAATCTTCAAGAATGTAACCCTTGTTTGTGGATTTCATGTGCTCAGAAAGCATTCAACAAACATTTATGGGTTCCTGTTTAGTTCAAGGCACCAAGTTAGGAACTAGAAGTTATAGCAATCTCATTCAAATACAAAGAACTAGATCACAATTCTGGCTTTGAGAACACAGAACAAAGATGTCTCAGCCACTTCTCTTTGAAATCACTTCAAAACAAAGAGAAACAGAAAAAAATCATTTTCTTAAATAAAACTAGAAGTCTGCTGTAACCCAGAACCACAATATATAAAGAAGGGCTCCCAAATACAGTGATCAGACTGGGATTTGAATATGACACCAAGAGTCGTGTAAACAGATCTCGGATGGAATTGGGAGACTAGTTTTCCACTGAGGTGGTGCACACTAAGTGGCAAAATTAACATTCACTTTTGGAGAACTGGAACAATAGGCTTGGGTTGGTAATGAGAGCATCCCTGGACCCTGATTGACACCAGGAGGCAGGGTGGAGTAAAGAAACACTTACACATTTGCTGTCTTTTGGGAAGTGGTCTGCTGGTGAGACAAGTCAGTACAGAGATAGTTGAATTTATGGCTTGAAAGGCATACTGTGTACCAGAAAAAAAGACTAATGCATAATGATCAAAACTGAGATTTTTCCTAGAAGAGTTATTACCCTTCATAGATAAAGAAGTAATCATTTAGATGTCCAACACCCCCACCCCCAAAAGAGGCAATTAAGAGATTTATAAGGTGGGGAGGTAGGAAGATCATGCTGACCATGGACTTTTTTACAACAGCATTGAATTCTAGAAGACAGTTAAACTAATGTTGCAGGGCAGGGGGAGTATTAATATAAGTTAAGAATTTTGAGCCTAATCAAACTTCTGTTCAGTTATAAAAAACAATAAAAGGCTAAAGATATTCTCAAAATTTAAAGACCTCAGGAAAACTATTTTCATAAATATTTTTTGAATAAGCTATTAGAGGATAAACTTCAGCCACCTGAGAGATAGAAACTAGCAAAACACTCATAGTAAGCACTGATTCTATTTAATTGCAAGACCAAGACCGAAATATGGAAATTATTATTAAAATACAGTATTATAAGTTATTTCATAAATATTTGTAGTAATTATTACAAACCATGACAGCGTGGAAATGTGTAATTATAAAGTTGGGAGGGTACAGGAGAGAGAATGTGGTAAATAGTATAAACCAAGATTCAAAAGATATTGTTTAAAGCTAGTAATTCAAGTAATAGAGTATATAAATATTTGATGGTATAAAGGTAGCACTAAATGAACTAAATAAAATAATGGAGTTCAAAGCTAACAATTACAAGGACCAAGAAAAGTAATATAATAGAAAATGGTTAGTTGGAAAACGAAATGGAAGCATATGGTATATTAATTTTGATATTGCTTATAATGGAGTATCAACATATGCCGTATAAAAATAGAGGATTTAGGCTGGGCATGGTGGCTCATGCCTGTAATCTCAGCACTTTGGGAGGCCAAGGTGGGAGGATTTTTTGAGGCCAGGAGTTTGAGACCAGCCTGAGCAACATAGCAAGACCTTATCTCCACAAAAAATAGAAAAATCAGCCAAGCATGGTGGCACACCACCTGTAGTCCCAGCTACTTGGGAGGCTGAGGCAGGAGGAGTGCTTGAGCATAGCGCAGGAATTTGAGGGTGTAGTGAGCTATGATAATTCCACTGTGCTCTAGCCTAGGCAACAGAGTGAAACCCTGTCTTGAAAAAAAAAAAAAAAATAGAGGATTTAAGCTGGGTACAGTGGCACATGCCTGTATCCCAGTGACTTGAGAGGCTGAGGCAGGAGAATTGCTTGAGCCCAGCAGTGAGCTATGATGATGCCACTGCACTCTAGCCTAGAAAACAGAGTGAGACCCTGTCTCAGATAAATAATAAATAAATCAAAAGGGCCTGCCTGTAATCCCAGCACTTTGGGAGGCCAACACAGGAGGATTGCTTGAGCCCAGATCAAATACAAATGAGATAAACTCAGTAGAGACTCTTAAACTGGATCACAAACTAAAACCCAACTATATGCTGTGCAGGTGTTACTGTTATCAAATAATATATGCAGCATTTCTGAAAACAGTTGGCACACTAAAAAATGACAGAGCTATGGGGCAGACTAAAATTCCATACACCTTTGTAATCAGATAACTAACAGAAGGAAACAAATTCTCTTTTTTTTTTTTTT
>CM052443.1:111634602-111646080 GCA_028533085.1 Varecia variegata
GCCTGTA
This sequence comes from Varecia variegata, assembly GCA_028533085.1. Classification (NCBI taxonomy): domain Eukaryota; kingdom Metazoa; phylum Chordata; class Mammalia; order Primates; family Lemuridae; genus Varecia; species Varecia variegata. Next base: position 111,634,610 of record CM052443.1, read on the forward strand.
ATCCCAGCACTTTGGGAGGCCAACACAGGAGGATTGCTTGAGCCCAGATCAAATACAAATGAGATAAACTCAGTAGAGACTCTTAAACTGGATCACAAACTAAAACCCAACTATATGCTGTGCAGGTGTTACTGTTATCAAATAGTATATGCAGCATTTCTGAAAACAGTTGGCACACTAAAAAATGACAGAGCTATGGGGCAGACTAAAATTCCATACACCTTTGTAATCAGATAACTAACAGAAGGAAACAAATTCTCTTTTTTTTTTTTTTTAGGAAACTAATTCTAATAAAAATACTAGTATAGTTGAAGAGACAGGATAAACTTCTAATAAGTAATTATAAGTTACAGCAAATATAGGAATTTACTGCAAAAAAATTTTTAAGGTGAAGTTATTTGACTAGAAAAGGATGTAAGGAAAATTTAAACTTTCTAGTCGTAGACACAAGGGCAAAATGCACAAAGGTTGGGAAAATTCTTATATTATTAATAAATGGCCAAATTGAGCCAAGAAGAAGAAAAGTGGAGAGAATGGGCATCGTGAATAATACTTTATTCTTCAACAGTGTGGAGTCCTTCCTCTGTATTGGAATACTAGCAAGAAATCTCAAATTCTCCAAAGTAGAAAATACCAGGAATAACATTTCAGTACACGATGAAGTAAAATTAGACATTTTAAACAAAATTAGGAAACAAAACTGGTAGATAGCCAAAAAGGGTATGGAGGGAAGATTAGGAAGAGGAAGCATAGATACATAAATAATTAATGAAAAAAGGAAATAATCACAGATCCAACAACAATTAAAATTATTATAAGATATTACTTTGTACAATTCTGTACAAATGAATGTAAAAGCCTGGGAGGAGATAGATGATTTTCTAGAAATTGTAAATTAACAAAGAGCTAAGCTTCCTCTCCCTAGTACCTCTTCCCCCATACAGCATCAGACCCGGATAGTTTCACAGGTGAATTCTACCAGAAATTTCATGTATAGCTAATACATTCAAATTCTTTTTATGACAACAGCATAACTATGATAGCAATACCTAACAAAAATAGCATAAAATAACAGACAAAATTTGCTTATGAATACCAGTGCAGAAATACTAAATAAAATGCAGAATTCAACAGCACATTATGTGCTTAGTAAATGTTAGCTAAAAAAAAAAAAATTTTCAACAGCACATTAAAGAATACACCACAACAACCAAGTGAGATTCATAACAGGCATTAAATAATGCTTCAACATTAGGAAATCTTTTAATAGAGCGAAAAGAAAAATTATATCATCATCTTCATAGATGCTGAAAACCCATTTGATAAAATTTAATGTGAGTTTTTTAAGAAATCCATTATTAAAATATGAATAGAAAGATATCTGTTTAGCAAAACTTAAATAGATCTATATCAATATGTCACTTAAACCCAAAGGTATCATTTTTTAATAGGAGACTTTCTCATTAATTTCAGTAATGAGCTACAACCCATCACTATTATTTCACATGTTCTAGAGGAACTTGTTTTGGAAGTACATAGAAAAAAAGAAGATATATGGGGCATAAAAACTGAAAGGAAATGGTAAAATTGTCATTTTCACAAATGATATTATATGCTTGGAATACTTGGATTGTATACTTGGAAAACCTAAGATTATCAACTGAAAATCTTGGGCGAGTAAGTTGGGTGGGTGCAATATAAATATACAATGATCAATAGCCTTCTTATATGCAATTAACAGATAGAAAATATGATGGAAGAAAATATTCCGTTTATAATAAAAACAGCGGCTACACAAAGTACCAAGGAATAATTAAATCTAACAAAAACTCTGCAAGATCTTTAAAAAAGAAAAGAAAAGAAAGAAAAGTAAATCAAAAGACAATTTAGAAGCTGGGTGCTGTGGCATGCACCTGTAGTCCCAGCTACTCAGGAGGCTGAGGCACATGGATCACTTGAGCCTAGGAGTTTGAGTCCAGCCATAGCAAGACCCTATCTCTGGAAAAAAAGAAACATTTAGAGATATGAAAGAAGACATGGAAAATCAGCAACAACAGTAAATCTAGTCTAATAGAGGAAGATTCCATGCCATAAATATGTCAGTTTTCCCTAAATTTAGTATACATTTAATTTTATCAATGCAAATACTAACAGGATTTTAGTTTTGAAACTATAAGAGCTAATTCTAAAGCTTATTTGTTACACAAAAGTTTAAAAATATCCTGGAATGTCTGGAAAAAAGAGAGGAAGAAAGGGATTGAATAGGCCTATCGGTTATTAAACAAATTGTTATGATACCCTATTTTAAATGGTAGTATACTTTTCACTAATAAGGATACCAGTTAATGGAACATAATTAAAGATTCAGGATAGACCCAAATACATATAGAAACTTAACATGTGATAAAGATGCCATCTCATATCAGCAATGAAAAAATAGATTATTCAGTAGGTAGTGTCAGGACAACTGGGTGGCTGTTTAGAAAAATATCAAATTGAGGCCTACCTTATTCTTTACAAAAAATAAATTCAGATTATTAAATATTAAAAATGAATATTTTAGAAGAAAACATAAGAATTGTTTTATGGTTTCATAGTGGGGAAAATTCTCTAAGTGTAGCACAAAATATGGAAAAAATTTTTTAAAAGATAAATCCAATCCCATAAACATAAGAGTTATAAATATAAAAAGGAAACTAAAAGTTCAGAGGAAAAAATACCACTATATATGCCAAAGAGCTAAATATAGCATATAAAGTATAATAATAAGACTAAGTAAATATGTAAATAATAAATATTAAGAATTAAGACTAAACATAAATGTAAATATTCCTAAATACACCTAGACTTCCTGTAAATCAATATAAAAAAGAAAAGGAACAGAGGACAAAAAGAATTCACAGAAAAATGAGAAAATACAGAGAGCTAATAAGTATTTGGAAAAAAATGTTAAATCTCACTTATAAAAGAAATGCAAAATAAATAAAACCATAATATGTTTTGTCAATTAGGTAAGCAAAGATTAAAAAGTTTGATAATATGCTGGGTGAGGTAGATCACACCTGTAATCCTAGCTACTTGGGAGGCTGAGGCGGGAGGATTGCTTAATGCCAGGAGTTTGAGACCAACCTGGGCAACATAGCAAGATCCTATCTCTAAAAAAATTTAACAAAATTATCCGGTGTGGTGGTATATGCCTGTAGTCACAGCTACTCGGGAGGCTGAGGTGGGAGGGTTGCTTAAGCCTAAGAGTTGGAGGCTGTGGTGATGCTACTGCACTCTAACTGGGGCAACAAACCAAGACCCTGTCTCAAAAAAAAGAAGTTGTTTGATAATACGTTATATCTAGTCTGGGAAGGTGTGATTAAACCAGAACTGTTATACTTTATCATGGGAATATAAATTGGTACAACATCGTGCAGGGCAATAGCAATATAGCAGTTCCACTTTGGAAGTGCATTCTGTATATAATACTTGCCCATGCATCAGAAATGTCATGTATACAAGAATACCCATTGTAGCATTGTTTGTAATAACAGCAGGATGGAAATAATGTAAATGTCCATCCACAGGGAATTAGGGAACTAGAAAAATGTATTATGTTATATCCATATAAAATATAATGCACCTATTAGAAATATTGAGGCAACTGTATATGTAATGATATGGAGCTATCTCTAATACATAATTAATGATAAAAACAGAGTGTAGAATAGGGTGTATAGTGTATTCCTACACCCATTTGAAAGGAAAAGAATTTAAAGAATAAGTGTTGTGCATAGAATATCCCAGAAATTATACCCAATCAATTGGTAACATTGGTTGCCATGAAGAGGGGAAACTTGGTGACAAAGTGATGGGATGGGAAGGACTTACTTTCACCCTATACCCATTTTGTAGCTTTTAGATATTGTACCGTATGTGCTTATATTGCCTATTCAAATTTTATTAACTAAAATCAAATGGATCATGATCCAAATTGAAAAAAAATAATCTTAATTTCTATCTCAGAACATATAGGTGGAAGTTCTAGTGGATGGCAGATCAAAATGTGAAATCAATTCTAGGTGGATCGTAGATTGAAATGTATGTGAAAAGTAAAACAGTAAAGCTTTTGGAAGAAATGGAAGATCTTCCATGACCTTGGAATAAGCAAGATTATTTTAACAGGACACAAAGCATGGACCATAAAGGAAAAAAAAATTGGATAAATTGGACTGTATTAAGATTAGGAACTCTTGTGCACTAAAAGACACCATTAAGAAAGTGAAAAGGCAAGCCACAGACTGGGAGAAGATATTTGCAATACATTTATCTGACAAAGACTTATATCCAGAATATGTTAAAAGCTCCTACAAACAGTAAGAAAAGAACAGACAATCTAATAGAGAAAAACGGGCACAATATTTGAACAGACACTTCACAAAAGAAGTTATCCAAATGGCCAATAAACATGAAGAGGTGTTCAACATCATTAGTCATCAGGGAAATGAAAATGAAAACCACACTGCAGTACCACTACATGCCCAACAGGATGGCTAAAATAAGAAAGAGTAACAGTATTAGTGTTGCTGAAGATACGGAGCACCTTTTCCTATCGTGGGAAAAGTAAATTGGTACAACCAGTTTGAAAAATTGTTGTCAGTGTCTATTAAGGTTGAACGTATGATTTCCTATGACCTGACAAGTCCACTCCTAAGTATACACCCAACAGAAATGCATGCACATGACCACCAAAGACACCTACCAGAATGTTCATAGCAGTTTTACTGGCAATAGCCAAAAACTGAAAACTAATAGAATACAGTGTCCAATAGAATGGAAAAACAAATATGATATATTCACATAATGCAATGTTACACAGCAATGAGGATAAATTATCTACAAATATACAACAATATGGATGAAACTCACAAACATGATATTGAGCAAAAGAAGCCAGATACAAAAGAGTTTGCCTTCTAAGAGTCCATTCATATGTATTACAATAATAGACCAAAGAAACCTATGATGTTTCAAGTCAGGGTAGCAGTTTTTCTTGGTGAGAGGGAATGACTGGAAGAAGAGACACGAGGAAGGCTTCTGGGGTGCTGGTGGTGGTCTTTTTCTTGATCTGGGTGCTGGATTCACAAGTGTATTCACTTTATGAAAATTAATCGTATGCACTTAATGACTAGTCTATTTCATTGTATGTGTGTTACAGCTAATAAAAAGTTTTTAAAAGGAATGGATCAGAAAACTTTCTAAAAATAGAGATAAATGCAAGATAATTGTAATAGTTCTGTATTTGTCGATCTTCTCTGGTCTTATTTGATTTTGTTATTAGCTGAAAAAGTTAATACTTGAGTTTAAAATATTTCCTTCCCATTATTCATATAAAATGAATGAGGGTGTCTTTACCCTTCTGACCTCCTCTTGGGGCACATTCCATGCTGTTCGGAAAGGATATGACAGTGGGACGTTTCTCTTTAGTTTTATTTCCCTGCAGATGGAATGGCTGATTCTTAACGAAGATTGAGGCCCAGTGGAAAGGAGGGAAAGGCTTGAAAACAAGGCTGGGCTGAGGATGAGTTTAAAAGATATGAGTTAGTCAACTTTGAATGTGTTAGCATGGTGCTAAAAATGCAGAGGAGATCCAGAATAGGAGAACTGTCCATCTCACCCAGGGAACTGTTGCTGGTGATGACACCCAGGCCAGCACCCCAGATCCTTCCATAGTCATCTTCACCAGTTCCACTTATTGCAGACTAACTAAGGCTGCTGAATTAAGCCCAACAGACTTAAACTTTTTTGCTTACATGTCCTTTAAAAGAACTTTGAAAAACCTCTGTACCTATCATTTACTTTTAAATCAACACCCAAAGGTCTTCAAAATAAATTTCAATCAGTTTAATTTTCCAAAAAGGAGGTAGAAAGTAGTGAATATTTTATAACATGAAGATGAGGTTTAAGTGTAACTAGAATCAGTATTTCATGATATGATTTGTTAAGTTATTTAATACCTTGTAAATAAAAAACACACTGAATTATCTGAAAGAAATGAATACAATTTTAAGCCATTACTTTATCATGAAGTCTTTGATAGTCCTGCAGAATATTCCAGTTCTAGTTAAAAGAATCAACCTTACTAACCTATAACCCCTTCATATGTCCTGAATTTAGAACACCCCAGTTCAGGCCTAAAGCCCTGTTTCTAATGGCAGATTTCGCCTCTATCAGAATATGCCTAAAACAGAGAAAGACAGGAAATGCTGTGGGTTTATTCACTGATTTATACATTTTGTTTGGCTCCTCAAAGTCTTTTACACCCCAGAGCATGTCCCATAGTAGATTTTGCAACATATGTCAGTCTTCATCTCAGACACGTACTATTAGGAAAGAGCCCATGTGAAAGTTGAGGAGCTGGAAGATTTCCCCCTAAAGTTGTCTGTGAATGTTTACTTCTTAGAAAGTTTGTTTGAAGTTTGAAGACTGCTATGATAGATATTTGAACAAGTAACCAAAATAAACATGTGCTGGCCCCTTTGGCTTTACATGTAAACAATCAAGGAAGCCAGCATTGTAAAAGGTTACATTCAACCTGTGGCTTCTGTGTTTTTTGATGGAAAGATAAGCATTTTTATTGTTGACATATAAATAATTTCTACTGGAAGAAAATAGCATAACTGAAAGTTAAATCTATTGAGGCATAAAATATGCTTTTATATATTTGAATTTTGGAAATGTGATCTCTCAAAAATGGGCCTATAAAAATAATTAATTTAGAGAATTTCATTTTATAAAGTTATGTGGATTTTGGCAATTATATCTTAACAATTGTCATTTTATAATAACATGGTTATTCATAAATATGTATAATAATACAAAAAGTAGTGTGTGGTTTTTTTGTTTTTGTTTTTGAGACAGACTCTTGTTCTGTTACCCCGGGTGGAGTGCAGTGGTGTCATCATAGCTCACAGCAACCTCAAACTCCTAGGCTCAAGCAATCCTCCTGCCTCAGCCTCCCAACCAGCTGGGACTACAGGTGCACACCACCACCCCCAGCTAATTTTTCTATTTTTGGTAGTGATGGGGTCTCGCTCTTGTTCAGGCTGGTCTCAAACTCCTGAGCTCAGGCAGTTCTCCTGCCTCAGCCTCCTAGAGTGCTAGGATTACAAGCCTGAGCTACTGTGCCCAGCCAAAAAGTAGTGTGTTTGTTGAATAAAATTCAGTTTATTAGAAATCTTATTTTAATTGCTGGATGTGGTCATTATAAAACTTCCATTGAGCAACCTTTCAAGTTAAAGTTTTCCTAAATAAGATAATTGGGATAAATAAAATACTTTTTACCTTATACTTTAGAATCAGAAATTACACTTTTTATTTTGTATTAACCTCTGTGTTTGCCTCTCAGAAGTCAATAGGATAGTCTGGTTTTTTTTTATTGTGCAATGTCATCTTTAGGGTTTCTCTTTTGAGTTTCACACAGATCATGCCTGACATAATAGTAGTGGTTTTTGACAAGATGTCTTTGTTGTTAGTGTTAAGATCCTAAATTTAAATTACATTTTATTGAAATGGAGCCATTTAAATGTTATAATTGAACTTAACCATTATAAAAAATTGGTCAAAATAGAGTTAGGTTTCCTGCCTACGACACAGACATTAGAACATTGTTTCTCAAAACGTGGTCTCTCAAACTTCATCATGAGCACAGAGGTGCTGGTTAAAATGCATATTCGTAGGCTTGCCACCTGGTAGTCTGCATTTTGCCCGAGCATCCTGAGCAAATCTGAAGCACAGTAAATAAAGTGTGAGGACTGCTGCTCTAGAGCAATGTTACTTAATCATGGATGATCCATACCAGAAAGAGGCACCTCAAGTCCTTGATGGCAGAATATAAATAATAAGTTAATAAAATAAAACGATATGTCCAGCAGACATACCCACTTTCTTACATCTTGACTGTAATAACCTAATTCAAATTTAATTGTCTAGTCTTTATAGCTATGATGTTTTACCCTCCAAAATGCCAAATATTTTTATCACTTACTACAAACTGCCGTGCAGTTACATACAGAATACTTACAAGCTGTATTTACCTGAATTGCTCTAGAAGAATAAGTATCTAATTAATTGCCATAAAAGATGTTTAGTCATTGTTAGATATATTTTTAGTTATGTGTTAAAATAACAAATATATTTTTAGTTTAATTCAACAAAATGGAACCAGTACAACCTCTGGTTTCACAAATGAAGTTCCTCAGAATGAGTTTGGCAGCACTAACGGGGCCCTTGCACACTGCAGTAGGATAAATAGCACATTTCCGTTCCACATTTTTCCTAAAACGAAAGCTGTCTCTACTCTCTTTCCACAAACCTTCATGCACTAAACTATGTGCCAGTGACGTGAGAAGCTCATTTTGCTTGTAATGGGCCATACGCTTGTCTAGTGCATCATTTGTGAAACTGAAATTGCCTTAGACAGGTATGTAAATAACATTTATCAGTGATCTCTGTAAAACTGATTCCGTCTTTCCCTTGTCATTATAAAAGGAAACTTTATTTCAGAGTAGCAAGTACATTGTCTGAACTCATCAACACCCTCTCTATCCCTTCCCCCCAATTTGTTGCAGACCAGGATGAAAGAGCAGCTGAGCTCAGCAGGGAGCAGAACGAGAAAACCATCCGGAGCACGCAGACCGCGCTCCGCAATTTCCGTGAGTTCCTCATCTCCAAGTATCCTTCTGAAACAAGAGAGATTTATGTCATCCCTTGCAAGGAGTTGGATGCCTACCTTGCATCTTTCTTTGTTGATGCCAGGCAGAAGGATGGGTCTGAGTACGAACCCAACAGCTTGGCCAATTACCAGTGTGGGCTTGAACGGTACCTAAAAGAACACAGGTATGGCTACAGCATCACCAGGGATAAGGAATTCAAGCGTTCCCAAGAGGCCCTGAAACAGAAGCAAATTGAACTCCGCTGCAAAGGAAAAGGAAATAAGCCACACAAGTCCATGAAGCTCACCTTTGCTGATGAGCTCATCCTGCGGAAAAGGGGACTGCTAAGCCGATATAATCCTGAGGGTTTGCTCAACCTAGTCTGGCTCAACAACACAAAAGCTTTTGGGCACTGCACAGGATTCCATGGATCTACCTTGAAATGGGGTGATATCCGGCTCCGGGTAACAGAAACAGGGCTGGAGTACTTGGAGTGGATGGGTCAGGACACGGGGGACCTGAATGCCAAAACCAAGAGAGGGGGGACAGACTCCCGTGTGTATGCCACCCAGCACGCCCCGCAGACCTGCCCCGTACAGGACTATAAGGAGTATGCTCAGCGGCGGCCTCCTGCCATGCGCTACGAGGATGCCCCTTTCTACTTATCCATCAAGCCAGTCGTGAACTTGGCGGCTCTACATTGGTACAACTGCCAGGCCCTTGGCAAGAACAAGCTGGCCAAGATGGTGAAGACCATGTGTGAGAAGGGCAACATCCCAGGCAGGAAAACCAACTTCAGTGTGTATCAGAGCTGCAGCACCTTGTCCGAGGCCCAAAGCAACCAGCTGGTGCTTATCTGTAACAATCTGAGCCAGCAGGCCGCACAGTCGGTGGCTGGGCACTCCAACAGCGGGAATTTCATCGTCTCCGCTTCCTACGACTCTTCCTCAGACACTGCTTGACCAGGTGGCTTGAGCAAGACCCCCATTTGGTTACTGTATCCAGAGAAACTGTGATTGATTACACACTGCTTCTCGTTCCCTTTCCTCTGCCCTCAGTGTTAATTAACTTTATAAAAATATAAATATATATTTTTCTTTTTACAAATAAGCCAATGGAGATAATTTAGTATGATTAACATAGTATTTATAGGCTTAAGACAAATGTACTTGTGGGTGATTAAATGTAATTACTGTTACAGACTTTACAAAACCATAGTGGTTCTCAGGCAACACAAAGTAGAGAAGGAATTCCATTTTGTTTTTTTTTTTAACTGTCAAAAAGGAAACACAGTCATCCTTAACATTTGTGTCCTCAACTCCTGCTTTTCTGTCCCACCCCACCTCTCATTTTTAGTGTCCTTAATAAATGGATTTATTTTTTTTAATTTTAAAATTTTTATATCAATCAAGAGGAGACAACACTAACTTTACTGCTTATACAAAACTGTATTCAGCCAGATCCAGAGTATGAAAGTGTTGTATAAGCTTGACATCAATCTATTTACATATCCTTTTTTTAACTTATTAGAATTTTAGCTCCCGTGCCTCATTTTTTTGTAGCGTATGAAAATCTAGATGTTTATCTACCATTTTTTATTTTGGGAGGAAGAGAGGAAGGACTAAAGGTGCCATTCTTTTTGGAAGACATATAATTTTAAAATAATATGCAAAATCTAATATCATGGCAAAAAAGACTGTTACATAGCTCATTTTTACTGTTGTGCTTGAGCCTGGATAGAATGTTTTTTTGTCCTTAAGAAATCAGTATAAATGAAGTTTGATTATCAGATTACAAGAAATTTAAAACTACCAAAGCTTTGAAAATGTTCCCAAGCATTAGATTGAATATTAAGCATAAAGAGAAGGTAGAGAATGGAAAAGTCTTTAAAAATCTAGAATCAGTAGTCAAGACAACAACAAAACTCATCCTCTTCAAAATTCAAATCCCTGAATTATTTATTTATACACATTAAACTTCAGTCTCTTTTCCCTACAGGGTTACTTGACTCTGTAGTTGAGATCAAAGGAATATCGACACTCATTTTAGGTAACAATATTCTGTTACCAGATTTTGCTGCATTCTAAACGTTCTTGAAAATGCGCGAACTTATTCTGCATTAAATATAAATGCATTTATCTGTGATATCCTGCAATTATGATAATAATTTTGGTTAAATATTTGTGGTGGTTTTTCCAAGGTCTTTGTTTTCAAGTCTTGAAGGCTGTGGTGAATTATTAGTTAAGATACTTAAAAAATAACAAATTTAGACATTAAAACCACAATAAAGCTGAGCTAGGTTCCTATCCTATGTAATCATTAACACACATAAACTCCAAACCTTTATTGGTTTGTTGGATATAGGCATTCTATTGGGAGCTATTTGTTCTTCAAAGCAACCTCATAATTCACATTAGCTAGAAAGGTAGGTGGTATTTTATGTATTAATTTATTGTATGACCAGGATAAATTTCATTTTGATTGGTTTGCTAAATGATCACAGAGCTGAGCTTGCCCATGGCTAGGCAGCTCTTTACAACACTAAGTCGTAAGCATATAAAGACCCATTCCATGGCCGGGCGCGGTGGCTCACGCCTGTAATCCTAGCACTCTGGGAGGCCGAGGCGGGAGGATTGTTTGAGCTCAGGAGTTCGAGACCAGCCTGAGCAAGAGCGAGACCCCGTCTCTACTAAAAATAGAAAGAAATTATATGGACAGCTAAAAATATATATAGAAAAATTAGCCGGGCATGGTGGCGCATGCCTGTAGTCC
>CM052443.1:111646180-111719516 GCA_028533085.1 Varecia variegata
ACTTGAGCCCAGATGTTTGAGGTTGCTGTGAGCTAAGCTGACGCCATGGCACTCACTCTAGCCTGGGCAACGGAGTGAGACTCTGTCTCAAAAAAAAAAAAAAAAGACCCATTCCTCTAAGCTCTGACTTTTCATTTGGCTCAAGAGTGGGAAGTCTGCCGTGGACTTTGTGTGGTGGAATTAGCTTCATTTTCGTGACTTTTCCTTCATAGAGAAGCATTTGTTTATATATGCAGAAACAAGAAGAAAGAGCAGAGGATGTCTTGCTTTATTTTTTTGTATTAATAATGATGATAGCTGCCATTTTTGAGCCAGTACGTGTGCCAGCACCATGCTAAGTGAATTACATGCATCGCATATGTAAGGAATAGTTACTAATTATAAAAATTTTAGAAAATACAGATAAGGATAAAGAAAACAAAATATGTACTCATAAATCTGCCAGCCAAAGATAACTACTGTTAACATTTTGGCAAATATTTCTTCAGACACATTTCAGTACATACATATTTATTTCTATATACATTATCCTAATCCTTTTGGCAACTTTGAAAAGAAGGTGAGTTATCTCCATCTTATGGTGAGGTCAAGATAGGTCAGTTAGATTATAGCTAAGGAAATGGAGTCTGTCATCTCACTGCAGAGTTTTTCCCAGTGGCTTGAGCCAGAGATGGGGATACAATATATTACCATCTCTGAAGGCTGTCTGATTAAAAGGAATGCTGAGTGATCTTTCATGATGGCCCTGTGTCCTCTAGTCTCCCCCCTCCTCCCAGACATTTTGAATCACAAAACCTCTTTCTCCCAGTTCTCTTTCCAAAACCTTCCTGTTCTCCTTATTCTATAGCTGGTCCATAAGTGCACCAGACAGCCTACTTCAAGAGAACTCTTTTTTTAAAAATATAGTTATGTTTATTGTGCATTACCTCTTGTTTTTAAAAAAAGGTCTCTGTAAAACACTAAAAATATGATTATGCATTATATTTTTTAATTATGCATTATAATTTTTAATCTAAATTCTTGATGTGTTTTTGACAGTGGAGTAAGTTTGTCTTAGGGAGGAAGGGCAGGTAGTATGCACTGAGAAAGAACCAGAACATTTTGAATCAGTATTTGTGTTTATTGAGGTACTGAAATGAAAATCTCTTGCTTTATCTTATTGCGTTTTCATTTAGAAGAATACAATTAAATTGAGAATGTGAATTATTTTATATTTATTTATATTTTGCTATGATAAACCAAATAGGAACACTGTGACATTTAGATTCAGAAAACTGTTTTTCTGACAAATGGCTTGGTGGAACCAGAGCCACGTTATAGTATCTCTTTGAGTTGACTAAAATATGAAAAATTTGCAACTACCTCTAAATTTTATGTTTTTATCTAAACAATACTGAGAACATACCACTGCCAGATGCTTTTTTTATTATTTGGTATTTTAACTTTAAAAAAAAATCATGTTCACACTGTGGCAGAGGTAGATGCCAAAATTGTATATCAGCAAAAGTTGAACACTTAAGCAGATGTTCACTACAACTGAATATGCTACCTTTTCAGGTAATCCCATGGTTCAAATAAAACCATATTTGCAAAGTTTACACTTTAAGATCTTAAGGGCATATAAGAAATTCTCCAGTGTCCCTCACATGACTCTGGAAATTTTGCACTGTTTATAACAAAAACACTGAACCCATCTGTCAGCATTTGGATGACATAGCTATGTAATTTGATCTTTCTTCCATATTTATGTGACTATATCTATTGAAAACTATAGATATTAGCAATTATTTTTAAAAACCATAATGTTTGAAGAAGAGATATTTAGGATATTTATCCAAGACAGCTTATTCTAAGATTCCATTTGTTATCATGGTTATTAGGGCTGGTCAGAATATCATTCATAAATATATATCAGCTATTTAAAATATTTATTTTGTAATTATTTTTCCCTGTGTTAAATTTTCCCTGTTTTAAGTCACTGCCTGATCTACAAAAGAATAGTCTGAAAATTTTCTAGCATAGGTCAGGTCTGTTTGGTTTTTTAATTAGATTATTTTTAGCTGAAACTTTTATAGCATTTACTAGCGTAAGTCACATGGCTTAGCTCCCAGATACCATGAAATCAATGACCTTATTGAGATGAAAATTTATAGTCACATCAACAAATGTTTATTGAGAGCTAGGGTCTAGATACTGAGAGGGGTACAAAGATGTATAAAATAGTCCCTGTTCTCAAAGACTTTATAAAAGACATGGTAATGAAAGTTTTATTTAATTTTTGAGAGCCCACAAAAAACTCTATGCCAATACTGTTTTGCATAGTTTTCCAAACTTTGTACTCATGCAGTTTGTCCATTATTTATTCATTGAATATGTTGCTTTTCTGCAGAATACATAATACTGCTTTGAGCATTTTGTGGAGCATCTTCCTTAGAGCCTATTTTAAAATCAGTAATAACATGAAGGCATTTCTGTACCATCCATGGTGTTCACATAGGTGCACACATGCATAAGAATGTACAGATCTGTCATCAATGACTGTCATTTATTGAGCACTTACTGTGTGCCCTTGTACTAAGTGCTTCTAGAAGTTGTTTCACTGAATTCTCACAATCATTCTATTAGGTATCATTATTTCTCTTTTATAAATGAGGAAATCCAGAGAAGTCAAATGGATTGCCCGTGTCACAGTTAATACAGAAGAGTATCAGTATCTGAACCTAGATCTAGATCCCATTAAGCCCTGTCCTTTTCTACTGCAGCTGCTTGTTCAAGAAGCGATTTGCTGTGTTCCTATAGACCCTCTGAAGTGATAAATTATAAATTAAATCTCTAGTATAATAAAAGCATCAATATTCATTCAACTCTGAATTGAGATCAATGCCATCACCTGGCGTGTTTGTTACACATTATTTAGGCCCCAGTACTGTAGTTATTTTAAGATGGGACATTCAGCAGCATTTCTTTCCCCTGGCCACCGGTACAGAGCAGAAGTTTGTGGCAATCTTTAAAGAACACTTAAATTTGTCATGGAGGTGAGTGTGTATGTACACAAGGGATTATATAGTTCAGTGACTGTCATTTATTTTTACCCCAAATAAAACCAAAAACCCAATTTCAAGGGAATTCTTTATAATTCAGACAGGGAAGGGGGAGGTTCTGAGCAGAGAGAATGCCTCTCTTATGCCTGTAAGCCAGTACTGCCATCTACCCCGCACTAAATATTGGCTGCTACCGGGGAGTTTGATCTTGCCTGCAAATTTGGTGCCAGCAAATGAACAGTATTTAATAGAGGATTTTGTTGTTGCTGTTTGTTTTTGTTTTTTAGTGACTTATGATTACTATAGCAGCTTTTAGGGAAAAAATACTGTCCTTATGATTCCTAGGATTAGACTAGAAACCATTCAGATTTTTTCTAGTTTGTTGACTATCTCCACAGTTTAATATGAGACAAACACTTCTGATTTTAATCAGCCCTCTTCTGACTGGTTTTCTTTACCTATAGGAAAGCTGTATTTTAATCTTTATTTCTCTAGCCAAAATAAAGCTGTAATACTTAGCATCTATGAATAAAAACTCTCTACCATATAATAAAAGAAATAAATTTCCAAGCTTCTGGGGAAAATCAAGAGGAATGTATGATAATTTGTTACAGAAAGGTATTTTTTAAAAGTTCATTCATTAAAAAATAGTTGTAAATACTAAAGAATTAACTAAAGTTCTCTATCAATCAGTTTAGTAAATATTTTCCAAATAGAATTCCTTTATGCAAGATATATCTCTGTACATCTACCATATATGGTGCAGATACACAGTTACTTATTAAGAAATGCACTTGTCAGTTTCTTGTTTTTGTTTTTTGTTTAATGTGTGGTATTCAAACATCGCTTTTCCTTCCCTCTTGGATCTGGCTGAGATGATGTGAGTGCATACCTTTTCATAAAGCAAAGTGATGAAGCTAACATAATTTTAGAGATCCTTGCCATCAAATAGAACTGAGATAAAGATAATACATTGCAGATACCATCCTGTTGGTGGTTGGTATATTTCTAGTGATATAACAGAAAAGAGGGGATGATATAAACCACATACAACTCTGATTTCACTTTTCTGAACAGAGAAAAGGAAGATATCAAAAATTTCTCTTTTGTAAATTGACTAACTGGGCCTGCCAATGCTGAGCAAAAGACCTGGTTTGGGGTTTTTTTGTTTGTTTTTGAGACAGGGTCTCACTCTGTTGCATGAGCTAGAATGCAGTGGTGTCATCATAGTTCAATGCTACCTCAAACTCCTGGGCTCAAGCAATCCTCTACAGGCATGCACCACCAAGTCCAGCTAATGTTTTAATTTTTTTGTAGAGATGGGGGCTCGATATTTTCCTCAGGCTGGTCTCGAACTCCTGGCCTCACATAGTCCTCCCACTGTGGCCTCCCAAAATAATAGGATTACAGGAATGAGCCACCATGCCCAGCTAAAGATTGCATTATTTTTCAAAAGATAGCATTTTATTTAGTACATTTAAATTGAGTTTTTATGTAAACTATGACTGTGTTGAATTAGAATCAGAGTATTAATTAGGTCAGAGCCCTAATTTGATCAGAATATTAATTAGGTCAGAGTATTAATGTAAGCCATTGCCTTTGTTGAATTATAGTCACAGGGGCTAGACCTGGAAAGAACCCAACAGATCATCTAGCCCTGTGATTTTCAATGCTGTGAAGAGTAGGGATCACCATGTCCTCTGGAGGGAGGGAGTGGAGAGGGCAAAGAGGTGGAAACAACAAAGAGAACACATCCTTAAACACAGATTCCCCAGGAATTCTCACCTCCCCTATTCCCCTACCTTTCTTTGTTGGGACTTACTAGACTGACTAAGCTGCTGTTATCTCTATTATGCATCCTTCAGGTGTGCTGGCTATAAGATTGGAAACATCTAATCTATACTTCTTTAACAGAAGAGGGAACATCCCCAGAGAGGTGAGATGAATGCCCAGGTGCTCGAGCCTTACCTTGTTATGATTAAAGCCAGGACTAGAATCTAGGCACCCTGACTTCCTGTCCATAAAGTTTAGGGAGGAAAACAACCCTACATTTCCACTGGGTTAGAAAGATTTTTTTTTCTTGTTTTCCAAATTGTAATTGTTTTTTAAACCCACCAATTTCTATTAGAAGTAGATTCAAACTGCCAGTTTCCAGTAGCCTATTTTTGAATGTGAAGTTTCACTTTTCATTGTCTTATATCTTGACTTAGCAACTTCTCCTTTTGAATTTGGTAGGATAATCTCTAAATGTAGTTGCTCTTTTATTCTAACGAACATCTCTTAGCCTACCCCATTTATATTTAGGGTTTTTTCCTTTCTTTTTTTTCCTCTCTTTTTTTTTTGTAGAGATGGGGGCTTTGCTGTGCTGTTCAGGTTGGTCTCGAACTCCTGGCCTCAAGCCATCCTCCCACCTTGGCATCCCAAAGTACTGGGATTACAGGTGTGACCCACCATTCCCAGCCTATATTTAGTTTTCAGTTATGGAGGGAAAATTAGCTATCCACAATCTTCAAGTATATGAAATCCAGTTATAAATAGTGAACTAGAAAGTAAATTTTTGTTTAATTTGGTATTCACTTGGATATCCGGCTACATAGCATCTATATTATTGGTTTTGAATGGAGTCTACAATATCCTTTTTTAGTCCATGAAAAGTTTTAAAACTCATATTTGAAAGTTTGGGACATACCCTCAGTCAAGAGGATCAAATTTCTGTCAACATAATTAGGATGTTTTTGAAGTAAATTTGTTTAGAAATACTAAGGGGAAAAATGGGAACTAATGAAAGAGTCCTACAGCAGGAAGATGTAGAAATACAAACTATTTGTATTTCTCTGTATTGCTTATTCTGAAAAGGAATTCAAGCATAAATGTTAAAAATTTCACAATTTTTATTTTACAAATTACATTTACAAGATCATAGTTGAAAAAAGATCAAATTCTAGGTTGTTTAAAAAAGGTACAATGTAATTATTTGTCTTTTTATGGAATGTTGAATTTTGCTAGATTTCTAATGTTTGTCTTAGTATTACACTGGAATTAGAGAGCATTTTTACCATTATGCATTCATTTCAACAAGAGCTTTGAAAATGCTTTGGCATAATTTATTTGTTTGTGGTAAATAGGATTAGGAAGATAGGAATCAGCAATATAGACTCCTAACAGTAATTGTGCATACTGTATTTAGTGATTTTTATGCCTGTTTATTTTCTGTAATTCTCATATTTTATAAATCAAATATCTTAGTATACTTCCACTAGAAATTAATTTATAATTGATTATTTATACTGGATGAAGTAGCAGGTCCATGTTTAGTATTAATCCACTCAGATTAACTTTATCTAACTGAACTTTTATATCCACAGTTCATTATATTACAACTTTTTAAATAACATTTTTAACAAGAGAACTTTGTTTTATAAAGCATTTGTTACAAAAAAAAACCCATCTTGCCAAAAACCATTACAATTTCTATGCATTGTGTAACATTCAGTGATGTCATTGTTGAGATTTTGCATGTTGTTATAGGTGCTCTTTCATATGTGTGTTTGTGGTGTTTATATGGAATTGTTAACCATTGCTGCTATCACTTACTGTAGTTAAACTGAAAAACTGTGTCAAAAGGCTGTGCCAGTCAACATTTGTATGTGTAACTTGAGTGAGTATGTACTTTGTTGTTTAACATTTTGAGCCAGCACTTAGTGGCCCCTACAGAAGGAAATATTGTAGTTGTCAAAGTGGTGCCAAACTTGAAAATCTTGTGTCATATGTATAATTCCAGGCTAGTGACCTAGCTTTTCTCCCACACTTACCAACTCTTTAAAAGCAAAATGTTTGCAAAAAGAGAAAGAAAGCAACAATTCTAAACTTTTCTAGTGCTCCCTCCCTTGAGGTTTTGAATCTTTTTTTTCTTCTGATACTTGAACACCTTACAGAAAAATCCAACAGAATGACAATAGAGCAGCAGAATTTCCCTTGATCTGGATATTTTTAAGCTGAACAATGTAACAACAGAGTACTTTACAGACGTTATTTTTGTTGGTTTCTGTGGCTTATTGTTTGAATTGCATTTAATAAGAGTATTTGGTAATTTTATTTTCTTTATAAGGGACCATTGAAGCCTCACAGTTCCAAATGTCAACTTTAACATTCAGCATTTGCATGGACTTATTTAACATATTTGGTTGCCTTATGACCGTCAGGATTTTTTCATGCCCACCTGTCTAGCTTGGTTCCTGGTGTTTCCATCTTGCCTCAGCAGTTCCAAACACACTCTGAAAGTGGAGAGAAAATTGTTTGAACAGATTAACTCTACTATACATTGTTAAAATTCAACATGGGGGAAATATCATTATACTTTTATTTATACTTTTAAAAGGGAGGGAAAGCTATCATAAAATGTTAAAGAAAGAGGGCTGCTTCCTGAAGAGCCTTTTTACACCAACATGCCAAAACGCCTCACTTCATGCAGGGTTTCCTTCTGTCAGTTCAATGGGCTTATAATTATAAGATTCCTTTAATAAAGGGATAATCTCCTGAATTATAGAGAGGCTTTTTGTGTGACTGTCAGATACATAGCGACAGCCAAAGCTGTATTTGGACACATTTCTGCTGAAATTACTGATTTAATTCTAAGAATATTAAAACTAATTCATCAAGGCTCCTACCACTTCTTTCGCCTAAAGGAAAAGAAAGGCAAATTTTAGCTGTGAGCCTTTTCTCTAGAATATGCTTTAAACATTTGCCCCTCAGTGAGGTGATAAAGCAATAAAAAGAAATTCAATTATGTATGGTCTAAAGAAGTTCTGCCTTTGTCCAGTGGCCTCCAGAGTCACACAAAAGTATTTCTTGATTGCTGTATTAGGGGTTTTCAGGCAAAGTCTTTGCACCAAGAACTCCTTTTATATTTTGAACACCAAAGATGATGGCATGATATGTCCTGATGATTTAACAATTTCTATTAGATAGCAGTGGGCACATTTATTTGAAACCTGCCTTTGGATTTATTTCCCATCTTTGGGTCTTCTGGACATTTTGTATGTTTGTCCTAAGGCCCTTTTGCCCAGGGCAATTTTTAATCAGATAACACATATATACTTATTAGGTTTCTAATTTTTGGAGTTTCCAGTATCCCCCATGACTTTAAACGCTCTCACTGCTAAAATAGACATAGATTTGCCAGATTAACCCCATGGTAAGTATAGTTTGTACCTTTTACATTGTAATCTGAAAATGTAACCGTAACCCCATAGGCCTGAAACCTGGTGAGAGAGGGACTGGAAGCATGTTGATTCATTTATCTGTGAAAATGAAGAACTTTTCTGGTTTAGTAGAGTGAATGCTCTATTCCACTTCAATAAGGTCTTCCATCTTATAAATTTTTTAAATGTTTTAAAGGTTTCTTTTACTCTGTCACTTAAAAGTTAATTGGGAATAAAAAGATAGATTTATTAATGTAGTCACTGTAATTTAAGACTAAGCATCTGTTTAGAAATACAATAACCACAATTAATACTTAGAAAAAAATTATGAAAAAATATAGTACTGTTCTTTGAGGCTGCATTTACTTTCCCCCCATTTGATAGATTGTTATTTTTATATATATTCTCTGGCCACTTGACTTTTAACTGATTTACGTGAAAAAAAGCACTGTGCCTGTTGCAATCAAATCATATTTTAAAACATTTTTAAGCTGCTACAATTATAATTTGTGAAAGAAAGAAGAGAAAGGTGAATTGAAATGGAGGGAAACTTCTGTTAATATATTGTGTGACTGTGATGCTTTTGGTCCGTTAATCCACTGGTTGATATTTGTAATAATAATAGAACATTTTTCATTAAGAGTATACTATTGGTTTCATTTTTATTTTGCTGCTCACTGATCTTTTACACTAAGAGGTTTTCATCTTTATCAGCTCACTGTTTTTGCTTCATATTTGTCTGTGTACTTGTGCTCTAATAAAATTCTAGTTTTATGTCCCAGTAGTTTATTCCATTGTGTGTATAATGTTTGCCTCTAATGTAATGTAATTTTCTATTGTTTTTGATATTTGTTGGTACAGCCTAAAACTTATGGAAATAAGAAAAGCAATCCAATAAAGTCAGCTAATGAGTGTTAATGATGTCTCTATAATGAGAGCATGCTTTAGTCACAGTATTTTGTCTATATTTGGGTATGATGACCAGTCTTCATTCATTTAATAAATTGTTTTCTGCAAAGCTGGCTGATTTTTGTAGCTACAACAAACAACTTAAAAAAGAAGTTCAACTACATTTTGAAAAAAATTGTGTTGGCCTGGACACTGCACTGGCCCCAGGATACATAGTCAATGCACATTGAGCCAAGCATCCCATGTACTGTGTTGATCCTAACCACCGAGGGGGGTGAATCCTGGAAGGCAAAGCATTTGTGCACGTGACTGCTCAAACACAGCCCATAGGGTAGCAAAAACTCTTTAGTAAAGGACCTACAATTGAATTAATAAAAGGCTTCCTGGAGCCCCAGGCCTGAAAATCTTGTTAATGGAGCAGAAAGTCTCATTCAAACAATGAATTCATTGTCTATCTGTGGAGCTTTGTTGGCCATTGTTCTTTACTCCAGTAATGTCCTTGTCAGATGCTTTTTAAATAGGTGCAAAGTTACACCAAGCTAAGGAGATGTTGTGTTCTAGACTTCCTTGTTTTGGGGAGAATCTTTTTAGTCAGTTATAATTCTCCACGTGCCATTATTTAGCACATATGACAGCGTTCTTTGAGCAGAATAGGAATGGTTCAAAATAATTATAACTAAGTTGGTTAATTTCAGACATCATTTTTGTGTAACTAAAATTATTTAATGCAAAAATATGTTAAAACATCTGAAAATGTTTTCTCTCACAATTATTTTGCAGAAGTGCAAATGTATTTTTCATGTCTGAATAATCCACCAAAGTCTTTACTCATAGCTGAGTATTCCAAAGAGAAACAGTGACTGCATTTTTGTATGATAGTATTTTAGATTTATTAAAACTATAAATAGTTAGAACTTTATCTTTTCATAGTAGTTTAACCAACAAGGAACCCATCTTTGAATGTGTTTGCAAGTTATACATTTAAAATGTGACAAATTTTATTTCCTTGATGGGGAAAGAAAATGAGAATTCAAATTGAGTAATATTTAGCTACAAATCAAAATGTTTCTTTTTTAAAAATAGTTTTAATTTATTCATAATCTTTTCCAAGAGGATTTCATGTGACTAAAATGGCTAATATGTATAAAATACTTAATGTTGGTGATATATCATCTCAAAAGATAATTTTAAAAGCAAACACTGAATTTGATGGCAAATCTTTTGAGGCTGAATTATTGTTTTAAAAATGGAAGTAAAACAAGCATTTGCTTTATTAAGATTTATAATGCTTTAAAAATGCCAAGGTAATAAATAAATATTCATTATGAATAATTTGGCAAATACTAATAAATATAAAATAGGAAATAAAAATCATAGGACTCTTATTACTCATAGATAAGAACTTTTAACATTTCGGTGTTTTATTTTGGAATTTTTTCTTCCATAAATATAGTTCAAAAATTGTAATTAAATATATTTATTATTTTGTATGTTTATAAAGATCTTTAGCCTTTGAAAGGGGATTGTTATATAGCTACATAGTTTTCCATTGCATAAATGTGTCAAAATCTATTTTACAATGCTGTTGTTGGATTGGATTTGTTTATAGTCTTTCACTTTTATAAATTTGCCCAGAATATCCTTGAGCATACATTTATGTACACCTCTCTCATTAAATCCTTAGGGTAAATTTCTAAAAGAGGAATTCCTGGGCCAAATAAAAAAAATTATGCATTTTTCTTATATACACATTTCCAAAGTCCTAGTGATTTTTATAACTTGCAAAAATAATATATTCATATTATAAAACTTAAAGTCCCACAGAGCTAGTTACTGACTAATGTGGTGTATATCCATCCAAATTTTTTTCTATATAATTATAAATCATTTAAATTTTATTTTCTTATAAAAAATGGAATCATGCTATGCATATTATCCTAAAGTGAATTTTTCTTTTTAACTAAATAACATATTGCAGAACAGTTTTCTTGTTAGCATGTAGAAGAGTAGCACAATTTTTAATGGCTACATGTGCATTTAATTATTCCTCTATTAATGGGTTTTGGTGAACATCTTTGTTCATTTATCTTTGCGTATTTGTGTATTTCTGCATTTAGCTGAAATTGCCCACCAAAAAGTTGTACTGATGTACACATTATCCAGCACTGATTGAGTGCAAGTTCCCCGACAACCTAGCTAACATTTAGATATGGACCTTTTTGTATTTTTGCCAGTCTGGTAAATTACACTGCCTATAATGCTTTTTGTTATTTGTATTTCTTCTGTGAATAATTGCCAGTCACATCCAGGGCCCATTTTCTAGTGAGTTATCACTTTCCTATTGATTTTAGGAGCTTTTCCATAGTCCTTTGCCACTTTGTTTTACATGTATTTTCTCCAGTTATGTTTATTGTCTTTTAAAATTTGTTTAGCACAGAATTTTTAATTTTTTTTGTCATTTTATCTGTTTATCTACATTTTATACCTTCTGGGTTGTGTCATGTTAAGAAAGGCTTTCTTTCCTAACTCCCAAGATCATGAAAATCGTCATCTTTATGGAAACAGCATTTTTAAAAAGCCACTTGGAAATGTGTTTTGTGTATATGATCTGAAATAGGTATCTACATTTGCTTTTGTTTTTGCTTTTCCAACTCGATAGCTAATTCTACCTTTTACTGAAACATCCATCTTTCCCCAACAATTTGAATTAGAGCCTTTGTTATATACTCAATGTGTATATGCACATACTTATTTTGGACTCTCTTCTGTAGCAATGATCTCTTAGTCTACTTATTTAACAGTAACTTGCAGTTTAAATTATTGCAGTGTTATAGTACATGTTTATATTTTTCAGAGCAAGGCCTCCCAGTTATTATTTTCAAAATTTCCTTCCTTTCCTTATACATTTATTCTCTTAAACTTGAGAATCAACCTGACAAGTAACAAAAAAAAGGAGATTTTATTTAGAATTACATTGGATTTAAAGATTACTTGAAGAAATTAAACATCTTTGTAATATTGAGCCTTCCCATCCAGGTACATAGTGTAACAGACTAACTCTTCATTTATTAGATTTGTGTATGTGCTTTTAATTTAAGGATTTTTGAAATTTTTCTTATTGAAGTATATATATAGACAGAAAAGTGTACAAATCATTAGTGTATAGCTCGATTAATTTTTATGAAGCAAACATATTGCTGGAACTATGCCCAGAGGAGGACATAGAACATTACCTGAACCCCAGAAACTCTCTGTTGTTACCTTCCTAAGGTAACCTCTATATTTTTTACTGTAGAGTCATTTTATGTGTTTTTTTGAATTACATAAATGGACCCTTTCAGTATCTTCAGTGTCTGGCTTCTTTTGCTTAACATTATGTTTGTGGAATTCATGCATGTTGTTGCATATAGTTCATTCCAGTAGTCCATTCCTTGTTACTATTGTATGATAATTCATTGTATAAATATTTTATAATTTCATATGCATATTATTTATGAACATAGGGTTATTTCCAGTTGGGACTATTTATTATTAATTATGCTTTTATGAACACTCATACATACATGCCTTTTGGTACGCATATGTACACATTTCTGTTGGGTACTGGGTCATAGAATAGGTGTGTGTTCAATTTTAGTAGATACTGTCAATTAGTTTCCAAAGAGGTTGTACAAATTGATGCTTGTACCCTCTAAGAGTGTTCCTGTTGCTCCACATCTTTACCAGCACTTGATATTTACAGATTGCGTTTTTCATTTTAGACATTTTAATGAGTGCATTTTAATTTATGTTTCTTAGAATACTAATATTTCTTCTGTGCAAGGCCCACTCAAGTTTTGTACATTTTTAATTGGACTATCTCTTTTCTAACTTATTTGTTAGATAAATGTATTACAAATGTCTTCTTCCACTATGTGGCTTGCCTTTTCACCTCCTTTGTCTTTTTCTTTCTTTTTTTTTTTTTTTTTTGTTGAGGCAAGGTTTCGCTCTGTCACCTGGGCTAGAGCGCAGTGGCTCATCAGAGCTCACTGCAACCACAAACTCCTGGGCTCAAGCGATCCTCCTGCCTCAGCCTCCTGAGTAGCTGAGACTACAGGAGTGTGCCACCATGCCCTGCTAATTTTCCCATTTTTTTTGTGGAGACAGGGTCTTGCTATGTTGCTCAGGCTGGCCTTAAGCAATCCTTCTGACTCAGCCTCCCAAAGTGCTGGGATTATAGATGTGAGCCACCATAGCCAGCCTTTTTTTTTTTTTTTTTTTTTTTGGACTATTAGTGGTGCATTTTGATAAATGTCTGTTTTTCATTTTAATGAAATCCAATTTATCAATCTTTACTCTTGGGATAGTGATTTTGATGTCTTGTTTAAAACTGTGTGTACCCCACGGTCATAAAGCTGGTCTCTTATGTTTCCTTCTAGAAGCTTGATTGTTTTACCATTCACATTTAGGGCATAATCCATTTGGAGTTGTTTTTTGTTTATTTATGATATAAGGTAGGGATTGTGTAAGGGATTTTTGTGTCTGTGTTTATGACCTGAGTTAGCCTATAATTTTCTTGTATTGTTCTTCCATATTTTTATAGAAAAGTTATGCTGCCCTATAAATGAAATTGGCTAGTATTCCCTCTTTTTGTATTCACTAGCAGAGTTTTATAGATTTGGCATTGTTTGTTCCTTTAATGTTAGAAGAATTTATTGGTGAAATCCCTCTGAACCTGAAGTTTTCTTTGTGATATTCTTAATTATAGATTCAATTTCTTTAATGGATATAGGACTATTCAAACTTTGTTTCCTGTTCAGTTTCGGTTAAGTTGTGACTTTTCTAGATATTTGTCCATTTTATTCAAATGTTCAAATTTATTGGTATCAAGTTGTTTATAATATCTTTTTACTATTTATAGGATCTATAGTGATAACCCTCTTTTCATTCCTGGTGTAATAATTTCTGCCTTCTCTCTTTTTTTTTCTTGTTAGTTTATTAATTTTGTTAGTCTTGTCAAATCCATCTCTTGCATTACTTTTTTAATTATAAATTTCTTTCTTACTTCATTGATTTCTGGAGTTTTTTGTTTTGTTTGTTTGTTTGTTTTGTTTTTTAAAAGACAGGGTCTCACTCTGTCACCCAGGCTTGAGTGCAGTGGTGTAATCATAGCTCACTGAGCCTCAAACTCCTGGGCTCAAGTGATCCTCCTGCCTCAGCCTCCTGAGTAGCTGGAACTACAGGTATGTACCACCATGCCCTGCTAATTTTTCTATTTTTCGTAGAGACAGGGGTCTTGCTATGTTACCCAGGGTGGTCTGGAACTCCTGGCCTCAAGCAATCCTCCCATGTAGGCCTTCCAAAGTGCTGGGATTACATGTGTGAGCCACTGTACCCAGCCGATTTCTATTCTTAATAGTAGTGTTTCCTTCCTTTTACTTATTTGAGTATACTTGTTGTTCTTTTTATAATTTCTTGGTATAGTTGATATTCAGCTTTTCTTTTCTAATCTATATATTTAATGCTATTATTTTCTCTTTAGACACTGCAATAACTGCATCCCACAACTTTGACATGTTTGTCGTTATCATTTGGTTTGAAATATTTTCTAATTCCCATTGATTTGTTAACCACACCCTGCTAGGAACCTGTCTTTAAACGTGTACTTGAATATTTGTGTAGCTGTTCCACTGAGATTGCTACAGATTCCAGGCTACTTCTTTCAGTTTGGGCTCTATATTCCATGATGCAACTCGGCAAACACCACAAGAAAAAACATGGTGATCAGTGCAGGACTCACCTCCGTGCATTTCCCTTCTCTCTGGGATTTTTGCTCTTTGAGTTCCAGTTACTTTGCTTGTTCTCCAGTACATTTTATCTAGCTTTCTCTTCAGCAGGAAAAGGAGAATAATACCAGCTAATTCATCATAGTCCTCCTGCCATCATTTTAAGTTTTCCATGCATCATGTTTTCTTTCTTGGTGCTTTTTCTTTTTTCTTTCTTTTTTTTCCTTTTGTTAACCTGTATTGATTTTTGCTAGATAGATTACTGGTGTTGGATTTTTGTTTTTGTTTTGTTCTTTTTCTGCTGATATTTCATTTCTTTATTTACTTTCTTGTTTGAAAATCTTATATCCATTCTAATAGTTGTTTCTCTTAGGGTGTGTTTTTAACAAACAGATTTAAACATAAGTTTTTCATATATAAAAATTAATACACATCAGTAATCTCCTCTGTCTTTTTTCCTCTCTGCTCCCTACCCTGCCCAAACAGAATGAGATTTCAGTCACATTATTTATATCATCCTTTCCCTTTCTCCATATTTTACTGAAATTATGGGGAATTTTAGTTCAAGATTTTTGTTTCATCATGCTGCATCTATTTTCATTATCCTTTTTTTAAAAAAAATCAACTTTAATGAGGAATGCTTTACATACAATATATAATACAGTCCTTTCTTAAAAATTGTGTTAAGCTTTATTGCCACTTAATGTTAAAAATAAATTCTTTGCTCCTCACTATGTCTTATACCCTATATCGTCCCCTTTCGTTGATCCATTTTTCATTTTGTTGGCAAATATTCATGACTAATCTTTTGCTACTTCTTTTGTGGTTGAAAATATATTTATGGCCAGGTGCAGTGGCTCACCCAGCACTTTGACATGCCAAGGCAGGAGGATCCCTTGAGGCCAGGAGTTTGAAACCAGCCTGGGCAACCTATCAAGACCCTGTCTCTACAAAAAAATTTTTCAAAAAATTAGTCAGGTGTGCTGGTGTGTGCCCATAGTACCAGCTACTCAGGAGGCTGGGGCAGGAAGATCGCTTGAGCCTAGGAGTTCAAGGCTACAGTGAGCTGTGATCATGCCACTGCACTCCAGCCAGGGCAACAGAGTAAGACTCTGTCTCTTAAAAAAAAAAAAAAGAGTAAATGTCTTTATTTTGCCCTAGCACTTGAATTATATTTTAGCTAGGTAATACTTTTTTTCACTTGTAGTCCTTTTCCTTCACAACTCTGGGGAGACTGAGTCATTGGGTTTTTTTTGCCATTTGGTGCCACTAGTGAGAAATCTGATTCTTGTCACTATGTTAACAGCCCAGTGCCTGTTGATAGCTTTGTCTGCCTACCAGAAAGATTGTAGAATTTTCTCTTTGTTTCTAGACTTTGGAAATTTCACCAAGATATGTTTATATGTATGTTTTCTTTCACTATTTCTATTTCACAGTTCATGAACCTTAATACCCTGAAGATTCAAATTTTACTTTGATTAATGGAACTTTTCATATATTACTTCTTTCACCCTGTCCTTTGAATTCTTAAAATGGATATTTAATCTCCTGGATCTGCCTTCCATGTGTTTCAACTTCACCCTCATAATTTTTATATTTTTATTACTTTGCCCTGTAGGAAAGATTTCTTCTAGATTGCTAATTTGCCTTTTAGCCACGTTCATTCTAATACTCAGCTCTTCTATTAAGTGTTTTTAAAATATATTTTTTCAACTTCCCTTGAGGAATTCCTACCTATCACTTTACCATTCTAAGAAAGCAATTTTTAAATGATATTGATGATGTACAGATTAATTCCATTTCTGACTATCTCTAAAGAAGAAGCTGTCTCATCCTTACAACTAATTCATTTCAAAATTTAGTAGTTCAAACTTCTAGGGGATATTTTCTTACATCTCCTCTGTCCCTTTATGTTTCCAGTGGGAATATGAGGCTCTGCTATAATGGTGGAGCACATAGGGAGAATCATATCATTTATTGTTCAAACCTGGATACTTTAGAAAGTAAAAGGGGCACTAATACAGTTATATGCATATGACAGATTGGAGCACTCCTGGAAAAATGGAAAATATGTCAACCCTAGGCATATGTAGTAGAATTATAAAGATAGACTAGTTTTTATACCAGGGAGAGAGTGCAATAAACTGGAGACCCAGAGACAATCAACTAAGATCAGTAGGCCGGGTGCAGTGGCTCATGCCTGTAATCCTAGCACTCTGGGAGGCCGAGGCAGGAGGATCGCTGGAGGCCAGGAGTTCGAGACCAGCTTGAGTAGGAGCGAGACCCCGTCTCTACTAAAAATAGAAAAAATTAGCCTGGCAACTAAAAATAGAAACAAAAAATTAGCCAGGTGTGGTGGTGAGCACCTGTAGTCACAGCTACTTGGAAGGCTGAGGCAGGAGGATTACTTGAGCCCAGGAGTTTGAGGTTGCTGTGAGCTAGGCTAACGCCACTGCATTCTAGCCCAGGTGACAGAGTGAGACTCTGTCTCAAAAAAAAAAAAAAAAAAAAAAAAAAAGAGCAGTAGCTTAGAATCATATATAAATGACTGATTCATAGATCTGGAATATCAATCTTTTATTCAGATGTTATTGATTGCCTATGTCAAGCTCTGTGGTAGGTGCTAAGGTCATAGAAACCCAGTCCTCAAGAAATCTTACCATCTCTCAGAGGACATTGGATATGCCACCTCTTTGTCTTCAGGTGATGAAACCTGCTGGGGACTATAGAATTGAGCCTGAATTTGATTCCTCTAATTCCCAGGTTCTGCTATCACAGGTGCATCTGCCCAGGTACTTCCTAATTGCACATAAAAAATGATGAAATGATACAAACACATGCCTCTGCCAGGTCTTTTATTCTCTGCAATAAAGATGCTTTTTTTTTCCTTAAAAATTTTTTTTCAATCACTTTAAATTTCCAGGATCTTTCTTGTTTTCCTATTTCTTCTTTTCCAGGGAAAGCTGTTCTTGTTTTAAGCATGCATTATCCTCTCAAATCTCTCTAATGTTATATTTGTAATGTTTTCAGTTTTTTCTTTGGTTAACTCTATCTTCGGGGGGAAGAGTAGGGAATGTGAAATTAGTTCCTCTGTTTGTGTAGCTTGGTGACTGTCATGCTGTTGGTTTTCTCAATTGCCAAGTGATGTTTGTGTATTCACATTTTAAAATTCAAGTCTAGATTGATCATTATTGGTAGCTCATAGGAATTTCCTTAGATATCGTTAAAGTTTCCTGTTTGATACATCTGGACAGAGCTCACTTCTGCAGGTAGTAGTTGATCACAGGGCTATGCAAGTGGACTTGAGCCAGCTGTAATGAGTGGCCAAAGAAATGCTCATGAATAGGCTGGAAACAAGCTGGGAAACTGGAACTCTCTCAATTGTAGACACACGGAAGGGGTTGCTTACCTGAGAGATGGTGTGCATTCAAAGATTTCTTTGCTTTTCTTAGCTGTTTTTCTTTTTTCCCTCTCTGTGTCCAATGAGACTACCCAGAGTTAACTGAGGCGATGCCCCCTTTCCTCTCTCTGGCCCTGAGGGTAGCCTTCCGCAGCAAATGTCCCTCATCTTACACAACTGTGCTTGCCAGCACCCGTGCTGGTGGTAAATGATGTAAGCGGTGGTTGTATGGAGAGCAGGGTAATCATTCGTATCTATCTGGTAGTCCTTAGGCTACACTACCACGCCCAGTTTTTCCTGACCTTGAGCTTGGAGTTTGTTCCATCCTCTAGTGGAAAAAATAACTCAAATCCTTCTTTAGTAGTCCCCTCTTTTACCTGTATTCAGTTATAAATTTTTACTTTTGTTTGTTTCTCCATTGATATAGTTTCCTAAAAATTTCCTCAGCAGCATAACACTACAGCTTCTACCCCAAAAATCTTAAAGTAGTTTATTAAGCAAATATAATCTAATCCTTAAATATAATCATGAAGGAATCATAGATGTCATTTAATCATTTTCATACAATTTCTTTCCCATTATGTAAGCATACAAGCATTCTATACCTGTTTCCCTATGTACTAGGATTTTGGTTTCCATTTTCAGTATACAGTCTGTGTCCTATGATACAAATGAAGAAACAATAAAATTATTTAAGGCCATATAATTGTTTAATATAATAATTTAACTTGGCTGGGCGCAGGGGCTCACATCTGTAATTCTAGCACTCTGGGAAGCTGAAGCAAGAGGATTGCTTGAGGTCAAGAGTTCAAGACCAGCCTGAGCAAGAGCAAAACCCTGTCTCTACCAAAAACAGAAAAAATTAGCCTGGTGTCATGGTGCGCACCTGTAGTTTCAGCTACTTGGGAGGCTGAGGCAGGAGGACTGGTTGAGCCCGGGAGTTTGAGGCTGCAGTGAGCTATGATGATGCCACTGCATTCTACTCAGGACGACAGAGTGAGACCCTGTCTCAAAAAAAAAAAAAAAAAAAAATTAATCATCCTGTTTGAAACTATAGTGGTTATCAAAATAAATCAGACTTAGTTATTCTTATTGAAGGTTAATACAAATAAATTTTGGGATACCAGAATATTTTTCATAAGCACAAGAAGCTAATATCTAAGTTATATTCTTTTTTATTTCTATTTTTTAATACATAATAATTGCATGTATTTATGGGTTACATAGTGATGTTTTGATAGATATAGTGTATAGGGATCAGATCAAGGTAATTAGCATATTTTTCATTGCAAACATTTTTCTTTGTATTGGGAACATTCAATAAATATCCTCCTAGCTATTTGAAGCTACAATATATTATTATTGTTAACTGTATTCATCCTAGTGTCGAACACTAAGAACTTATTCCTCCTTTCCAGCTGTAATCTAAATTGTCTTCTTTGCTGAGAATTTTACCTCTATAGTATCTGATTCCTTTGCTGTAGTGGCCAGAGTATGAAGTCAAAGAAACTCAGGTCTAAATACTGGCTCTTCCTCTTACCAATTGCATGACTTAAACAGCCCAGTGCCTGGCACAGAGAGAGCATCTCAGTAAATATTAGATGATTCAATGTATGAAGTTATTTAAACATATAAGGTTCAGTTTCCTTATCTACAAAGTAGGGATAACAACGGGCCTGCTTACGGATTATAGATAATTTATGGAAAACCTCTTGGCATTTAGTAGGCATTCAACTAGTGCTAAGTATAAGAATAATAAATTATATACTAGAATCCTTTCATTAATATCAAGCAAGTCCTACAAATAATAGGAGTTATCTAGGGTTACGGGAGTGGTGAGAGGAATATACCTATTATACATGTTGCAGTTGCTTCGAGGAGTTGTTTATTCCTCTCCTGCATTTATTAAAGCAGATTGTGTGTTCAGCAGTTCGGAGCAAGATCAAGACTTAAGGGGTAAAGACACAGTCTTAAGGAGCATGCAAACCAATTAAAGAAATCTAGACACAAATACAACACACTGTTAAAAAATAATAAAGCAAATGTGAGGTACATATTGAAGGAGGAAATGAGGAAGTTGGGTTAGCGTGGGAAAGGTTAAGTAGAAGTGAGTTTGGAATTGAAAAAAAAGACTGTATTTTGATTGGCACTAAGACCATGTGGAGATTACTCAGGCTATATGTGGGGAAGGTGTGGTGTGGGTGTCCTGGGTGCAGGCGGATCCTGGGGCAGCAGGAGACTGGTGGCTTGGGGTAGAGGAGCTCCTCAGTGGAAGCAGTGAAAGGTGAGGTGGGTTAGGTAGAGTGAAACCCAATTGCAGATCACCTTGGTAATTGCATTAACTTTTCATTTTGCCATTTCTCACAGACCTCGCCAGTTATGCCTCGTTTGAATACAGAAACTTTCCAGAGAGGGTCAAAGCTATTAGATCAGCAATGTTTATATTTTGAGGTGGTCTGCCTTGACTTTTTTTTTTTTTTTCCTATCCGAAGATAACAATTTGAATAGGTTAAGCCTGGTTTTAGCAAATCACAGGGTATAAAGAAAGGCCAGCTAATGGTTATGGACTAGGTTATCTCTTTGGCAACCAACACTTAAAGTGGACATACTGAGGAAAACCAGTCTTTATCTGAAGTAGTTCTGGCAATTTAAAATATGTTCCTCTCCTCTGAGAAGATGTGAGCCCCTCTGGAGTATTCCTCTCTCTTTCCCTAATATTTCTTTCACTTGGCCTTACATTTCTAATTTGAAGGTAGTTGATGGGTTGTGGAATCACGGTTTAAATATCTCTCTATTAACTTGTAAAAAGAATTAAAGAAATATGCTATTGCCATTTCATTCAAGGCATCTAATAACAGCACTCAAGACATTTAAGACTATATTATAAAGAAATGATAGTGCCTCTTGTGCTAAGGATGTGTAATTTTTCTCTTTCCTTCCTTCCTGCCTTCTTTCCTTCTATCTTTTGATTGCTGTTATTATAGAAATGCTATTTTTTTCTAGTGAAAATTTTAGATAGACCATTCTTTGTTTTTTCACATTCATTTTTTTCCCCTTCTATTGTTGCAATGACTACATTAGTGCATAGGTTAGTATGTATGGCAAAATAGTTGGGATTAAATGCAAGGTTATTGCCTTGATTCCATGCTATAAATATTGTTCCCTATTTTATTTATTCTAATATATGTATACTTGAAAATTTTTTTTATTTTTTAAAGTGCTATCTTTTAGGAGTTTTTTTGTTTTTTAACATGATCCCCAGATGTAATTCTCTAAAGAAGAGAATGGCAAATTATTTTAATGCTTTTATTGTTTTTGTTTCTAGCTTATTCTACTAAGCTCAACAAATTTCCTGTATTTAATATTAATGATGACTTGAATGATCTGTGTACCAGTGCAGTAAGCCCGAATACTACCAAAGCCACGCGGTACGCCCTGAATGTGTGGCGATATTGGTGCATGACCAACGGGCTCAAAGATCACACGGACATCACCAAGGTAAGGGACTCTTGAGTTTACTTCCTTTTTCAGCCAACTTCACTGAGCTTCCAAGTCCCAGGCACTGTGCTAAGCATTGTAGGGAACACAGAATTGTTGCTGTCTGCCTGGGGAAACTTTTTAAAGAGCATAAAATAGAAAAAAACATATTCACAGTACAAAGCAGAATTTAATACGTGTTTTATGAATTTATAGAATAGAAATGCCTGAAAAATTCAGTTAGATAAATTAATTTCAGTTTGGTAAAACTAGAGAGAGAATTGATATTTCAGCCATATTTTGAGCGAGAGGTAGGATTTTAGTAGAATTAGGTGAAGATAGGAGTTTTCTAGGCTGAGTGATGTGAGGAGGAGTAAAATTTGGGCAAATCTTGCCCATGGCAGAGGCATCCTATATCAATATAGCAGACTATAAAATCAGATTTTTATGAGTACAAAGCTAAAATCTTGTGAACATTGGGAAGTCATTGAGGTTTAATTTTGTTTTTGCTAAGGCGAGACTTTATTTGAAAGGATTATTGCAGTGGGGAGAACACTCTGACCATCAGATCTGCAAGCATCTTAAGGGTTAGACAAAAGGGCAACCACTGAAGTTGTTTGAGCAGGAAGGAACATAAAGAAAGGGGTACTCTGGAGAAATTAGTTGGAAGTGATAAGCAAAAAGTTATTTAATATTCTTGGTCCTCAGTTCCTCCATTTTTAAAATAAGCTTTTAAGATCCCTTCCAGTTTGAAATGTTTGAAGTTTGTGAATGGAAGAAAAATAATCTTGGCCATGTGTAGGCAGATGTCCAAAATACAGAAAGATACTGTATTTTGATTTGGCTATATTCAGTGTAAATCAGATAGACATGTCCAATAAGCAGTTGGGAATGTGAGATTTAAAACAAGATGGAAATATTAAAGCTGGAAGTATATATTGAAAGGTCTTGAAAATAGAGGTCATAGTTGAAGCCCAGGGGCAAGTGAGATCTCAGAGTTTGGGTGACATGTTTAGGAGATCAACAGGAGATAAAATGAGAAACCCAGGTTTCCACATCTGGCAGCACAGTGCTCTAGACAGTGTGAGGGGCCTTCCTGCTGTACTTGCAGAGAGAAAGGGAAAGAAACATCCATAGCTCTCCGCTCCCCCAAACAAAGGAGAGGTAAAACTGGAGCAGTGAGCAGTAAGCACATATGGAAGGCAGGGTTCTCCCTGAAGGCATATGTTGATAACATTATTAAGAAAGGGAAGACAGGTAGATGAACAGAAGAATCTCTGATTAAGGAGAAGAACCCGAAAGGATCCTCAGGTTCTAGGTCAGTAGCATACCCTGACTCCTACCAGAGTCATATGCTAATAATTTTTTAAGGGAAACATCCAAAATGTAGGTGTTCAGGCTTTTTGCAAATAAATATCAACTAAATATGTGCTCATTTAAAAAAAAAAAAAACCACCAGTCACTCAAGGAAATAAACTACCATGAGTGAGAGTGAATAAAAACAACAAACAACAGATTTAGACACCAAGGACTTTAGATAGTAGATTATAGACTATGTATGAAATTTTTATAGTAAGAGAAGGAATCATAAAAATAAACAATATACTAATCAAAATGATCCAGCAGATTTGAAAATAAATTAAAATTTCCACTTCTGGCTATGAGAGAATGAAAGGGTCCAGAATTACCCTCCTGCCTTAACAGCTAGAAAACTGGATACAATATACAAAACAACTCTTTTAGACAGACTAGGCAGCACAAGACATGATCCCTAAGACAGAGGAAACAAGTGGGAAGAGTGCTGTCATCTCTCAGGCTTTCTGCCTGGAGACAATTTCCGAACTGCAGTGAGGGAAGGGAATCTGAACAGAGGCTGGCAATTTACTGAGTTGTGGGGAGATAAGAGATCAGAGTTTGGGGAGGGTGAGGACATGAATACACTAGAAAGAAATTTCAACGTTCATTGAAAAAATGCTAAAATCCAGAATTCAACAATGTAAATTTCACAATTTTTAGCAGCTAATAAAATATTACTAGGCATGGGAACATGTGACCCATATGCAGGAGAATAATTAGTTAAGTCTTTCACTTCTAGCCAATTTGGAAGGCCAGATTTACCCTTATTCCTGAAACAACCAAAAAACAGACAAAAGATATAAAACAATGTTTTGCAAGGGACTGTACAACAGGCAAAGAAGGACTGTGATCTTTGAGAGACAGGAAAAAAGGTGATACCTATGAGTGCCCCAGCTTTTGTCTTGAGAGAGTTAGCAGGACTGTGGTGCTGGAAGGGAAAGTCCAGGCAGAGTCCAGCAGACCTACCAAGTTGGGAAAATGGAGTTGAGAGTCCAGTGAGACCAAGGTGGCTAGAGTTGTCATGACAGAATTCATGACTTACACTCAAAAATAGAGATCTGAACAAAGAACCCGAGAGACCTAAAGACAGTTCCCCTCAAATATTCTACTGAGTACTGAGCAGCAATTGCATGTAAGGAAGCTGCCTGAGACTGACAAGGAACAGTATCTGTTTTTACCAGCCAGACTGGAAAAACCTCAGAATTCATTGAGGAGAGTACTCAAAAAGGTCTTGCATCAGATGTGGGGAATAATTACCCCAAGATTAAACTCTGCTCTAATCTCCTCCAACAAATCTTAAAAGCAAGACCCAAAAAGATCAAATGGCTTTCAGGTAACTTAACTGTGTTCCTGAACAAAGCTTAGGAATGTTTATAGGAATATAAAAATATCTAGAGAACATGAAATAAAATTCACAATGTCTGGCATCTAAACAAAAATAATCAGACATGCAAAGAGCAAGAAAAATTATCCCTTAAAGAATGAATCATCGAGAACCAACCCAGAGCTGATACACATTATAGACTTAGAAAACAAGGACATTAAAACAGTTATTGAAACTATAAAGTTAAGTAGAGACCTGGAAGATATTAAAAAGATCCAAAATGAACTTCTAGAGATAAAACTACAATGCGTGATAAAAAATAAACTTGCTTGGCATATTACACATTAGAGAATAAAATATGTGAACTTGATACATAACAATAGTAATTATGCAAAATGAAAAACAGAAAAGAGAATTTCTAAAAAATGATCAGAGCATTAGTAACATGTGAGAAAATTTCAAGCAGCCTAATACACATGTATTTGGAATCCATGAAGGAAAGGAGAAAAGGAAGAGGGGGAAGTAATCAAATTGCTTAAAACCAGTGATAAAGAGAAAACTTAAAAACAGGCAGAGAAAAAAGATATGTTATATACAGAGGAACAAAGATAAGTTTGACAACAACTTTCTCATTGGAACAATGCAAATGAAAAGACAATGGAGCAACTTCTTTACATTACTGAAAGAAAAATACTTTCACTATCCTCAGTGAAAGTATCTCTTAAAAACGAAGATAAAATAAAGACTTTTTAAACATTCAAAAATGAAGGAATTTATCATCAATAGATTCACACTCTGAAAAATGATAAAGGAAGTCCTTCAGCCAGAAGGAAAATTATGCTACATGGAAATATGGATCTAAACAAAGTAATGAAGAACACTGGAAATGACAGCTACATGGGTAAATATGTCCTTTGTAAAAAAATTATTCTCTTTCAAAGATGTTTGACTTTTTCAACAAAAACAGTAACAAGATAAAATGGAGATAAAAGGAAAAAGATCCTTCTCATTAGAAACTATGCAACCCAGAAGAAAATGAAACAATATCTTTAAAAAGCTGAAGGAAAAAAGTCAACCTAGAGTTTTATACTCAGAGGAAATAAAAATGAAAGTGAAATAAAGACCTTTCAAACAAACCAAAGCTGAAAGAATTCATCACCAAAAGACCTATACAACAGTATATGTTGCTCTTTAGACAGAAGCAAAATTACAACAGATGGAAACTTGGATCCCACAAAGGAATGGGAAATACTTGAAGTGGTTTATAAAAGATATTTTTTCTCATTTTTAAATTTCCCTAAAAGATAATTGACTATTTAAAGCAAAACCAATAGTAATGTATTGCAAGGTTTATATGTTATGTATGGAGAAAAATGCATTGCAGCAATACACAAAGGATAGGTAGAAGAATGAAAGTGTAGTGTTGTAAGGTTCCAACAATATATGTGGAATATTGTAGTATTTGAAGGTACACTGTGATAAGTTAAAGATATATATTGTAAATCTTAAAGCAAGACTAAAAATATAAAACAGAGATATAGCTGATAACCCTGAAATAGAAATAAATGGAATTGTAAAAAATATACTTAATCCAAAAGAAGGCAAGGAAAGAAGAGGGAAAATGGAACAAAAAAACCAGTGGAACAAATAGAAGACAAATAGCAAGATGGTAGATTTAAACCCAACCATCTTGATGATTACATTAAATGGAAATGTTCTAAACATTACAAATAAAAGAGAGAGATTGTCAGGCTGGATTTTTAAAAAAGCCAGGAATCAACTATGTGCTGTCCACATCTGACTTTGAATATAAAAACTGAGAAAGATTGAAAGTAAAAGGATGGGAGAAAGATATACTATGTAAACATTAATCATAAGAAACCTAAGTGACTATTAATATCAAAGTAGACTTCCACTGAAGGAATTTAATAAGAATAAATAGAAAACTTTCATAATGATAAAAAGGTCAATTCATCCAGAAGATATGAAGATCTTAAGTGTGTATGTACTTAAAAACAGGGCATAAATTGGACTGACCTATCCGCTTCAGGAAAAAAAAATAAAAATAAAAATAAAAAAAAAAACAGGGCATAAAAGTACATGAAGTAATAAATGAAAAAAACTAAAGGAAAAATAGCAAGTCCACAATTGGCGATATCAACACTTCTCCCTTGGTAATTTATAGAACAAGTAGGGAGAAAATCAGCAAGGATAAGGACTTAACACCATCAACCTGACTTAACCTAACTGGTATATATATGACACTCTAACCAACACCTGCAGAATACACATTCTTTCTAAGTTCACATGAAATATTCACAAAAGTAGACTATAATGCTGGGTCATGAAACCAGTCTCAATTAATTTAAGAGGATTGAAATCATACAGAGTATATTCTCTGTCCACAACAGAATTAAAATGTATGTTAATAACAGATTTCTAACAAGAAAGTTCCTAATACTTGGAAGTTACACATTACTAAATAACCCATGGACCAAGGAGAAATTACAAAGAAAGTTATAAAATACCTTGAACTGAATGAAAATTAAATCACAATTTATCAGATTTTATGGGATTAATTTAAAGCAATATTTAGAGAAAAATTAGCTTTAAATGCTTATATTATAAAAGAAGAAAGGTCTAAATCAATAACTATGAAACAATAAGAACTTTAAGAAATAAAAAATATACTGTTGAAATAAAAAAATACATTTGGTTAAAAAGCAGGTTTAGATTCAAATGAAAAAATAATTAGTAAATGATAAGAAAGATCTGAAGAAACAATCTGGAATATAGCACAGATAACAAAGTTATGGCAGTTAATAAGAGAGGTTAACATTTAGAGAATAGAGAAGATTCAACTTATTAAAACCAGGAATGAAAGAGGGGATATTACTGCCAATCTTACAGAAATAAAAAGGATTATAAGGGAATTCTGTGAACAATCATATGCCAACAAATTAGGTAATTTAGATGAAATGGACAAATTCGTAGAAAGACACAAACTACCAAAACTGACTCAAGAAGAAATAGAAAATATGACAGACTTGTAACAAGTAAAGAGAATGAATTCATAACAGCAATAACAAAAACTACCCACAAAGAAAAGCTTGGGCCCAGACGGCTTCACTGGTGAATACCAGTCTTTCACAAAGTCTTCTTAAAAAAAATTGAGGAGAAAGGAACACTTCCCAATTCATTCTATGAGGCCAGTATTACCGTAACACCAAAACCAGACAAAGACATTACAAGAAAACCATAGACCAATACCTATTAAGAATATACACACAAAAATTCTCAATAAAACACTAGCAAATTGAATCCAGTACATATAAAAAGGATTATACACCATGATCAAATGGGCTTCATCTTAGAAAGGTAAAGTTGGGGCCGGGCACGGCGGCTCACGCCTGTAATCCTAGCACTCTGGGAGGCCAAGGCGGGTGGATCGTTTGAGCTCACGAGTTCGAGATCAGCCTGAGCAAGAGCGAGACCCCGTCTCTACTAAAAATAGAAAGAAATTATATGGGCAACTAAAAATATATACAGAAAAAATAAGCCGGGCATGGTGGCGCATGCCTGTAGTCCCAGCTACTCGGGAGGCTGAGGCGGGAGGATCACTTGAACCCAGGAGTTTGAGGTTGCTGTGAGCTAGGCTGACGCCACGGCACTCTAGCCCAGGCAACAGAATGAGACTCTGTCTCAAAAAAAAAAAAAAAGGTAAAGTTGGTTTAACACCTAAAAATCAATTAATATAATATACTGTATTAATAGGATAAAGGATAGAGCCTCATAATCATCTCAATAGGTGGAGAAAAAGTATTTGAGAAAATTCAACACCCCTTCATGATAAACAAAAACAAAAGCTCAACAAACTAGAAATCGAAAGAATCTTCCTCAACCTGGTAAAAGACATCTGTGAAAAATCTACATCTAACATCATACTTAGTGGTAAAAGACTGAATGCTTTCTCCCTTAGATCAGGAATAAGACAAGAATGTTTGCTGTTGCCATTTCTATTGAACATTGTGCTGGAGGTTCAAGCCAAGGCAATTACGCAATAAAATGAAATAGGCTTCCAGAATAGAAAAGAAGTAAACTATCTCTTTTTGCAAATGGCATGGTCATATATATAGAAAATCCACTAGAAAATGATTAGAAATTATAAATGAGTTCAGCAAGGTTACAGGATATAAGATCACTATACAAAAATTCGTTGTGTTTTTAGAGTAGCAATCAGCAACCCAAGAATAAAATTAAGAAAGTAATTCTATTTACAATAGCATCAAAAAGAATAAAATATTTAGAATTAAATTTAACAAAAAAAGTTCCAGATTATACATTGCAAACTGAAAAACAATATTGGAAAAACATAGAGACAAGATTATTACAAAGAAGAGTTTGAAGCATTTCCCAAAAAGCAACTCTTGGTTTTACTTGTCCTATCATCTGTCTCTTCCAAGTGTCAAGGATTGATATGTAGTTCCAGAACTTTGGAATTTGCCAAGCAAGTCAGTTTTTTCTTATTTTAGTCTTTCCTAACTGGGGTCATCAGTCCCATAACCCATCTCTTACTTCTCTTCGGTCACTTTTACATCAAGGAAGCCAAGTTTCTAATCCATAGTGAATCATGTTGGGGTAAATCAATTCAGAGTGGTTAATGAAGGAAAATGGTTTCTTGCAACATCTTATTAACCGACTAAATACCTTTGTAGCTTGGAGGAGTAATCAGCAACTAAAACTGGGTCTGAGAAAACAAAAGAGGCAGCCACAGAGGCCAGAAAAACTGTTTTTGTGTGCAAACAATATAAATTTTGTGACTTAATATTTCTCCAGGAATTGCTTTTGTGGTGATTTTACTTTGAAACTTGTGGTATTCTGTGGAAATTAAGAAAAATGTTCTGTATGCTAAGTCAGCTTGGTTCTCCTGACACCAAGGTTAATTTGTTGATTTAACCCATCATTGGGTGCCAGTTATATATTTCTGATCTTCTGGTGTATGTTGAAGACCCAGTCATGAATGGGTTATAGTTCTTGCCTTTAAGGAGCTTTCAGTCCACTTTGAGAGATAGACATATAAATAGATAACAGACTGTACAATATGGAAAGGACCATAATAAAAATATAAACTAAGTGCCGTGGGATTCCCAGGTGAGAGAGTAACTTTGCTTAGGGAAGGTGGAGAAGCTTTTATATAGAAAGCAGAATTTGAGCTAATTTTGGAAGAATGAATTGAGATTTTCCAAATAGAGGTTAGAAGTAAAGCATTCTAGGCAGAGGAACGAGTAGCATGTGCAAAGACTTAGAAGCACGAAAGGGCCTTGTGGTTTCTGGGAATGGCAAAAAGTTCAATGAGGCTAGAAAATAGAGTACAAAGAGAGCAAAAGATCAGGCTAGAGAAGTATGGTGTGTACCAGTTATCTATTGCTGCGTAACTACCCAAAAACTTAGTAACTTAAAGCAACACTCATTTTATTTGCTCGTGATTTGCTATGTTAGCATTTTGGGCTGAGCTCAACTGAGTATTTCCTCTATTGGCCTCACCTGAGGTACTCATATGGGTACAGTCATCGAGATATTAGATGGGAGACAGCTTGTCCCCATATTGCCAGAGTCTAACTGGGCTTCCTCACATGGCAATACCATGCACTAAGACCAGGAAGAACCTATAATACGAAAACAGAACCCCTTGAGGCCTAAGCTTGGAATTCACACACTGTCACTTCTGTCATATTCTGTTGGTCAAAATAAGTCATGTGGCCAGGCCAGTTTCAAGGGGTAGAAAAACAGATTCCACTTCTTCATAGGAGAGGCAGCCAAGTCACATTGCCAAGGGGCATGTGCACAGGGAGGGGATTGTTGTAGCTGTCTTTGCGAACAGTCTACCACAGGGTGGAAGCAGATTGTGAAGGCTTACATACAACATGAATAGTTTAGAATGTATCCCAAGGGCAACAGGAAGCTATCAGAAGTTTATTTTTTTTGTTTTTTGTTTAAAGCACTAAGGTAAAAAATAAGTTTTTCTCCTCAGCACCTCTTATTTAGGATTCATTCCTCTCCTACAATCCACATGGTTATTGTAGAAGCCATCACATTAGCAGAATGGACCACCTTTTGGTGAGTTGTTTGAATTAGGAGTGGGCCAATCAGAATCCTTCTTTTGGATTGTTTTTCTACTGAAAATGAGAGTTGGACTCTTGCTAAAAACCTGAAGCTTTAAGATGTAAACCTTGGGGAGTACTAGGTAACTATGTTTGCAGCTATATGAGAAAAGCCAGTCTGCTCAGAGAAGCAGAGATGAGAAATAGAGAGAGTCCTGATGACCTTGGAGCCCACTAAGTCTGACATCCCTCTTTGCCTAGGCTTGTTCAAGTTTAGTCTATCTCTTGCAACCAAAGGAGTCCCAACTAATATAAAGAGAGGTTAATACCTGCAAGTGGGGAGTTGCAAGTGACAACATAAAAATCCAAAGTCAGCTGTGTTTGAATATAATGGTTATTGGGAAATTATTTTAACTGGTTATTGCTGGTATATTAGAAAGCTGTTCTTACCTTTTGTATACAACCACCCTACTCTGATAGATTTTCAGCTGAATCTCTTGGAGTTTCCTAGACCAACAATCAGATTATCAGAAATAATTGTATTTTGTCTTTTTCTTCCTACTATATAGGAAAGAAATTTCTTTTTCCTGTCTCATATGGTTGGCTATGCTCTCCAGAACAGTGTTATATATAATAACAATGATATTCAGTATGCTTATCATGTTCCTGACTTTATAAGAAAGATTCAAATGTTTTTATTGTGGGTATAATTTTTATAGTTCTTGCCTGTACAATACTCTTCATCATAGTTAGAGGATCTTTTTTCTTTTTTTTCTTTTTTTTTTTTTTTGAGACAGAGTCTTACTTTATTTCTCGGGCTAGAGTGAGTGCCGTGGTGTCAGCCTAGCTCACAGCAACCTCAAACTCCTGGGCTTTAAGCAATCCTCCTGCCTCAGCCTCCCGGGTAGCTGGGACTACAGGCATGTGCCACCATGCCCGGCTAATTTTTTCTATATATATTTTAGTTGGCTAGATAATTTCTTTCTATTTTTTTTTAGTAGAGACGGGGTCTCGCTCTTGCTCAGGCTGGTCTCGAACTCCTGACCTAGAGCGATCCACCCGCCTCGGCCTCCCAGAGTGCTAGGATTACAGGCATGAGCCACCGCGCCTGGCCTATTTTCTTCTAATCTAAATTTAATTTGTATTTTTAAAAATTTGAAATGGCTATCACATTTTTTTCAAATATTTTTTCAGTATCAAGTTCATATTACTTTTCTTCTTAATGTATGAATGTCAATTATATTAAAATATTTATTAAGATCAAATAATTTTTATGCTCTACAATAATCCCCACTTGTTTTGATGCAGTATTGCTATACTGCCATCCTGAATTTTACTTGATAATACAGGAATTCCTTGTTTTGCAAGGTACCATGTGAACTGGAACTTGCACATATCAGAATCACGCCTTTGCTTTGCATGGTATTAATGTGCACAAATTTTATTAAATATAGTGAAATATGAAATGAAAATTGCCTCTATATTATTTGGGAAAGTTTACATTTATAGTCATATACTTTGGTTTTGGTGTAATGTTGGTCAAATTTGCATTAGAAAAAAATGTCTTTTTCCTATGCCCTAAAACTGTTTAAATACAAAAGAAAAGCTGAATTGACTCCATAAAGCCATCTCTTTAGGAACAACATACATCTTTGACAATTACTTCACTCTCTTCTCTTGTTTAGGGCTATTCAGATCTTTTACCTCTTATTGAACCACACTTTGGTAATTCATATTTTGCTAGAAAATTATTTAGGTTATCTATATTTTTAAATTAATACTCATAAATTATATTATTTTTTATATTCTTTAATCTCTTCACTTTCTATAGTCTTTCTTATTCCTAATATTGTTTAAATGTATACATACCTTCTTTCCTTCCTTTTCTCTCTCTTTCTAAAGTTATACCTTCTAGGAGTTTGTCAACTCTACTTGTATTTTCAAAGATTATACATATTTTTATCTACCCCAATTTATATCTTTTCTAGTCTAGTAATTTATATTTTTATTGATTCATTCTATTATTTTTTAAGTTGGTTTACTTTTTCTAGCTTTTTGAATTTAATAATCAGTTGGTTTATTCTGAATAAAGTTTTCTAACAAAGTCATTTAAGACTGATGTTATTGGAATATATTTTACAATATCTCATACATTATGATATGTAATGTTTTCCCTTTGGTTAATTCTTAATCTCAAATTCAGCTTTTATTTTCTCTTTGAATCAGGGCTGTTAGAAGAATGAATGTTACCTGTTCAGTTTTTACTCAATAAAATTTTTTTTTACTGAGACTGTCTTATTGTCCTAGAATGTATATTCAGCCTGAACAGACTATGAGCAAGGTCTAGTTTGCTCTTTGTAGCT
Organism: Varecia variegata; assembly: GCA_028533085.1. Lineage (NCBI taxonomy): Eukaryota > Metazoa > Chordata > Mammalia > Primates > Lemuridae > Varecia > Varecia variegata. The sequence continues at coordinate 111,679,118 of CM052443.1, forward strand.
CCATCTTGAAAATAAAGCTTTCTTAACTAGCCAAGTTTCCTTCTCTTCCTACCATACCCAAATAAGGAGCTCTCTCTGTCAGTATAGTCATTAAGTGTTTCATTCTTTTTAACAAATAATTGACATTGAAAATCTATGGGTCATTAAGCCAGAGATATTTCAGGACCTATTCACATAAATTCAAAGTGACAAATCAAGGAGCATTAACTTGCCATGCAAAGTGGAGATGTTAGTTGTCTTTCCCTGGAGCACTATGTTTAGTAACAGCAGGACCAAACTGTGTGTGCATATGTCAAGGAAATTAATGCTGAAGTGATTCAGAGTTTAAGTTTAGTTCAGGAATCCTTCAGAGAGGATGATTGAATTTTATTGAAGGGGAGGAAAGCAAATGATTTGCTAGCAAAGAAAAGAAAAGGCCTTCCAGAGAGCAATAGTGAAAATTACAAAAGGCCAAAAATAATAATATTATAATAATATATATGTATGTATTTGCAGAAACACGTGTGTGTGTGTGTGTGTGTGTTCATTACTATTTACAAACCCTTTCATGGTCCAATACTTTAAGCTTTACAACAATCCTTTGAGAAGGTATTCATTATTACGTCCTGTTTTGCAAATTGAAACATAGAGGTTTAAGAGAGGTGGAGCAAGTGTGGAAGATCTTCCTGCTTGAAATTTGCTATTCTTTCCCCTAATATCATGCTAAGGGGTAAACCCTTTAGAGGCCACAACATGTCCACAATACAGCCCCAGATGAGGATAGGAGAAGGAAGGAGGGGTCTGGCTGGGTGGGTGTCCTCCAGTGTGTAACTTCAATGTTTGTCTCATTTGAGATCCCTGCAGTGAAGTTGAATGAGCTGCTCGAGAACTTTTATGTCACCGTTAAGAAGAGTGACGGCTCAGACTTCCTGGCCACCTCACTCCATGCCATTCGCCGAGGCCTGGACCGCATCCTGAAGAATGCAGGTGTGGGCTTTTCCATCACCAGCAGCACCTTCAGCTCTTCCACCAAGAAACTCAAGGAAAAGCTGTGGGTGCTGAGTAAGGCAGGCATGTCTGGTGCCCGTTCGCGCAACATCGTCTACTTCTCCCTTTCTGATGAGGAGGAGATGTGGCAGGCAGGGTGTCTGGGGGATGACAGCCCTATCACCCTCTTGTCCACTGTGGTCAAGTACAACAGCCAGTACCTGAACATGCGGACGCTGCAGGAGCATGCAGATCTGATGTATGGTGACATCGAGCTGCTCAAAGACCCACAAAACCAGCCCTACTTTGCCCGGACAGACAGTGTCAAGCGGGAGAGTCGGAGTGGTTCCACTCGAGTGTGTCATGGGAAAATCTACCATGAGCATTCCAGGGGACACAAACAGTGCCCTTACTGCCTCCTCTACAAGTACATGTACATCCATCGGCCACCCACCCAAATGGAGGCCAAGTGCCCCTTCTACCTTACTGCCAGGAAGGAGGCTGCAGACATGGGCAGTGTGTGGTATGAGGAGCAGAGGATGGGACTGCGGTCTCTTCGGGGAATTGTCCCAAACTTAGCCAAGAAGGTCAAGCTGGAAAACTGTGAGAACTTTACCTTCGTCTCGTTTACTCAGGTCTCCAGGAGGCTTGGCTCTCACAGCTGCTGCCAGTGAGCCCAGCTGGGTGCAGCCCCCTGCCCTGCTCATGCTCTTAGGCCGGAGCTCCCCCAGGCGGCCAGGGCCCGAGGGGCTGATGGAGCAGGACTTCACTGTCAGGGTGGTCTCCATCAGTGTGGCCCACTAGTCCTTTGACTTGGGGTTTGTTTTTGAAATGAAAGTAGATGAGTCTGAATAATTCAGATGTTTTATCCAAATGTGTGTCACCTTTGTTAACTTTTAGAATCTAACACAATGTATAATTGCTACATACAAGAGTGAGGAAATTCATTTTATCTAGTGCCTTTTTAGCACAGGTTTTCTCAAAAAAAAGAAAAGAAAAGAAAAAAAAAAAACAAAAAAGGAAACTGTTTAAGTAGTCACTAAAAAAAAATCCCAGTAGCCCAGTAGCTTTAGAATGTTATGAAGACTATACACTTTGTTGAATTACACTCACAATTAAGAACTAGAAAGAGTGGCAGACGTGTTAGCTATCTCCAGGAGAAAAATTGCACTTGACATTCCTTTATATTTTGCTGGTGGATAACTTGGAGCAAGCAGCCTCGCTGGAGGGAAGAGCCCAGAGCTACACTCAGTCACCTGACAGGGCTGCTCCTACAGCTGGAAGGAACTCCATCTCGACTGTCAATGGAGACAATTTCATGAAAAAAAAAAAGAATGCACCAGAAGGGTGTTTGTGAGAACAAGGTTTTCAGTGACTAGATGTTTGTAGTGTGAGAGAATTTCCAGTAGTGAAAGAAAATGGCTTGGAAAAGCCATCTGTGATCAAAATGTGAAAACCTCCTGAAGCAGAAGTGCCTATGTTTTATTTCTCAGTACTACATGAGAGCTCTTTTAATTTGAACATTTTTTTAGTGTTTTTAATCTGTTTTTCATGTCATAGTTCTGTCAGCATATAGCACTGGATCTATTAAAACAACTAAAGGTAATTGTCAGGCTTAACCAAGAAAATCCAGCAAAACAAGCTGCAATGAAAACAAATCTCAAAATACGTTTATTAAAGAGCTTTGAAATATTCTTGTCAAAGCATGACTTTTTCAGCCACAATAGATGTCATCATTTTAGGTTGGCAACAATGCTTGGGACATGATGATTTAGACAACCTACCAGGTAAGCAAACCCAGCATTAAGGATGGAGTTGTAAAGTCAGAGCATAATATAGATTATTAATGCAATTTGAAACCATTTCACTCAGGTAAAATTCAACCTGATCATATTATTTAAACATCAGCAGAATTTTCTAATAACTACTCTGAATGCAACAGTAAGTGAATAAGCAACCCAAAGAGTATTAATTAACGATAATAATAATTCCTAGGGATCTTTATTTTGTATTTGAGGAAAAACTGCTACAACTTTATGCCATTATGTTCCTGTGTATGCTTTCTAATCCCAAATTAAAATTCCAATGCAAATTAATTTTGCAGGAGTCTTAAAATCAGTCCTATTTCTTTTTCAAAACATTATTTTAGTATTTATTTTACTTAATTGTTTTTAAGAAAATTCACTAGTCATTGAAATGTGTAATACTTCCTTTACCAGAGAAGACCCAACCAATGCTGCCTTAAGGTGTAATGTTGTTCCCTTTTGAGTTACTGTGCATTGATAATTTTGTTTACTAGTTGATCTTTCCTGAGTAGAGATTAATTTTGGTATATCTTCATCTGTATATAAGTAACAGGTAATATTTAATAATCAATCATTGTTATGACTTGATATTGTATACTGTTCTGTTGTGGTTTCCTGTAGTGATTTTAGGGTTTTGATGAAAAAGAAATAGACAAAACATTAGATACAGTTTCCTTTAGTTTGCTAAACACCCAAAGGATATTTTTGTTTGTAGAAAGCAGATGGTCATTTTCTTATCAGTTCTGCACTTAAGCTGAAATATAACCTATGAGAACTATTGGGCGCAACCTGCAGCCTAATTAAATAAAACCTCCACTTTTATTTTAGATTCAAGAAGAAATTGCCATTAGGAATCTTTTCAGATTTTAACATTTCCAATAGTAGCAATAACTGATCCAGAGTTTGTAACCTTAATATTGATAGTAGCTTTTCATCAGCTGAATAATCATCTCCACTTCAGATTTGTTGCCTATCACCTATTTGATATACTATAAATCCCCAGAGTTCTGAACTGAATGATTATAATAAAAAATCAAGGGCACATCTTCAGTGATATCTGATGAAATGAAAGAATTGTATCTCAGCGTCCTAAATGCCATTCACTGCCTGCCTCCTTTGGAATGGGAACAAGAAGGAAAACAGGTCCATCAAGTGTTGCCATGTGCCATTCATTGTACTAGGTACTTTCTCTATTATGTATTTGTGTATATGTGTGTGCGCGCACACACACACTTTAAATTTATTCGTGTTAAAGCCTGGTGAACCTGCTAAAATGGCAAATCACCTGTCCATGTGCATGGCCAAGGCCGTCCCTCAAGGATCTTAAGTGGGGCCAGAGTAGGTAGCTCTCGTTGGTGTTCTGCTAGGGCAGTTGTTTTGGCTTCCAGTCTGCTCTAAACCTTACCTGCTGGGGGCTCCATGATCTTCTGCTCTTGGCCTAAGCCGGAGCAAGGAAAATCCCAAGAGAAGAGAGATGGGAGATTAAGAACATTTTCTCCACTTGCCTTTGGGTTTTTTGTGCTCTAAAGTGGGAATGAATTTCAAGAATTCTCAATTTCATCTAGGCACCAGTCGCTTCTGGGCTGTGCGTCAGGGATGGTGGTGCTGCAGGTGCTATGCAAGGGCCCATGGAGTCCTTTGGGTGAGCTCCTGCCCGCAGCACCTTCTGCATCTGCTCTAAAGTGAGCCCTGCTTTCTTGATACTGACTGCCTAGAGTCCAGCAGGTCTCCTTGTTGGAAGTTTACTCTGGCAGAGATGATAGGTGTCAAATTGAATTAAATATAAAGGGTTTAGCACAGTACTAGGCGCATCATCAGCATGTGATAAATGTTACCTATCTTAGTTATAACTTTTGGTAATAATTAATTTGCATTATACCACTTATTTCTTCCATTATGGAGACTTTATCTCCCTTAAAATGTTAAACTTGAAGAGGAAACCAAACCTGATAATCTCGTCAAGTTAACACATTTTCACCCATGAATTCTACCTCCAACACAAGCCCTGATACCTCAGATATAAGCAAAAACAAGTAAAGGAAGAACAGAAAAGCCTTAAGGGGCTTTATGAGAAAGTTTTTCCATTGTTTAGTGTGTTTGCAAAAAGGAATATTATGGAAGTACCTAACCAAAGCTGTGAAAAAAAAATAGTCTCCTTGGTCATGTGGCATTTTTCCAATTTTCCTTGGATTTTTTTGCTGCATTAGTCTGCCCTGACTGATAAATGGTATTTGAAGAAATATGAAATTCTGTTACTTTGATTTTTAAGTCAACCTTATTAAAAGCATCAAACACTATATAGTGTTCATTCTCTTGGCATGTTAACAGACACAGTCATTAGGAGAATCTAATGTAATACTCATGCAGAAACTGAAGCTTCTTGCTGTAACGGAAAGATTCCTAGACAAGGAGCTACTTCACTCCTCACTTGGGCAAATGCTGGTGTCACTTTCCTCAGCTATAAAGTGGGATCAATGGAATGGATCATCTCCAAGGTGAACAATGTTACGCTTCTGCAGTTTTTCAGGATCATATAATTAGGAAATCAGATAGTTAATCTCCTAATTTAGTGCTTCTCACAGCATGGGGATGCCTTCTTTAGGAATAAGATTTTTCTTTCTTTTCTTTTTAACAAAAAATTCATATTGATTTCAGTTTTTCCAAGACAAGATACCATTCTTGAATTTTCAAGTTCCACAACTTCTGAAATTATTTTGCTATCTCTAGGCAGCAGAATGTTGATTATTTTTCTCAGCTTAGGTTAACACTAGCCACCCTGTTACTACTTCAATAAAGTAAAAACAATGTTTAAATATTATCCTTATCAAACATGCATCACTTTGTTGCTTTTATGAGATGTGAATTGCTAAAAAATTTTGAGCTAGTAACCAGTTAGTTACCTTTAAGCATCAATGAATGCAAACAACGAAGACCTCCAAGAAGAGTTACCTCATTTTCTCTGCATGATCTAAGTCTAAGACCCATACACAAAGTTAGCAACTGTTAACAGTGAGCTCTGAACAGAAGAATTCATTCTAAGTTTCTAATCTGTATACACCTTTAAATGCTTTTGCCTTTGGGGTGAATGTTTAATGATCTGTGTTAAAAGAAAAGCATCTATTGTTTAGCGATGTTCTTAAGTAAAGATCTTTGTTGCACTTTCCCACATAAATGAATCACCTTAATTAAAACAGGAGTGGGGAGGAACACAGGGTGGGGAGGAAGTGGCTGTGACCCACAGCTGCGCTCCCTTTCCCAGAGAAGAGGAGGCTGTGGGGGATGATAATTAAACTAACATCTCTGGAAATTCCTACTTCTGACGTGTGTATTCTCACATCACAGGATTTCCCAAAACTCCTCTGAGGGAAGCCGCCCATCCTTCAGACAAAGTTTACCCATTATTTTTATGATTTTGAGTACTTCTAGTTCATTACAGTCCAAGAAATCCAGAGATTTCCCTGTTTAGTTGTTGATCAGAATCAGATTGTTACGCTCAATTAAAGTGCTTAGTTATTTATCTAAGGCAGTTCATATGGAAATTCATTATATCAGGAAATACTTATAAAGACCAAAAAAAAAAAATCACTGGATAATATAGAGATACATATTAGTTCTATTACTGTTAATAGTGATTAGATAGATCTCCCCCCCCTTGAGATGGGAATGGGCTCCTAAATACATTATGGTCAATATAATTGATGGGATTAATTTGCATTTAACTGTGGTTATTGTTACATCTACTGATTTGTTCAAATTAAAATTTCTAGAAGGTCCAGATTTGACTGACACAGTGTTAAGTGCTTTCTCAAAGCTGCCTCACATTCTCATTTAATTTTCACAACAGCTCTGCAAGGGTCTAATTATTCCCATTTTACGTATTGAGAAACCAGGCTCTGAGAAGTTAATTAAATTTTTCAGTGTCTCACAGAGCTAGCGAGTTGGAGTACTTAAGTTTGAACATAGGTCTTCTGACTCAAAATCCAGTACCCAGTCCTTTAGACAAAACTCAAAACTGCCTCAGAGGTCCATTTAACTTTTTTTTTTTTTTTGGAGACAGAGTCTCTGTGGCCCAGGCTTGAGTGCAGTGGCCTCATTACAGCTCACTGCAATCTCGAACTCCTGGGCCCAGGCTCTCCTCCTGCCTCAGCCTCCTGAGTGGTTGTGACTACAGTCACACGCCACCATGCCCAGCTAATTTTTCTATTTTTGTAGAGATGGGGTCCATGGCTTCAAGTGATCTCTCTGCCTCAGCCTCCCAGAGTACTAGGATTATAGGTGTGAACCACCCCGCCCAGCCTAAACCATTTAACTTTTTAAAAATTAAACACAGTTTCTATTTTGGGGGGAAATATTCTATTCTTGAGCTATACTGTGTCATACCTTATATGTCCTCTCTTACTAATTGATTGGTCATTTGGTATAATTTAATAGTTCCTGGAAACCCTGATGTTTTTCTATGAATGAATATAATATTTTCTGCCTACTGAGAACCTTCTGTCCAATGAGCAATTTATATTACCTGTTATCTACCTTAAAGGGCAGATGGTCATGCCAATATATTCTAATAGAAATCAGTTGGTTTATAAACTGCACCTGTTTTGACATTGGAATCACTGCTTAAAAGGTAAAGGAGTTCCCAACCTATGCCACAATTACATGATCAGGTTTTTTACTTTTGCTTTTTAATTTTGTTGTCAGAGGATTTTTATAATCTTTAAGCTAAAGCTGTGGTCCCCAACCCCTGGGCCTTGGCCTGGTACCAGTTCATGGCCTGTTAGGAACCGGGCCAAGCATCACCACCTGAGCTTCGCCTCACCCCACCCCTGCACCCCTCTTCGAATGGTCTGTGGAAAAATTGTCTTCAATGAAGCTTAGGAGCTGGGCTGCACAGCAGGAGGTGAGTGGCGGGCAAGCAAAATTTCATCTGTATTTACAGCTGCTCCCCATCACCCGCATCACCGCCTGAGCTCCACCTCCCCCATCTTCCCATGGAAAAATTGTCTTCCATGACACTGGTCCCTGGTGCCAAAAAGGTTGGGGACTGCTGGGCTAAGGCACTCTCATAGCAAAATATACTTAGTCATTTGTTTTCTGTTCTTTATCAGGGCATGTTTATTTTTCTTTTTTGAGACTTAAAAAGCAATAGGTCATAGGTTAACTCTGAGATCATCTAGTCATATTCCCTCATTTTACCAGTAAGGAAATTAAAGCCCAGGGATAATAAAGGGCCCATCCAAGGTCAGCCAAACAATACGTAGTAGAATTCAGGACTAGAAAATTAGTCCACAACTCTTTCCTTCATCTCATAGCTGGGATGATTTGGATTTTTAAAAAGTAATTATAGAATGACATTTGGCAAAATAGACATCTGGCTAGCAGAAGCCCCCAGTGAGCTCCTATCTTCCCAGAAAAACACTCATAAAGACCCAGAAGGCGGCCAGATCTCAATTCTAGAATCTAGACGGAATTGATATAATTTAAACCCTGGCTTCACTTCATGAAACAGAGGCCCTGTGAAATTAAAACTTTGGAAGTTATTTAGTACTTGTCCTCTTCCCCAACCACATCTGTCTCCTTACTCTGGGCCAGAGCTCCTGGGCCAGAGCAATTCTGGCTGATGCTCTTAGCCAGATGCTACACCATGAAGAGTAAAGGTTCTATATCCCAATCTCTCTTCTCTCCAACCCTGCCTCCTCCGTTCAGTCCAAGACTAAATCCTAGGGCTAAAAGGTGAGCAGAAGGTAGAGAGGGACTGTCAGACGAATTGTTTGTTCTGAGAATAAAGCCCTTTAGATGAAGGCAGAAACAGACAATGAATGACTGAGTAGCAGAACATGCAAATACCATGGTTTTTCATGTATGATGTTGGTTCAGAGATCCAGAAAACCAGGCAATCGGAAGGAAAAGGATGCTACTTCAATAGAAAAGTGGTAAACTAGAAATTGTACTTGGAAATATGCACATCACCTTACCATGGACCTGAGATTTGACAAAAAAGGGATTCGACAAAACACTCAAGTGGACAGGCTCTGGGAAGGAAGGACCACATTTAAGAAAAAACTAAGATAAGGCATATTAAAAAAATGAACAGCTTCCAGAACACTCTTGAAAACAAAAGTGATACAATGCAGGAAACAAAATTTTAGGATTCTCCTTGTCGTAATTGAAAGAACAGAAGAATTGCTTCTATGCAGCAATAATGAGTGAGCTACATTAAGATGGCAGTGGGTTAAGAGAAAAAGGCAGAACAAAGCGGAAAAGAAAATAGAAAGAAGGCTTTCAAGGAAAGCCAGAAACACAATAGCAGATTAAAACCCACACTGGAAGCAGAAAAGAACAATATTGAAGCTTCAAAAACTCAAATCAATTATGTGAAGGACAAACTTGAGATTTTATTCCTGTTTTTTCAAAAGAAGCAAATGAATAATGGAGAAGGAGAAAGGATTTGGAAGACAGAAAGAACAGTAGCTAACATTACTGGCATTTGCTTTTCTGATGGAAAGACTCTATTGAGAAAAAAATACCAGACTATAAAAATGAAATCTTTCCTGGACAGAATGAAAATCTGTGTACATAAATTTGCATTCTAGGCCAAAAAAAAAAAGTGAAAGAGACCAGTACCTAAGCACCTCCTGGCAAAAATGTTAAAGTCCTAGGGAATGAAAAATCCTGCAGGTGTCCAGTCCAAAAGTTACAAATTGCCTATAAGGAAACAAAGCAGCAGTCTGGCTTCAGACTTCTACTTTATAGCATAACACCAAATGCCAGGAAACAATGGGGAATTGTGAAGGGAAAAAGTGTGACTTATACACATTTTATATGTTATTAAGATATGGAGTATTTTTAGTTATGACAGGCATCTAGGAAATATACCAGCTATGTAATATTCTTATAAAGATAATAGGATGTACTGCAACCTACAAAGCTTGGCTTAAATAAAACAATGTTGGCTTAGTATCATAATTTCAAGGGACTCTGGGGTATTAAATATCAGGTCATTGTCCACTAAAAGAAGGGAGTGTATGCTTTTAAATAGATAATGTGGACTAGAGGCCACATATCTAAAAGTACCCAAAGTCCTCACATGAATGGGCTAAATCAATACAAGAAGATGTATCTAAAAATAATTGCCACACCCCAGCATCATGTTTCTTCATTTGTATTACTGAAATCATGATAATTATAAATAAGAAATTCAGATACAGGCCGGGCGCGGTGGCTCACGCCTGTAATCCTAGCACTCTGGGAGGCCGAGGCGGGTGGATCGCTCAAGGTCAGGAGTTCGAGACCAGCCTGAGCAAGAGCTGAGACCTCGTCTCTACTAAAAAAAAATAGAAAGAAATTATCTGGCCAACTAAAATATATATAGAAAAAAAATTAGCCGGGCATGGTGGCGCATGCCTGTAGTCCCAGCTACTCGGGAGGCTGAGGCAGTAGGATCGCTTAAGCCCAGGAGTTTGAGGTTGCTGTGAGCTAAGCTGACGCCACGGCACTCACTGTAGCCTGGGCAACAAAGCGAGACTCTGTCTCAAAAAAATAAAAAATAAAAAAAAAAAAATAAAAGAAATTCAGATACATCTTTTACTAATGAAACATAAATTGTTCTCCATTTTCCCCAACACCATTTAAAACACTCTATCCTGAAAGAGTCTCTTGATTCCAATAAGAAAAGGCTGGGGGTCCCCACCTTTCGGGGTCTGATAGCCTAGACTAGAGCTTGTTGACTCCATCCCATGTGCTTCCTCACCCTCCTCAAACTCAGAACTAAAAAGATGTACAAAATTAGAAAATTATAGAATATATGTCCATGTTGTAAAAAGTGATCAGGGAAAAACAAAACTTGTTTTAGAATACAAATGCAAGAAAAGTTCAATTTCAAGCACAGGAAGGTGGCCTGGGACAGAGAGGTGCTTTCCTTAGCTGTACTTGAAGTTTCATGGAACTCTGTTTAAGGTGAGATATTAAGGGAATAAAAGCAGTAAAAGAAAAATAATTAATTACTTCTGGAGTCTACAGTGTCAGCATTAGAACTGAAGCGGGTTCTGTTTTTCCCTTTGCTTGCACTGAAGGACTTGAAAACACACAGGGATGCCGAGTATCGTTGGCTTCAATGCTCAGTTCCTTCCCGGCAATATAAAACTTTTAATCTGTGCCCCAAGTTGTCTTGTCCATTTAAATTCTAAATTTTCAGCAACACAAGCATGTTTGCTTCTGATTTAGCAATAGAATAGTTCATGGATTGCTTTGCATTTGCTTAGTTTTTCATTCTGAAACACAGCAAAACTTCTTCCCAAAAAGATGGAGAGAACCTCTTCTGGGTAGATTCCAAGTATGGGCTTTCCCAGGGTCCTCTTGCTTAGCTGTGACTAACAAATGTCTGTTCCATTTAACCACTTAGATAAGAAATGCAATGTTTTTATTTAAAAATATAATATTTTCTATGTGGCTGTATTTTCCAAATAATAGCAACAAAACTGTGTCCTAATGTTTTCACTGTTCTGTGTTTTTTTTTTAACGTAGAGGAGGATACCCATAATTTCTTAACACTGGAAACATCATCCTGAATGGTGTAGGAAATGGTCAGTAACTTGAATGATCTTCTTATACCATTTCCAACTTTTTCTTCCTTCCCCCCGGTGGCTGCACCTGTGCACACGTGCACCCACCAGCATGTGGGACCACGTGGAGTGGGAAGCGGGTGTTCCTTTTATTTTCTGTCATGGAGTGTCAGCATTGGAAGGGGTTTTCTTGTTCATCTAGTCCAGCCTTCTAGTTGATAGTCTAGTAGAGTCTGTTAACAATTTGCAAGGTTCTGGGTTGGTTTTTTTTTTTAAACTTGTTATTTGTTATTTGGTTTCATTTATGTATATGCAACTTGACTATTTAACCCAGATTTTTGAAAAATAAAAAAAATTAATGTATATTTTGTCTGTTTTCTTAAAATAATTAGTTATTTTAACTCAGCAGTATGTATGGTTTCTGAGTATCTTTTACTTTAGTATCACATTCCTGGAAGTCATGTTTTTCCTTGTATCCTGTAATGTTAGGACATGATGAGCAATTTGGTACCTAGATTCTATGCTTCTGAGCCAATGCTCTGGGTGAAATAGCTGTTCCGATGACTCCCTCTGGTCCCCTGACTTGGATTTGCTTCACTGGGCAGGCCGAAGCCCCATTTGGAAAGCTCACATGGTGATCATATGTCAACCATTGTGTACGTGCCTCTAATTAATGTTTTTCTGGTCTTTATTATTTTGGCTTTTGGAGACTACATTTAATCCTCGGAACTTTTAAAGTAGAAATTTATTGCTCTGAATATACAACAGGTAAAATCATTTCTAAGAAACAGTGTCTGAAAAATATTTCTGATAGAGTCTAATTGTGGAAATCATGAAAAGATGAGATGTTTCACTGAAAGTAATTGACACTCAGACAAGTTGACTCTATACTCATTGTTCTTTTCCAGCAATGATTTCTTTAAACTTTAGACTCCTGGACCAGTTTAAAAATTTTATGAAAGCTCTAGACCATTTTTCTCAGCAAAATACACATATGCATGCAACATTTTACATACAGAAATCTAGTTTTTAAAATTCCTGCGCTAGAAATATTTTTTAAGACAGTTGTCTTTTTGAGGTATACTCTAAAAGATTTAGAGATTTGCTTCAAAATAATGCAGAGGGGTTGAGTACATGGAGGCATAGATGATATACAAATTAGCCTTGAGCAGATACTTGTTAAAGGAAAGCAATGAGTACATGAGAGTTCATTATTCTCGTCTCTGTTCTTTTGTATATGTTTAAAAATTTCCATAAGGAAGAGTTAAAAAAAAAAAAAAAAGAAGAAAGAAAGAAACAAAACTCCTGTACTGGAACTTCCACAACCCTCCTCTTCAGTCTCACAGAATCACAGGATCTTCATGCTGCCAGGAGGGACAGGAGAAGTGAGAATGACGATGCTGGCAAATGCAGATAAGGCCCAAGCCAGATTTTCAGGTGAGCACCTGGGTTGTAGCCGTGATGACAAGAGCCAGTGAAGTTTGAGTTGTTACATGGCCTCATTCGTACCTACCACATGGTGGAGCCTGGGAACACATTTTGTCCTCTCCCTTTAATACAGAATGTAGATGTGTGGAAATTTTGCGGTTGGTTCCAGCAGCCCTAAGAGAGCTGTAGTTATGACAAACTGAGATGCGATCCAGTCACACCAGAGCACTGTGAAAACTGGCAAAGTGAGCCAGGGACTCCCAGGGCCCAAGATAGCACATCCTTGGAGTTGCTACTTGAAAAAAGGGGAAAAGCTCCAGGCAGGCACCACCACGGGTGAGGGGCACAGGGCCTCTGGGTGCCTCGTGTGACCACTCTCACCGATATGTCCCACGGCCGGAGGGAGTCCCTCGTGACCAGTACGTTTTGGCTTCTTTCAGAAGGTGTGTGTCCCTGTCCTCCTTCCCCGATACATTTCCTTTTCCTCCTCCTCCTTTCCATCTCCCTGCTCTGTTCCTTCCTCTGCTTAGGACCGTTTTCACTACCATTTTTTTCTGCTAAGACACCAGGGACAGACATGAAAGACATTAAACAAGATGTATGTCAGCAATAAACAAGATTCTTGTATTTCTCGGGGGATCCCAAAGAAATAAGGATGAGAAATAAAAATTCCTGCTGGAGTATTTACAATGTACTCAGCTGTTGAAGTGTTCAAAATGGAATCAAGGAAGTAATTTAGCACATTTCTAATATGCTTAACTATGGTAATAATGTTCAAAGAGTTTGGCCAAATTTAAAGAACCTGGTCAATCTTTTAGGATATTATTAAAGAGTCTAACCACCATGATAACAAATACATTTGTGACAGTTAACAGTCAATACTGTATTTGTGCTTTGTTGTTACTGTCTGTCCCTTGGAAAATGGCCCAGAATTGCAAGGGTGCAGTTTGACCTCCCCACAGGCAGAGAAAACTACGCTTCAGATGCTTCCTTTGGTCCTGTATTCTCAGTACACATGTAGACTATGTAGAGTTTCCTACTGTGTATTTCTCTTGCTCTCTCATTATTTCTTTAATTTAATTTTTTTTGAGATAGAGTCTCACTCCATTGCCCAGGCTAGAGTGCCGTGGCATCAGGCTAGCTCACAGCAACCTCAAACTCCTGGGCTCAAGCAATCCTCGTGCCTCAGCCTCCCGAGTAGCTGGGACTACAGGCATGTGCCACCATGCCTGGCTAATTTTTTCTATATAGTTTTAGTTGTCCAGCTAATTTCTATTTTTTTTTTTTTTTTTTTAGTAGGGACAAGGTCTCGCTCTTGCTCAGGCTGGTCTCGAACTCCTGAGCTCAAACAATCCGCCGCCTCGGCCTCCCAGAGTGCTAGGATTACAGGCGTGAGCCACCGCGCCCGCCCTCTCATTATTTCTTAATGTAAATATCCAGCTGGAAAACCATCTCCCAAGTGTCAGTCATTTATGTACCACCTTCACAATTTTTGTGATAGCTGAGTCTACTTGTTCTATTATTTATCTGATATTTTCTTTAAATTGATTATTTAACTTGAATTTATAATAAAGCAAAAAATAAGACTATTAATACATATAAAGCACGTAGAACACCACCTGGTAATAGTAAATTTTAGCTATGGTTATTTATATTACTACATAAATGTTGTTTTACTTGTAATAAATAGACATAAATACGTAACTATTAAAGTTAAAAGTGTTTGCCCATATATACTGTAAGAATTGTCTCTAGCATCACCAGTGGCACAATAACACACTTTGGGAAGCAGCTGCCCCCATTCCTCCCTTTGAAATGATCTTCTCCTTGGCTTCCTTGAGAGCTCAAGTATCACTGTCTCCTGATTTTTCAATTTAGTCTCTGGATGCTCTTTCTCAGGCTCCTCATCCTTTGACACTCTCATTTACATGGATTCATTTTTTTTTTCTTTTTTAAAGGCAGGGTCTCACTCTGTCACCCAGGCTAGAATGCAGTGGCCCAATCATATTTCACTATAATCTCAACTCTTGGGCTCAAGCGATCCTTCTGCTTCAGCCTCCCAAGTAGCTGGGACTACAGACAGGTGTCACCACACCTGGCTAATTTTTTATTTTTTTGTAGAGACAGGGTCTTGCTATGTTGCTCAGGCTGGTCTTGAACTCCTGGCTTCAAGCGATCCTCCTGCCCTCCTGCCTTGGCCCCCCACAGCACTGGGATTACAGGCGTGAGCCACTGTGCCCGGCCTGGATTCAATTTTATACACTTTCTCAGGACAGTTTCATCCACTCCTATGGCCTTAGCATAAGCAGACCTAGATTAGCTAAACCTTTTTCAACTGGGGTTCTTCATCTGAACCACAGAATGCAGAAAATAGGCCTGAGGCCCCCCTCAGTCCCCCAAGGAGAACTGAGATATATATTAAGAACTAGTACCATTCTGGATGCAGGGGAGAGACGTTAATTCATTCCAGACAGTGAGGCCTTGGGGCTTGAGTGCTTACTTCTCTAGTGGAACCCCAGTTGACAAGGGCTTTTCAACCCCCTGTCCCACCCTGTCTTTCCTTCCTAAGAAACGGCACCTGTATCCACCTTGTTGCCCAAGCCAGAAACCTGATGGTTATTCTAGGACCTCCCTCCTCCCTCTCCTCTTTCCTCCTTCATCCTCCACCCTCCATAATCAGTTTCCATTATCTGATCGTTCTCCCTGCCTTAAAATCCTTTGACTCTCTTCCCTTCTCATTCTCCTCACTGCCACCAACTTGTTCAGCCTACACCATTTTGCCCTGTGATTACTCAAAAGCCACCTTAGTGGTCTCCTTGCCCAACTACTATCCAGGAAAACCTCACTAAACACAAATCTTACTCTATCATTTCCCCTTTCGTGGCTCTCCAAAGCCCTTCTGAAAAAGCTCCAACCTACCAGATGGACTGCCACGTCTTGCTTTTATGCCATGCCCTCCCTCTCCGCCTGTCCTCCGTCACCCCTGCCTAGGACTCCCCCTCTCCCACCTGCTCCTCTGCCATCACGCCCAGCTTCTGCAAATCTCTCACTTAGCCTTCAGTTCTCATCTGGCACACTGTGCGTGTGAGCTCCTCCTCTGAGGAGCAGGCCAGTCCTCTTGGATTCTGCTGCCTCAGAGGACAGCAATGTTGAACAGAACCTGCGAGCCAATCACTGCCGCCTGCAAGGCACCTGCCAGCCCAAGGAGCCAAGTTTATTAAAGGGAGCAGCTTTGCACCTGTGAGCATTTGACGCACTAAGTGGCTGAACTGGGTAAAGAACTTATTTCTCTAGTGGAGCTCTGTGCCTCCCAGGATGCAGGTCTGTTCCTCAGCTTGCGGCTACTCAGAGCCTGTATTTTCACTGTTGGATGTTTCCCTGAGAAAACTTGAATTAATAGGCCAGCAATGAAGACTGAGGAACTGGCACACACTCTTCCCGTTTCCTTAACAGAACTGTGCTGCCAGCTTCACTGTATTTGCTACATTACTGCAAGGCTCCAGATCTGGGAGGCTCTCAGTAGTAATAACATCTGTGGCATGGAGGCGATTTCCAGAAGACTGTGTCGGAGAAGCATCCACTGAGGTAGCAGCTAAATTCCTTTTAATCAAACGGTTTTGGCTGGGTGCAGTGGCTCACGCCTGTAATCCTAGCACTCTGGGAGGCCGTGGTGGGAGGATTGTTTGAGCTCAGGAGTTCGAGACCAGCCTGAGCAAGAGCGAGACCCCGTCTCTACTAAAAATAGAAAGAAATTATATGGACAGCTAAAAAAAAATATATATATATATATAGAAAAATTAGCCGGGCATGGTGGTGCATGCCCGTAGTCCCAGCTACTTGGGAGGCTGAGGCAGAAGGATCGCTTGAGCCCAGGAGTTTGAGGTTGCTGTGAGCTAGCCTGATGCCACGGCACTCTAGCCTGGGTAACAGAGTGAGACTGTCTCAAAAAAAAAAAAAAAAAACCACAAAGGGTTTTAACCTGGGATCCATGGCTGGGTTTCAAGGAGTCCAGGGGTCTCCTAAAACTATAGGCATAGTTTTTTGTGTACGTGCATGTGTACATTTCACCTGGGGAGAGGGTCCACTTTCCAGAAGGGCCACTGCTGAGGACAGAGATGCCAGTTTTCCCCTGTACAGTCAGACTTATTTCATTTATTCATTAACACATTGACTGCCACACTAGGAAAAAAATTTTTTTCCTTGGGGCCATGGTGTTTTATTATGAAAATAGAATAAAAACTTTGAAAACAAAATGATCCTTTCTAAATTAATGAAAAATTTATTATTTTTTATTGTTTTGTTTTTTTTGATAAAAAAGTAATATAAAAACTTGAAATTAGTAATGTAAAAACTTGAAAAATAGTTCATAAGGGTTAAGTGTTTTTCTTCACTTGTCAGGCTTAAGTGTAATTTTAAGGTAAACATAAATAGAAAAATGAAATTTATTGACTTCTATTCATTTAATCCACGTTTTTAGAATTAAATTGTTAGTATTAATTGTAACAATAAGAACATCAAGAAGTAAGAGTTTCACGAACCAACTGCAGGGTTTTGCTCAGGGGGCCACCCATCATGTAACATGTATGCGACAGCGTGGCAGTGAGTTGCTTGCGCACCCCATGGCTCCCAAGGTAAAGAGACACGTGAGTTACATCCGCTTTGCAAGGCCCCAGGCTAAAAATTAGTGTGAATTAAATACAACTCACATGGCAGTTAATGTGTTAAAATATTTTAACATTTGCTATGATGTTCTGGGCACCGTTCTAAGCACCAGATATATGTATATGCATGAGAAAACACAGAAATATCTGTATGCGTGACACTTATATTCTGGTTGGAGAAGGCAGACAAACAAAATAAAGCAATTTACATTCTATGTTAGAGGGTGCTAAGTGCCAAGGGGAAAATTAAACAAGGTTGTATTGGGAAAGGGAAATGAAATTTTAAATAGAGTGGTCCAAAAAACCATCATTGAAAACATGACATTTAAGTAGGGACTTGAGGCTGCTGAGGGAGCAAGCCACATGGGTGTGGGGAGGAAGAGCATGCTGGGGAGAGGGGCGAGCAGGTGCAAAGGTCCTGAGGTCCCAGAGGTGTCCAGAAGACTCTCTCTTCAAAGTTGCTTTTGCCTGACATTAAGGCAGACAGTAGGGGCTAAGAAAACACCATCACCTTCTGGCAGAGTGGCAGGGCAGAGCTGCCCAGGTCAGACCATTTTTGTAATCCATTTTAAAGATTTTGGCTTTTACTCTTAGGAGTAAAAAAAAACTAAGGAGATGAAAACTCCTTAGTTTTAATTTATTTAATTTATTTTATTTTACTTTTTGAGACAGGATCTCACTCTGTTGCCCAGGCTAGAGTGCAGTGGCATCATCATAGCTCACTGCAACCTCAAATTCCTGGGCTCTTTTGATCCTCCTGCCTCAGCCTGTAGCTGAGACTACAGGTGCATGCCATCACACCTGGCTAATTTTTCTGTTTTTTGTAGAGATGGGGTCTCACTCAGGCTGGCTTTGAACTCTTGACCTCAAGCAGTCCTCCTGCCTTGGCCTCCCAGAATGCTAGGGATTATAGGTGTGAGCCACCATGCCCAGCCAAAAACTCCTTAGTTGTTTTTAAAAAATTTTTATTGTGGTAAAATATACTTAACATAAATTTTACCTTCTTAACCATTTTAAAGTGTATACTTCAGTGGCATTAAGTACATTCACATTGTTGTGCAAACTGAAACCATACCCATCTCCACAACTTTTTCATCCCGTACTAAAAATCTGCACCCATTAAAGAATAACTCCTCATTCTCCCCTACCCTCAGCCCTTGGGCACTGTTCTACTTTCTGTGAATTTGACTACTCTAGGAACCTCATATAAGTAGAATCATAAAATATTTGTCCTTTTCTGTCTGGCTTATTTCACTTAGCATGTCTTAAGGGTTTATCCATGTTGTAGCATGTGTCAGAATTTCATTACATTTTAAGTCTGAATATTATTCCATTGTGTGCATATACCACATTTTGTTTATCATCTGTTGATGGACATTTGGGTTGTTTCCACCTTTTGGCTATTGTGAATAATGTGCTGCTATGAGCATGGGTGTTCAAATATCTGTTCAAGTCTCTGCTTTCAATTCTTTTGTGTATGTGCCTAGGAGTGGAATTGTTGGATCAAATGACAGTTCTATGTTTAATTTTCTGAGGAACCACCATGCTGTTTTCCACAGAGGATGATGCACCATTTTACATTCCTACCAACACCACACAGGGTTCCAGTTTTTCCACATCTTCACCAACCTTTGTTTTTTTCTGTTTTTTTTTGTTTTTTTTTTTTAATAGTAGCCATCACATTGGGTGGGATATGGTAACTCATTGTGGTTTTGATTTGAATTTCTGTAGTGATTAGCAATGTTCACCATCTTTCATGTGCCTTACTTATTTTTAAAGGGCCACTCTGGCTGCTATGATGAATATCCCTAACTGTGGGGTGGGATGGAGGGCAGGGGGAAAAACATGGAAGGTGGAAGACCATTTGTGAGGCAGTGGCAGTAGTCTAGGCAAATGAGGATGGTGGCCTGGAACAAGATGATAGTGGTGGAGGTGGTACGAATTCATGGGACTCTGGATGTATTTTGAGGCTACAGCCGATAGAACTGAAAGAGGATTGTGAGAGAAAGAACAGTCTAGAAGGACTTGTATACGTTTATGCCCACGCCAATGGCCATTTACTGAGATGAGGAGTGCTGGGGGAAGTGTATGCTGGGAGGGTGAGACATCAGGAGTCCAATTTGGACATGTTAAGTCTGAATCCCTGCTGGACTTCCAGGTGGAGACGTTGACAATGGATCTGGGAGTTTGGATGGCCGGGCGCAGTGGCTCACGCCTGTAATCCTAGCACTCTGGGAGGCCGAGGCGGGCAGATCGTTTGAGCTCAGGAGTTCGAGACCCGCCTGAGCAAGAGCGAGACCCCGTCTCTACTAAAAATAGAAAGAAATGATCTGGACAACTAAAAATATATAGAAAAAATTAGCCGCGCATGGTGGCGCATGCCTGTAGTCCCAGCTACTCGGGAGGCTGAGGCAGGAGGATTGGATTGTTTGAGCCCAGGAGTTTGAGGTTGCTGTGAGCTAGGCTGACGCCACGGCACTCACTCTAGCCCGGGCAATAGAGTGAGACTCTGTCTCAAAAAAAAAAAAAAGGAAGGAAGGGAAAGGGAAGGAAAAAGGAAAGGGAAGGAAAGAAAGAGGAAGTGACCAGTTGTGGAAAATGCTGCTGAGAGTTCAAGTAAAACAGAGATGAAGATTGACAATTGCATTTGCCCAAGTGGAGATGACTAGTGGTTTTACGAGAATAATTTCAGTGAATTTGTGGAAACATAAGCTTGACTGGGGTGGTTGTGGGAGGTGTGGTCTGGTGGTGAAGGGCTTGAGTAGTCCAGGCTTGAAAAGGGCATAAGATCATGGGAAGATGCATATATTAATATATGCAAAAAGCATGATTCTGGGGAACGGTAGGAACAGCAGGAGGTAACTGACCATGTGAAATGTCAGGGTGTGCGGCTGCAGACTAGGATGCAGAAACTGGGGAGGAGGAGGAGCGTGTGGATATGACTCCAGCTTCAGGGAATGGCCAGTGTGGCGACTACAGCGGGGAGAAGGCAGCCTCTGGAGCAGAGGATGTCAAGGACCTGGGAGACTAAGGGTTGCTCAGCTCATACAAGGTGGCTGTCAACGTTCTCAGGACGGCAGCAGGAGTAATGCAGAGATGAAGCCTGTGGAAAGAGTCAAGGTCCTTGAGGGATATGAGGGAGTGCCCACCCCCCACAGAACTTGGCCATGACGACACTGGGGTGAGCGTGGCTTTTTTTAAGCGGGGAGAAGACATGTGTTTTTAAGAAGTGAATTTTGAAATGAAGTTAGAACAATATTCTGGAGCGACAGTGGTGAGTGAGCCAGAAGCTGGCTGCGTCGACAGCTGGAACGTGAGCTCATGCGCTGCCGCCCCCTGAGAGGTACAAGACCCGCTGATCTCACGAGAAAGCTGAGAAAGCTGGGTGTCACTAAGAATGGAGACAAAGGGGGCACTGGGGAAGCTGGAAATGCACAGATACATTTCGATGATGGAGCCAAAGGGATTCCGCGATCACAGGGGGGAAATGAGCAGGAAAGGGCGTGTCGTGGGTCAGGTCAGCAGGTGCAGGGCAGGAGAGTGGACTGCAGGGGAGGGATGCACAGGCAGCTGACTTGATGGCTAAGAAGGGCATAAGGAAGGGGGCAGAGGGGAGCATGGTGTGGTCATGAGGAGAGACTGGAGTTTTGGGATTCTGCTTAGCTGTGTGGCTAAGAGCTATCGAGTTAGTATACCTTGTGTTAGGGTATTTATGCAACAAGTGACAAAAAAAGCCTACTTTAATCTGGCTTAAACAATCATGAGGAGTTACCTCCCATAACTAGAAATTCCAGAGGAAGGGTAGCTAGCACCTTAGGAACTGTTTGACTAAGCAACCCAATCATGTCATCAAGGACCCAGTTTCTTTGTATTTCTCGGCTGTACCTTTTAGGGTGGTGGCTTCATCCTAAAACTGGCTCCACTTCATGGTCTCAGACGGCTGCCAACACCACTGGGGACTGTATGCTTCCTCTTACACATCTAGAAAGAGTTCCTTTTGGTGATGTTCTCAGAAAGGTGAAAATGGATCCTTTCTATAAGCTCAGCAAACCTTTCCCGGAGTCTGGAAATACCATGTGCTAACTGGTGTGGGCACGAGTTACCTGAAGCAGTCCCTGTGGCAAAGGGATTACACGGATCGGTGTGGAGCATGTAAGGCCCACTCCTGTTGTTGGGGCTGAGTCAGCGTCCCCTGGAGGACATAGGTGGTTGGGGAAGGAGCGTGGCCAATAGGAAGGGGGAAAGGAAGAAGTCATGCTGAGCAGATTCCCAAGAATCGCCACCTCACTACCTCATTGAGCTGTTGGGAAAATTAAATAAATACTGTGTGAGGATGCCTTGCTTTTTCCTTCTTAAAAGGTTTTTGGGCCGGGCGCGGTGGCTCACGCCTGTAATCCTAGCACTCTGGGAGGCCGAGGCGGGTGGATCGCTCGAGGTCAGGAGTTCAAGACCAGCCTGAGCAAGAGCGAGACCCCCATCTCTACTAAAAATAGAAAGAAATTATATGGACAGCTAAAAATATATATAGAAAAATTAGCCAGGCATGGTGGCGCATACCTGTAGTCCCAGCTACTCGGGAGGCTGAGGCAGTAGGATCGCTTAAGCCCAGGAGTTTGAGGTTGCTGTGAGCTAGGCTGATGCCACGGCACTCACTCTAGCCTGGGCAACAGAGTGAGACTCTGTCTCAAAAAAAAAAAAAAAAAGATATCAAAGGCAGATGAGGCTAGAGTTGGTAGGTGGATGCAAACAGTACACACTTGTCTCTGAATTCTCAGAAATTAAGAGTAATATTCTTTTGGTACCTCACAAGTTCCCCTTTCCCAAGAGCTGATGAGGGCTGAGTGGGTTCATCCCTACACCTGCCTACACCCCCAAAGAGTTCAATCGCTCCCAGCTGTGTACCAAGCTAAAGATAACAAGCTCCAGCTGAACTGGACTTCTGGTTGCTTCACGATGGCCCCTACACCTGCTCTGCTCCTGCCTCTATGCAGGCGTTACCTCTGCTTTGTATGTTGCTCTCCCATCTTTCCTGGCTGAAATCTTCTCATCTTGAAATTCAAGTTCAAATGTTTGCTCTCTGATGTAGCCCTCACTGGTGCTTTCAGGGCCATGTCCTCATTCTTTCCTCCCAAGTTGCTCCCAGTATTAATTATTGGTGTGCTTGTCTTGCTCGCTCCAGATTGTCAGATTGAGGACAGTGACTATGTCCTCCTCCTCCTCCTCATTGTTCATGTTCATTCTTTATTTGCCCATTTAAAAAAACTTGTGGGTGTATACTGTGTACCAGTCACCGTGCATACAGAGGTGAATAAAAAAAGCACTCAGTAAATATTGGTTGAGTTCGATGCTGTTGAAATGGGACTTGTGCTAGCTGATAGGTTTCTGGCAGTTGGGTGGAACTGCACTAATGAATTCACACCCTTCTGTTGATCTTCTATTCTCAGTATAACCATATTTGCCAAATCTCTTGACTCCATAGGCCTTAAACTCATATAATGGCTGAACTATTGCCAAAGTGAAGCAAAGAACTGAGACAACTTACAGCTCACAAATTGTTCAGGAAAAAAAATCTGCCTTTGAAATTATTGCGTCATTACAGTTTTTATTCAAGGGTCATACAAAGCACTGTCATCTGTATTATTTAGCAGTGGCTTTCAAAGCATTTTTGCCATGACTCACAGTAAAAAAAAAAAAAAAATACATTGTACATCACAACTCAGGTCATGTATATTCTTTCATTCATTCCTTCAATAAGTAGGCACTGAACACCTACTATATGCCAAATACTGTTCTATGCAGAGTACAGCAGTGAACAAAGGAAAAGAGCAAGAAAGGAAAAGAGGGAAAGAAACAAATCCTTGCCCTCAAAGACCTTACAGGCAATAAACAAAATAAGTCAAATGCACACACATACAACAACAGAAACAGAAGATTCATGAAATAAAACCAGCTATCACTACACGTAGTACACTTGGATGTTTTCTGTTTTTCTTTTTTTTAAAAAAATAAAAAAGCTGGTCACACCCCATTAAACCATTAAGTTGGCTTCTCAACTCAGCAATGGGTTGAGACTTGCACTGTGAAAAATGCTGGTCTAGACAATCATGTCTGACAAAGGCAGAGCGTGTGCTGTTCCCATTTTACAGATAGAATGACATGCAAAGAGAGGCTAAATGAGCTACCCAAACTCCCCCACAATGTGAGGGAAGCAATGCTGAAGCTTCACTCTAGAGCTGCCTTTCTGTCATCCTCTGTGGTGCTCACACTGGCTCAGTTCCCACTTCCCTTTGATTATGAAATCTTGACCTTTGCCTGAACAGCTCTTCCCTCCCTTGCCAGGTAAAATACATGAATATTTCTAAGCCTACCCAGACTGTGCCGTGCCCTAGGATGCCTCTCGTGCCACTACTGCACTCTGGCTTGCTTTATATTTTATAACTACCAGTGTACCAGAATAGGGGCCTCTTCACTGTGACCTCCTCCTTCAGACAGACAGGTCTCACTCATCGTTGTGTCCCCCAAAGAACAGTGCTTTACAGAACAGGTATTAATAAATACATAAGAAATTAAATTGAATTTGTAAGTGACTCAAAGCAGAGGGGTGCCTCCTAGCCAGGACAGCAGGACTTGGGCCACAGCTATTTAAAAGGCTAAGAGACTAGAAAGGATACTACTGGTAAAAAGATCTCTTTACCTGAGTTACAAAAGTCACACATTAGGTAAAGTCTTCAGTAGTGTAAGAACTATACAAATATTTTATCTCTCTAGTATCAGTAGAGATTTAGAACCATGTCAGTATGTTGCAGATCATAGAGAACAGACACAGTGAAGTTAAATTCAAAAAGGAGGGTTACCATCAGGAGGCCCACGGACAGCTGGATGGACCCGAGGTGAGACTGGAGCCAGAGCTCCCTCAGGAGCTCCTCAGCAGGAGAAAGGCGCTCTTTGCTGCAATGGTGACCATTACGATAGGGACAGCTGTCAGCTCACCCAGATGAAGGAGATCAATTCAAATTCTCAAGAATCTAAATAGCACATCCAATTCTAGAGTTGTCCACCCCTGCTTTACTTAGTTTGGGTAGAATGGGGCTGTGTGGTTGGCGAAAATATCTCGAGAAGTAAGGGGAGAAGAAACTCTCTGAAAAGAGAGAACTTTGACTAAATATTAACCCAAATTGGAATTTTAAGTTTAAATTTTGTCCTACCACTAGAGGACAGGACTCAAGGCCAAAATGAGGTCAGTTATAAAAAGTTATATAAAATAGTTTATCTGTGATATAGTATAAAATATAATTTCAATCCTATTAAAAGTAAAAAAAATGCAGATTTTAGCTATTAATAAATGACCTCCAAGTTTTAGGAATCTATAAATCCATGAGTGTATAAATATAACATGAAAATTGTATACAAGATATATTATAGAATTCTCTAACCCATGGTTTTCAGACTTTATTTTGAATCAGATTCCAATTCTGTAGGACTAGAGAACGGCAGTGTGGACTGCATATTTAAATAAGCACCCAGGTTCTGTTAAAAACGATGGGTCATGTTGAGAAACGTGCTTAATTTCTTCCTGCTTAAAGGCATTAATAGGGGCTCAACTTGCACAAGTTTTTAATTAGAACAAAAATGGACAATAAAACCACACAAGCACACCATGTATGTAGTAACACTCAATAAGAGCATATACAAATTTAAAAACCACCACATTTCTTATAATTGTTTTTAATAGCATTTAGTCACATCATTTATAATGGCATATGTTTATAAAAGATGTTTAAGATGGTAATTTAGTCTCATCTTGGGTTTTTGTTTAGAATTGGGAATAGGGGAAGTACTTATATGAGTTCACAAAGAATATTTCAGGTTCCTATGTTAACTATACACTCAAAAGGTATACTGATACCAATCCTATAAATATCACATGTGAATGTAACTTATTTAAGCCTATTGGTTCATATGTTTAAAAAGCACCCTCATTTCTTTAAAGTTAAGTACTATAAATGGCTCTTGAAAATCTATTGTGGACATGATCTATTCAGTTAAACTTGCAGGGGGCTAGGGTGTGATTTTATGTGACCATCGATTGAGAGTCTGATTTAGAGTTAAAATCAAACAGCATTTCAAAACAGTTGCTGTCATGGGCAGCATAATCAATTCCTCCGACAATACAGCTTCCAAAGCTCTCATCATCCTAGTTACCCTTCTTTTTGCTTTCACTTACTTACATATTGCTTTCTTTTAAAGAAGCAAAAAATATAAAAGTTCACTGAAATTCTGAAAGTCACTGTTTGTATAGCACTGAATGATAGTAGCTTTGGTATTTGGTATTACAAAGTCACTTTCATCACAAATATTTCCTTCATTCTGGGTCAAGGCGAGGTAAAACAGGAAGAATAAGATTCCCAAACGCAGAGTCTTGAGTTATGAAGTATCCAGATGAATGCGCGTGAGCATGCTGGGAAAAATTAAAAAAAAAGGCAATTAAGCTACTAAGAGTCACAATTTTTTAAACCAAGGCATTAAAATTGCTTATCCTTTCTGAATGCTTGAGACCAAATTTATTTAAAAATAGGTTATTATGCTGCTAATTTTACTTAAACACATGGGAGATAGATAAAACTACAAAATTTGGATTAAGAAGTTGCACCAGGTACACATTCGTCATCCCGTTATCTCCCCTGTGATTCTCTTCAGTCAATATAAATGAGTCAAAGACATGAATTGCTTTGTTCCTTGGAGTGAGGAAAACTAGCCTCAAGGTCCCAAAGTACTCTGCTCATGGTCAACAAAGCAGGAGCTTGGGAAAGAAGGGTAGTAGCTGGAAGGAGAGGAGAGAAAAGGAAGTAATTACTGGTGATTAAAATACCAACATTTTGTAGGGAATGTTGGAATGTACATAACAGAAAATCACCAGTGACTTCTCTCTGTCATTAAAAAAAGGACTGTTTTTAGGTCATCTAAAATGAGATGGTCTTTAAAACGTCCCTTCCAATTCTGGGATTATAAGGTTTAAAAGTAGAGGCAATTAAATTATGCCTAGGGAAAAAAAGATGTCTTGTCCAAGGTCTCTGGGAATCTTAAATTATCCAAATGAATATTAACACTAAAACCATTTATTACTCTGAAGAATATTTTTTTAAACCGATGAAGCATCACATTCCTAATCCTATAGAAGAGTTAGCTTTAAAACATTTCCTGCACAACAGTTGTGCTGACCATTAAAAAAAAAATCCAAACAACAATAAACCACTAAGACTATCAAAGGATGTAACAATGACAAGTTAGAAAAAAATATATGTACCATTAAAATAACCAGTTCAATTTTTAAGATCATTCCTGTCCATCCAAATACCCTAAACTCTTCTGTGCACAAGCAATCCCTTGGCAGGTTCAGCACAGAATCAATCATGACCGCGTTGACACCATAAAAGATACTTTCATTACTGCTGTATTGGTCCTTCAAATCCTTTGGGCATGACTGAACACCAGCAAACCATTGCAATTATGCGTGGAACATTTTTATTGATACTGCTCTACTGAAATATAAAATAACTACTGTGTTGGCTTCTAAGACCCAGCAAATCTCCAGCGAGACAAGAATGTCAGTTATACTTCGCTCACCTGCAAAGCTGCCTTCTGCTGGGCTGCAATGTGCTGCTGCTCGGCATGATCCCGGAAGTCCTTGTTCAGAGAGGGTCGGGAGAGTGCAATGCTGAAACGGCAATCTCAGTTACTTGGCTACTTAAGGCAGGGACATCCTTACTTTTTCTTTTTCTTTTGGTGATAGTACATTATCTTTTTTTAACTGAGGTATAACTGACAAATAAAAATGGCATATATTAACAGTGTACAATGTGATGTTTTGATATTTGTATATGTTGTAAAATGGCTAAATCAAGCTAATTAACATATCTATCACCTCATATACTTACCAATTTTTGTTGTGGGAATATTTAATATCTATTCTCTTAGCAGTTTTCAAGTATATATCATTAAATATAGTCATCATGCTGTTCAATAGTCTCTTAAAGTGATATCCTTCTGAATCACATTTTTCATTATATATTCTTTAAAAGGATAAAAAAAATCTCCCAGAATAAGTCTTTTTTCCTTCTCCCATAATCTACATTGATTTATGTGAAGAAAGCCTGTGTTATTTACTAGGATTTCAAATGATTTTTTAAAAAAATTTATAGTGTATGGTCCCTACTTTCAAACAGATTTGAGGTACTATAGTCTATCATGACCCCTATTAACATTATTTTAAAACAGTTAAAACAAATCACATGATATTCATCAACAGTAAAATCACATTTTTTGTTTGTATAATAATTATCATAACCATGTTCCACATAGACTGAACCATTAAGAATAAATAATCAAGCTCAAAGGCACTTATTCACCAGATTCTAGAGCAGCTAGTAGATGCTTGCCTCTGTGCTAAACACGAGGAATATCAAAATATGCCAGAGAAAGTTCACAGACAACAGCAATTACGATGAGATGTGATATATGCTATAAAGGGGGAATTAATAAGGACACTTAATAGCTGGAAGGATAACGGTCAGGGAAAACATTATAAAAGGTAGACCTTATCCTAAGAGTAATAGCAGGTGGCAGGGGAGTGACATGATCAGATTATCACACTGTGGTTCAGAAAGACCACTACTGACAGTGTTGGTCACCTCCTCCTTGCTAATGGAACCCAAACTTGGTTTAATTATCAGCAGTCACATGCTTCAGGGCAGGCCAGGCTCATGCCCCCGGTGGTGGACCTTGATTGCCATAAGACAATGCCATTCCCCTTGCTGGTTTTTGGTTTACACAAAAGAAAGGTACACAATCTGGGCAACCAGACTTGATGGGTAGTCTGTTAGAAGGCTTCTGAGAACGTTCTCCTCCCTCTTACAAATGGGACATACCATAGGAACCTTTCTCGTAGCTCAGTGTGGAGGTGATGCCTAGGCTACTGCAGTCCTGTTTGGACCTTGAGAGAGCCACTGACCCATGAAGGCAGAAAGGAAAGAAGAATGTCAAAAGTCAAGGGACAGGGGCCGGGCGCGGTGGCTCACGCCTGTAATCCTAGCACTTGGGAGGCCGAGGCGGGCGGATTGTTTGAGCTCAGGAGTTCGAGACCAGCCTGAGCAAGAGCGAGACCCCGTCTCTACTAAAAAATAGAAAGAAATTATATGGACAGCTAAAAATATATATATAGAAAAAAAATTAGCCGGGCATGGTGGCACATGCCTGTAGTCCCAGCTACTCGGGAGGCTGAGGCAGTAGGATCGCTTGAGCCCAGGAGTTTGAGGTTGCTGTGAGCTAGGCTGACGCCACGGCACTCACTCTAGCCCGGGCAACAAAGCAAGACTCTGTCTCAAAAAAAAAAAAAAAAAAAGTCAAGGGACAGGCAGTGGAGAAATGTCTGCAAAATAAATGAAGATAGTCTCCTCCTGTTGGTTTTTATATTCAAAGAGTGAGCAAATGACAGCCAAGGAAAGAAAGAACTTAAAGAAAGAGGGAGTTACCAGTGATGTCGAATAACGCTAACATGTCTGATAAAACAAAGATTCTGGTCTGCTAGGCCTGAATCTACAAGGAGGCTACAAGTGACCTAGGCAAGAACATATTCTTTGGTGGAAGGAAAAGGAGGGCGTGGAAGTCAGACTGCAGTGGGCTGAGGAGCGAATAATTGAGAAAGTAAAGATGGGTACAAACAACTACTTTAAGAGAAAGTAAGAGAAAGAGAGAGAGGAGAGTTAGGGTGGCAGCTGAATGGGATAATGGAACTGAGGGAAGATACTGAATATGGCAGAGACTACGTATAATAAAGATGATTAAGCTACCTAAATTTTACCTACTTTGCAGAATGATTAAAAAGTGGGCCACTGGCAACAATTTCAGTAACAAACAAAAACATACAAAACTCTTTTCTTTTTTTTTTTTTTTAAAGAAAGCCATACTGAAAATTAAATATTCAGATTAGAATATTTAAAATTGAATTAATTAGTTTAATTTTTAAAAGTCTAACTAGGAAATGAAGAAAGCCAGAATATATCACCCAAAATATATGTCTCTTTGACATGAAAGTTATTTTTGAGCTGAAGTCAATTAAGAAGCAGCAAACTGAGGGAAAGCTCTCTCTATCCTCCCCCCTTTCTGCCTAAAACCAGGGTATAAATTCTCCTTTACTGGAGACAACTCTAGATTCTTAGCCCAGCGACAGCACCAGAGGAATCTGCAAACAAACCTTATTCCATTAGTTTTCTCCCATATATTTACCTTCTCACAGCTTCCCACCCTTGGAAGCTTAAAATCCCTTTCCTTTGTCCTATCATTTCTCTACAAATTTACTCTCGTAATAATAATGTGCACCGCACTCATCAATAAACTTGTTTTTCTCTTATTGATCTGTCTTTGTTACAGGTGTCCATCCCAACTAAGAACTAAGATGGGTAGAGGTAAAGTTTAGCCTTCCCTACAGAAACAAAGCACAACGTATAAATTGCAGTTTCTCTTATTGATCTGTCTTTGTTACAGGGGTCCATCCCAACTAAGAACTAACATGGGTAGAGGTAAAGTTTAGCCTTCCCTACAGAAACAAAGCACAACATATAAATTGCAGTGTTAAAGAAATAAACCACTGCCAACCAATTTGAACTATCTGGTCCAAGAAATTTTTTATATCACTGAATATAAAAATATTATTCTTCTTAAAAATTTGTATACCTTTAAAAATAAAGTAAAATCAAACAAAGTAAATATTTCCATCTATTTTCTTAAAATATGATTAATAATAGCAAGCCAAAATAGTAGTCAATACCTAGCTCCAGGATGATTTGTTGAAGATTGGTTCTGCATAAGTAATTTTCTTTTCTCTTTGTCCAGTTCTGCCAAGATTGCAACTCTATTTTTGTTTTGAAAACCTAAAAAAGAGAGGAGGATAGGGGAGAAAAGAGAAAGAGAGAGACAGAGAGAGAGAGAAATGAGAAATATTTTAGATCTATTTTATATACCTAGGCCAATCTAAAACCCAGAGAGCAAAATTCCTACTAACATGATAATGAACTCACTAGCAAGTACTTTTCCTAAATGGTTACTTTTCTCCTCCTGCCTATTTCCCAGCACCTTTAATAGCATCATACATGGATATATATGTAAAGTATAATATATATTATATTTATAGCATAATACTGACTGAAGACTTTTAAGACTTAGTTTTAAAGAATTTTTATCACCAAAGTATAAGTTACAGCATTTATTTTTTAACAAAATCTTTGACGCCCAAAATGCTACAGGGACCAATCTCTGTCCTGCACAGTTAATCTCTGGGAGTGAAGATTTTCTTAGTCCTCAATTTTAGGCCTCTTTGGGAATGCTTCTTTCATAGGGGAAAAAGCATTAGACATACTCTCAGATCAAAACAGTATTTCTTTTTCTCAACTGCTTCCATTTAGAAATGACACACAATCTTTCAAGGAACATGTCAAAAACTTGCCAACTGACCAGAAAGCAATTCTGAGAAAGAAATGGAGCATAACTGACAGGAAACTAAGAAAAATGTCCTTGAGCTGGGTACAGTGGCACGTACCTGTACTCCCAGCTACTCAAGAGGCTGAGGGAGGAGAATCGCTTGAGCCTAGGAGTTTGAGTCCAGCTTGGGCAATACAACCAAACAAAAGAAAACAAAACAAAACAGATATGTCCTTTATCAAACACTTAATACTGAGCTTGATTTTGAGCTTCAAACTTACGTAAGATCAAGAGCAGAGGTTGCAAAGTCCTGGCCCAGGAGCAGCACCCAGCTATGTTTTAGAAATCTAAATTAAATACCAACATGTCAGCATTGAGAAACTGCACACTAAATTCTCAGATTTCTAGCTTCTCTTCAAACATCTCAAAATCTGGCAACAAGGGATCTGTATGCCCTCATGGCAACAATTAACTAGAACTAATTTAGCTGGGCGCTCTTCAGCTTGTTACAGTCCTTATCAGCCTTGTTTATGTTAACTGTAGGCATTTGAATTTCTGATCCCTAATTTAGAAGAAAACAAATGGAAGGATTAAAGGACTGGACAGGTCTACAGAAAAAACACGATGATGACTACAGCTCAGGAGGCTAGAATCACTGGGCGAGAAGAATGAAGATGGGGGAGAGGGCATGTGTCAAGCAGAGCAGACCTGAGCACTCATAAGGGCACCCACACGTGAGGGATTCTAAAAAGTTCATGCTGATTATAAAGAGGAAGAATTCGTAGGATGCACACTTCCTCCTCTCCTGGGGAGAGAGGGGCAGAGATTGGCCAGGAATGGTGTAGGCTGTACAAGGAGTGTTCTTACTGAGATTGGGCTGAACTAGAAACAGCTGAAATTTGCAGTGTTTTCAACTAAATCTGCTCTTAAATTTAGCATTAGCATACTGGCTGCGGCCAGGATTACAGGCAAAATGTGTTTCTGGCACCTCCATTTTAGGAATCTATCATCTCCCATTTCCCCCTCTGCCCACTTGCGCTATATCACCAAATTCTAGTAATAGCAGGCTCCCTCTTTTTGGATGAGATCATTCACAATACATTCTGGTACTTCTGAAGAGAGGGTTTTATGAGCCTTCCAGGTGATTCTTCATCTACCTTCATCCTAACTCCAATCCCCTTTTCCTGCCCGACCTCTTAGTCTTCAGGGGGAGGAAGCTCCATGGGGCCTTTAAGCCCCATCATTACTGGCTCCACTGCCCTACAGGCAGGCATGTCTCAGGAGAAGCCTCCTACCTAAGGAGGCATTTAATCCCGCTCTGAGAGAGACAGGAAAAACCAAACTATTTTTCCTACTCTCTACTCTCACTCAACACAACACTTCTGACATCAGGTGTCACCAAGCAATTCTTCAGCAGACACCAGCTGGGTGTCCTATAATTCAATTCTGACATTATCTACCTGGAGCTAGTGTCGGGTCCCACAGGTTGAGGGCTCAGTTTCACAAGATTGCCTGCCACTTCGGATGCCAATGTAAGTAAGTAATAGATTGTCACCTATACTTTTAAATGACCGTGACCCCCTACTTGGGTTTAACCCACTAGAGTCCCTCACAGAACTCAGGGAAACACTTTAAATTTACCGTTTTATTAATAAAGGATACTACAAAGTTTGAACAGCCAGATGAAGAGATGGACAGGGGAAGGCATGTGGGAAGGAGCATGGAGCTTCAGTGGCCTCTCCTGCACTCCACCCTCCAGGCATCTTCACATGTGCAGCTATCCGGAACCTCATCTGAACCCCATCCTTCTGGGGGTTTACGGAGGCTTCATTAAATCAGCGTGGTTGATTAAATCATTAACCATTGATCAACTCGACCTTCAGTCCTTCCTTCCCCAGAGGTCAAAGGGTAGGGCTGAAAGTTCTCTAATCGCAGGTTGGTTGCCCTGGCAACCAGCCTCCATCCAGAGCCCACCAAGCGTCGCCTCATTAGAACAAAAGATGCTCCTATTACCCAAGAAATTACAAAGGTCTTAGGAGCTCTGTGTTAGGAAATGGGGTGAAAGATCAAATATCAGGACAAAAGATTCTCCTAGTGCTCAAGAAATTACACGGGTTTTAGGAGCTTTATGTCAGGAACCAGTGATCAAAGACCAAACCTATATTTCTTATTATATCACAATATCACAACAGCGAAATTTCAAGAAAGTGCTATTTACACAATTGGCTATTTCTATCTCAATTTAGGATATGAATTAATGAATTTAGAAGAAATGAGGCAGAACAGTAGTAGGTAGTATTGAAGTCTGAATCAATGAAAAATTTCTCTCAGTCTCAGTATCAGACTTATGAAAGCATCATCACCTATGGAAATCCTTCCATAAACAGTTTTTATTTGCTTAGGAGAATCTGCTTAAAGTCTCCAAAGGTAGGCAAATTAATTCATGTTAAATGAAATGGTTAAAGTAGTCCTCAAAGGCTCTTTCCATCTCCAACACATGAAGATTCCATCATTTTCCCCAAATGTCTGCCCCTCTGAAAATTCTCAGCTATCTTAATATTAGGGATATTTATGCCTATGAATAGTAATGCATGGTAAAAGGTGCCATATGTAACTACAGTTGAAACTTTGTCAAAATATTGTTAAGGAAACATCATTAGCAAACCAATATATAATTACAATTCCACTGATTTCAAGAATCAGAAATAATAACTACCCTGCAGGCGTAGAGAAATGAGGGCAGAAATAAAGTGTACCCTAACTCTAACCGACCCCACTACCATTTGACATGCAACTGTTTATTTTGGTATTAATATCTTTCTTCAAGTCAAAATGGAGTTAAGAGATCCTCAGATTCCCAGTTTTAAAGACAAGGCTGATCATATAACTATTTTGAGGTGCAGAAAAATGGACTGTCTCTTTCGGACATTTTGGAATACCACAGTGACTCTCATTTAATGGCTATGTGTCTCCCCAGAAACAGCCACAGAGAAGACCATTGTTCTGCAGACTTCAATAATGTTTGAATTCCACACTACGGTATTCTTTTCACTGATTTTCTGAATTTCTAGGTTGTCTTAATACATGAGACATCTTTCAGGAATTTTTTCTTATCTGCATTATTATTTTTATTTAAAAAGGATTCTTTCTCTTTAATATTCACTTTCTGCAGTTTCAGTTACCTGTGGTCAACCATGGTCCCAAAATAGGTGAGTACAATAAGGTATATTGAGAGAGAGAGAGATCACATTCACATAACTTTTATTACAGTATAGTTATAATTGCTCTATTTTATTGCTATTGTTGTCAATCTCTTAACTGTGCCTAAGTATAAAAAACATAGTATATATAGGATTCAGTATTATCTGCAATTTCAGGGCATCCACTGGGGTTCTTGGAATGTATCCCCCAAAGATAAGGAGGGAATAGACTACTGTATAGATGCTTGTCACATAATGCAACAAGTAGAATGGGGTGAAAACTCAAAAAACTTTATCCATTAGAAATTTAAGTTGAATGTGTGCTTCCATCAATTACTTGGTCAGCCATGTGAATTCTGAGTAGTCTAATTACTTTAAACCAGAGATTCCCAAACTTTCTCAGTTCACAGTGTGCCCTCAGTATCTGAGTAATTTTTGCAAGACACCCCATCCCCCAGGCCCACAGAAATACTTAACAGTTCTGTTTAGTAAGTAGTTAGGTCCAAACAACCTAATAAGTATTTATGTCCTAACATCTTGTAGTTGTTTTTAAAAATGATACATATAAATTCAAAGAAAAAAATTTTAATTTCATTTTAAAATAACCACAGTCTCTTGCTAATGGGTGTGTGCCTGCACACCGTGTAACTTTTTAAACCTTGGAATCAGTTCAGATACCACCAATCCTCACTCCCTGTTCCACACTGATTTTCACACAATATTTGTTTGTTATCCAAGCAATTGCCAAAAACCCAGCTTCGTAAAGATATGTCATTTTGGAATACAGTGTACTGTTTAAACTGTAAACTACTTTAAACTAGTTCGTGTGGCGTCCAGCAAATATAAGTATTACTGTGTTTCATTTGAAAACAATTTTCCATGAGGCCTCTAGGATTTCTCCATGGTGTCCTAGGGATGGCACGGTGTATAGTTTGCAAACCACAGCTTTAGGCTTTTTCTTCAACCACTAGCAAAGCAAATGAATGACAATTTCTCTCCCATTTTATCAGGCAATCCCCCAAAGGGATTTACAAATTAGGTACTATACAAATAAAGGGTATAATAAAATATCTTCTAACAATTAAATAACCTCATAGATTTAGATACTTTAATAAGTATGACCATCACAAACCGATAAGTATCGACTCATGTTTACATAAAAAGGGATATTATACAAACACAATTACTACAAGAGAACTTTTATCCATTAAGTTAAAAATTATTACATTGCCTATTATTCAACTATTTTCTAC
The DNA here is from genome assembly GCA_028533085.1 of Varecia variegata. NCBI lineage: Eukaryota > Metazoa > Chordata > Mammalia > Primates > Lemuridae > Varecia > Varecia variegata. The sequence goes on from CM052443.1 coordinate 111,714,462, forward strand.
CTACAAAAACAATTTCATAAGATTCACCAACTTTTTTTGTAGTTACGTATTTATAGGTCTTGCTTCGCTTGTTCAAGAGGGAAGAGCCTCATTTTTAAAAATTTCATGCATGTTTGACAATCAGAGAGCATAGGTAGCTATAGTTATCTTCCTGTTATGGAAATCAAATGTGAAAATCTGTAACTATAGGCTCTAAACTAATATTAACATAATTCCTTTGGCTGTTAGTCAACTATACATTAATATAGTTATAAAAGCAGCCGACTAAGGAGAGCTATGTTGTTCTCAATTTGTTTACTACCTCATAGTGAGCCTGTAATCCAAATAAACAAATCATACTCTGACAATGGATCAAATGGGAAAGTGCAGAATGTAGGTCTTATTGATTTTATATGGTAGAAATGTCTCCAAAAAGTTAGCTAATACAAATTAAGGTAAGATAATTATGGCATGACTTGAGTATACTGGAATGTGTTATTTAGAGGAATCCAAAAGTGAGTTCTTTGTAAAGTGAAGAATGTTTTCCAAGGAAAATTAGTACTCTTGTACTAATTCGTATAATAATTCTCAGAAGAGGCTAATGCATTCTTAGAAGAGAATTATGTGGTTCCATTTTTTAGAGTGTTAGAGATACTTTAAATATAAAATAGAAAATTCTTGAAAAGCAAATTTTAAAATCTGATAATATCTAAATTTTGTGATGAACAAAATAAGTCACTACACTGGAAAGTCCTGATGTGCTATTTACAGAAATATCAATCTCCCTCAAGATTAATTTGTTTACAACAAATTTATTGTTTACAACATAAAGATAATCTGATCAATCATGTGCATATGAGTACAACTGAGTTTTTCAATGCTCTTCAGTGTATATAAACTTATGTAAATGATTTTTAAAATGTCCACAATCTAATTAGTAATATTGAAAATTACAATCTCACAAAAATATTTTTGTTTCCAAAGCACCTGAAAGTGAGACAGCATTGGAAAGAGGAAATAAGCTGTATAAAAAGCTCATATTCCAAATAATATGAGGATTTTAAAAAAACTTTAAAACTAGTACTATGAACTTGAAGAGTAATTTTTAGAAGTACTAAAAATTTACAGACAGTACGAGTATAATGTATATATAATTCTGCAAATGATTTTCAAATAAAACACCAGGCTGTCATGTTAGGGTAGCTGGACTGAATATTGTTTCCAGGATTTTTTTTTAATGGAAGAAAACCTTGAGTTCAATAAAAATATTTCAAGATATATAAGACTATTCTATTGCTCTGGTTCTGTTTAACATTTCAGAACTAGGTTCAGCTTTAAATAAAATTTATTCTACCCCTCTTTCATTTTACAAAGAAGTTTGCCAAGTAGTCAAAAGGGGTGGGAGGAGGCATTGCTGGTCCAGGGAGCTTCATATAGAAAGATATACAAGGGCTGTCCAGACAGTATCCAGCCATTGTTAATATAACCAGAACGGTTATGTGGCTGGATACTGTCTGGACAGCCCCGTATGTCATATAATAGTGTTAGTGGTCAACAAAACCTTATAATCGAGAAAAATAGTAAGACAGAAAAAGACTTAGTAATGTTAAAGTTAAATTGGACTGACATTATTAACATATGACCTAAAAGAAACACGTTTTCCTGTTCTGTTACTACAATGGCCAGCAACAATGCCTCCTTCCTTATTGTCAACTCCATGTGGAACAGATTTTGGTCTCTAATACCATTCTCCATTAAAAAGGAACCAGAGTTTTAGGGAGAGTACTAGTTCCATGTCTTAAGGTAAGGAAAAAAAAAAATCAAGATGGGCTTGGAATATTTTGTCAGAAAGCAAGAAGACTTTTTTAAAAAAAGTCCGGATAGTGCTAAAAGGACAAAGAAGCCAGTTTGAGGTCAGCCAGGCTGTCACAATTTGAACATTGAAAAGAGAATAATATTAATTACAGCTAAATAGAATAAAATGAGTCTGTGATAAGCCATGAATTCATAATGAGATACAAAAGGGAAAGTTAAAGTATATGAAAAGATAGTTGTAAAGAAGGGTGAAAATAATAGGGTATTTAATGTCTTATTATGTTAATAACTAGGTTGCTGTTAATACTTAGGTATTTTGTTTCTCCTGTTAATTATATGCCTGTTTATGAAGTATAGCTGTGTGATTTTTGTTTCAGTACAAGGAGACGGGTAGATACAAGGAATTGTGACTAAGCCAAATAGTCCCAGAAAAAGCAGGTCTTGTACCAACAACAGGAAAGTCGGATCAGCAGAAGTCCTTACACACAAATCATTTTACTTTTTTTTTTTTTTTTTTTTTTAAGAGACAGGATCCCACTTTGTCACCCAGGCTGGAGTGCAGGGGTACAATCATAGCCCACTGCAGCCCCGATCTCCTGGGCTCCAGCGATCCTCCCACCCAGTCTCCCAAGCAACTGGGAATACAGGCAGGAGCCACCAGGCCCAGCCCCACACACCATTTCAAAGGCGATCCAGTGGCTGTTGAGCACCCATGGTCACACATAATGACCAAGTAGAAACTGAGTTCTAACTGGGTACATCAGTCAAATATCCTAAAGACAGCTACTAGTACAGCCCTGACCCCTGATCTCTTGGAAGAGGAGATCTGTATAATTCCTGGCAAAAATGCTACCAGAAAAAGGCCATTCATAATGCTAACAAAACAATGGGTTATGAAACACTGGTCACACAAAAAATAAAGAGTATTTCAATTCAGGAAATAACTTGTAAGTTGCAAGAAACTATGTCTATGAGAAAGGCATGAGCTTTAAAAAAAAAAATACCAATAACTTAGCAGGTAAAGTTATATTATAAAAGGGAACCAATGCCCACCAATACAGCTTTAGGTTGCCATCAACACAGCTTTTTGTTAAGCTTTGGGCATAACCAAAAACTGTGTCTTAACTAACAATCAACTCCACCAACAACCTCAAACTCTGCCTAATCTGAAATTTTGCTCTGTTTTAGTAGTGTTAAGATTACCATAACCCTAGGAAAGTATAGAAAAATTACTATAATTCTGGGAAATATAGAAATAAGAATCTGAGATTATTATAACACCAGGAAGATAGAAAAATACAAGTATAGAGCAAATGAATTAAACCAATGGGTCAATATTTTAATAGGTTTAATTTTAAGTTTTAAGAAGTTTTGTGATCACTACATAAAGTGGAATATTTTCTAGAAACCATATTAATTATAATTGTAATTTAAACTGTTATTAAAGATAATTTAACTAAATAAGCTTATAATCAATGTGTCAATCTTTAAATTTTTATTTTAGAATTTTAGGGTATTAGATAAGTAGGTACAATAAACTGAACATTAAATTATGAGCAGGGATGAACATTTTTCTCCATGTCCCAAATCTCCTCAGACAGTAAAGAACTGAATAAAGCATGAAATGGAAATGGAATGCTTGGAGATTGGCAAGTAAATCCAAGTGACTCTAGCACAAATTATGTGTGAAAAGGCAGTGAAAGAAGCTGAGAAGGTGAGAAGGAGCCAGATATTTAGGGACCTTGTATTACACACAGATCTTAAGTGTTATCAAATAGGCAATGGGGAGCTACTAAGAGTATTTAGAAAGGGACAAGGCACAGATCATTCTCTGCATGGTTTAGAACACCCTCTGGTGGTGAAAGAGAATGGATTACAGGGTAGACGAGACCTGCCACAGAGAAATCAGTTAATCAAGGATCAGGGATGGGCAGTGAAATAGAGACTAATTCAAGAAATAACGTAGATGAAATAAAACAACATGAGAGAGACTAGAGGGGGAAAAAAAGATGACTCTAAGGTTATAGCTTGAATCACTAGTAGGTGATTGCAGGGCTACTGTTAGGCTTTTAAAAACCCTGGGTGCTTTGACTTATAGAGGGTTCGTACCACATCAAAACCAACATTTTAAAATGAGCTCATATCCCATATTAAAATGTTTACTCTTATAAAATTTTTGAAAGGATTTTTTTTCTTTTCTTTTGAAATTATGGCTAAAAGTAACTTAATTTACAATTAATTGTAATTGCTTGGTAATTATACAGAATATTCTGGAATCCCTGCAAATCAAAAAAATATCGAATTCACACATGGTGTTAAAATTTAATGAAAACTTAAAGACTATTAAACACTTTATGTAGGTCACAATGTTTCACTTTTGAGACAATCATTTATCTCAAAATTTCAGTTTTACTTTTGTATTTTGAAACAAACACCATTTTTTCAGGTTTCAAATATTTTTATAGATCTTTGAAATGCTAGTGCCCTAGGCACTGTGCTTTTAGTAACTTCTAGCTAAAATGGACTTAGATGGTGGAACCAGTGATCAAAGACAAAGTAAGTGAAGCAAGGAAAGACTCTATTCTATTTTGAACATGTTGATTTGAGGTTGCAGACAGTTTGGTATAGCAGAAAAAAGCTTTGGCACTGAGAGCTTCGATTTGAATTTTGGCTCCTTTACTTCTTAACTATGTGGTCTTGGGTAAATCTATTTAACCTCTCCTAAAGATCAGTTCCTTCTTTGGTAAAGGTGGGATAAACTCTCTCTCATTATCTCACTTAATACCCCATCCTCCTCTCACCCCCAGAAGCTGGATTTTTGCCTTTATAATGCCTCCCCACCTCCCTCTTCCTACCCACATCCAATCACACAGGCCAACCAATTTTACCTCCAAAGTGTTTCTAGAATAGCTTCTCCTCTCAGTTGCTATTCCACAGTCTAATTCAGGCAAGTTTATCTGTTACATAACATTCTAGAGCTTATTGTCTATCTCTAGGCAGCTGGGAGCCACAAGAGCTACTATAGGGAAAGGGTTGTCTATGGTCAGATATATTAGGTTTTTATTTTCTGATGTTGTCTAATCCCCATGTAAATCTATCCTTCCTTCTTGAGCTTTAAAAAATAATCTAGTCTTAATTTACATGTCAGTTTTGAACAAAACATTTACATTATAAAAGTATATAAAAGTCAACAGATAGGTAGCACTTAAGTACTAATAATCCCTTATTTCAAATTTTAAATTTAAGGCACAGACTAGGTAG